>BSBM01000317.1:1800000-2400000 GCA_027924585.1 Larix kaempferi | reverse complement strand
TCAACAAAAGCGCGCACATGCTAGGAATGCACACATGTTTCTAGCGTGTACACGTTCCTAGTGCGTGCACACCTTTGCTGAACATAAAATTTAGGAAATAACCCGTGCTCTTCTCCCACATTTTTTCTCCCATTCCTCACATATTACTTGTTGTTTTCACGCACAGTTCGACAACCATTTGCATTTTGGATTGAATTCACACAACATTTGGTGTTTCTTTGACAATTTGGATAAAAATACACACCAGTTGGACTCTCTTTGGGTCTTTAGATTGAATACACACCACTTGGGATATAATTGGCTCCTTTGATTGAATACACAATAGTTGGACTGAATTTGGCTCCATGGATTGAATTCTCATGCTACTTGGACACACATGAACTCTTCTTACATATAGTGGATACATCAAAATATCATTTTACATTTGAAGCAAAGAGAAATCATAATCCTTGAGGCATGGTGACAATTTTATCTTGTTAAATGTATTTTAGTCTTCCTTCACTTTGTTTGAATTGTATCTATTTTAGTTTTTCCTCATGAATTGTATGACACATGTATTTTAGTCTTCTTAATCTTCAACATAGACAATAAAACATCTTACCACAAAAAAACTACAACATGCACCAAGTAATGCTTTCAACCTTTCATGAAGATAATAAAAACAAATTATTTGCATCACCACCAATAACTTTTAATAACCTTTCATAATCACATAAATCCATCTAGTACACAATCATTTATTGAATTCCTCATGATTTCACTACAACAACTCACACAAACACCTAAAGAATCAAACTCTTAATCTTTTGGGGCTATTTTCCCTCATCCAAAACATGAAAATGAAGTGAGTAGGAGCTTCTCCTTTTGTAGGTAATGTGCTCCTACTAACATCCCATACCACCATCCAATACCATCCAATTCAGTTCCTAGAGGTGATGTTGTTGTTATATCCAGGGCATTCTCAATAGCTTTGAAGATTATATGAAAACATTCTCACTAGATGTTGTTGTACATAATCAATTGCTACATCGAGTTTTAATAATCATGCACATCGAGTTTTAATATTTATTCTTGCAGGGGTGATATTTTTGTTTTGTTAAAAAATGTATTGAATATGGGAAACATACGTAATAATAAAAGAAAGTATAGAAGGAAGGATTCGCCCCCTGAAAAAGCCCATGAGATAAGAGAAAAGGCCAAGTTGTACATGGAAAACAGTAGACATCAGAATGTTATTGCCTTAGATCCATCAACAAGCAATGGTGAAGTGGTTGAAGTCAATCAAATATTGGTTGATGCCAAGTATGAAGGGATGGATGTTGAACAAGGTTTTAATTGGAAACCTCCCCAAGAACAACACACACATGTTGAACACACTCCCTTACAATACCAAATTGTGAATGAAGGGCCACAACAAACTGGTGATGAGACTCATACTTCCTTTCTGACTCCCTTGCCTCGACTATCAAGTGGATGATAAAGAACTCCCAGATGTATTCAAGTGGATTAAATTTCATTTTCAGGACTTGAAGGTAAGTTTCCCAAACGCACTATTGATTTCCATTGTAATAGGATAATCAAAGAATTTTTTGAATCCAAAACCAATGCAGCAAAATGTCAATTGTTTCTGCCTTTTTTAAAATCACATTGTCTCGCTCATGTTAGTAGAGTTTTGGGCATAAAGGTAGTTAGAAGTTCAGAGGCCAACAATCATGTTATTAGAAATCTACAGTCTTCATTTTGCTTGATTGGAAAAAATTCTCATACAAAATATTTTAATGCGTCCTGTCATGTAATGTCGGAATCGATTGTAGACAAATCCACAAGGAAATGTCGCCTTCTATCACACATGTAAAATATTTAAAGTAGATAGAAGGACTCTTCAAAAGTATTATGCTATTAGAGAAAAACTTGATACCCCAGGCCAAAAATATTGTTGGGCCTTTGTTTGTAGGTTACCTCATTCAGACATGAAGCTTATTGATGTTGTTAAAGAACTACTACAAAATTTTTGGCATGATAGCACTAGACCGTCATCGAATCAAAGAGATGTGAAAGTTGAGAAAAGTTGTTAAGGGGTGTGAAACCCATGTCAAGCACTTCCTTGACAAGACACAAATGGAACTCTATGATAGGTTCAATAATGAGCACACACAATTGAACTTGGGCCAAAGGTCCTTTGAAAAATGCAAACCTTGGTATGTTAGAATTTGCATTGATCGTAACACATGTTGCTATAGATACCATGTAGAATTTGAGTACTATTATGATACATATAGACATATATTTTGTGATTTTCATACTAACATTGTGCAGGACTTCCAATGATTACAACCACCGAATGCATCCAGAGAATTAAAACAACCACTCCAATTCAAGTTTCCATCCCTTTAGGAAAAATTCACATGCATAAGCAAGATTGAAAACTCATCTTATATTATAACATTTCATAATAAACAATAGAAATAGAATCAATACACATTAATGAGTACAGATTTGTCATTCATAAATCACAATGAGACACATATGTGCATTGAAATTTGATAGGCATTGGGAGATTGATGAAGATGTCGGAACCATATTTCTCATTAAGTCATCAAAATCAAAATCTATTACAGAGATTTCAGAATGCCACTAGGCATTGGAAAATTACAACTAGACTACTAGTAAATAAAAAAAGGGGTGAATCAAGATGTAACAATCTCATATGTAGAGAGTCCTCCTCCATGCCTGAATCAACAAATGCATCACTTCCCTAATCCTCCTCCTCCTCCTCCTCCTCTCTGCCCATTTGACAATCTGCACCTGTTGGTGTGGAGGATGACCCCTCCATATGATCATCATCATCATAGCCTCCAAATCTCCCAATAGAAGTGTAATACTAAGCAAATCCAATCCATTTCACATCTGAACTAATGGATTTCAGTGCTAAATTCAAGGAATGGACAATGTGAGGTGTCCAAATAACCTGTAAGAGCAATAAAAGCATGTATAAATGACTCTACAACACTAACAACTCAAATGAAAGGTGTCCTAAATGAACATACTTGTGTATATTTAGCTTCCACAATCATGCCAACAACCTTGCAAACAGGTGCATTATCCGTGATGATTTGTACACAAGAATAAAAAACTCTCTCATCAATAAGTAGAACATTCATGGATGAATTCAATCTCATAATCATAGCTCTCATTCGCTAATATATCCCTATAGAACCTAATCTAGCTTATAGTCCCTGATCTAGCCCTAGAAACCATACAAAAACAAATCTATCCCTGGAAATCCTAATGTGGACCTACAACCATGGAGACCTAATCTAGAATACTTATCTATCCCTAGAGACATAACCTAGCCCCGAAGAGCTAATCTATTCCTATAGAACCTAATCTAGTTTATAAACCCTAATCTATCCCTAGAAACCAGACAAAAACAAATCTAGCCCTGGAAAGCCTTATGTGGACCTACAACCCTAGAGACCTAATCTAGAATACTTATCTAGCCCTAGAGATGTCACCTAGCCCCAGAGACCTAATCTATACCTATAGAAACTAATCTAGCTTATAGGCCCTCATCTAGCCCTAGAAACTAGACAAAAACAAATATATCCCCTTGAGAAAAATTGGAATGGCCTTCACTGATAAAACTTTAGTTACGGATATGGAACAATAGCACCATTTTTTGGGTGTTGGAAGCATAGTGTGGGGAAACCCACAGCTAGAACCCAATGTCCTAGATCCACCGAAATCGATTGCTTTGCAATCAGACTCATGGTTTTGGTGCTACAGGCATTTTGGTCAGGCACTGCATGGCCATTCAAGGACACTTTGAGGAATTCCTCTGGGGAAACAGAACCCAAACCGACAAGAAGAGTTTATTTCCATAAGCTCCCACACTTGCACATAGCCATTTTGTATGTGTTCATGATGGTCACGCATGCCCGTGAGCCTTCAAATGATAATTGACCCCCTTGAGTAAAATTAGAATGGCCTCCACTGAGAAAAATCCTTGTTCTGGAGATGGAACAATAGCACCATTTTCGGGAATTGTAGGAATAGTGTGAGGGGTGCCCCAACTAGAACCTAGTGCCCCACATCCACCGGAATCGTCGGATTTGCAGTCAGAGTCAATTTTTTGTAGCTACGGGAATTTTTGTCAGGCACCCCGTGGCCATTCAGTAACACTTTGAGGAATTGCTTCGGGGGCACATAACACAAACTGGTAAGCGGAGTTTGGTTCCGTCAGCTCCCACACATGCACATGGCCATTATGGACATGTTCACGATTGCCACGCATGCCTGGGAGCCTTCGGATGAGAATTGACCCCCTTGAGAAAAATTGGAACGGCCTTCACTGAGAAAAACCCTAGTTCTGAATATGGCATAATAGAACCATTTTTGGGCGTTGGAGGCATGGTGTGAGGGGTCCCCTAGCTAGAACTCGGCATCCTGAATCCACTGGAAGGAACGACTTCACGGTTGGAGTCACAGTTTTCGTGCTACGAACATTTGGGTCGGGCACCCCGTGGCCATTCATGGACACTTTGAGGAATTACTCCTGGGGCACGGAACCCAAGCCGAAGAGCAAAGTTTGGTTCCGTCCTCTCCCATACATGCACATGGAAATTCTGGACGTGTTCACAATGGGCAGATAAGCCCAAGATCCTTCAGATGAGAATTGACCCCCTTGAGCAAAATTGGAATGGCCTTCACTAAGCAAAACCTTCGTAAATGGAACAATAGCACCATTTCCGAGCATTGGAGGCATGGTGTGAGGGGTCACCTAGCTAGAAATTAGTGCCCCGAATCCACTGGAATCAACAGCTTCACAATCGGAGTCACGGTTTTGGTGCTATGGGCATTTTTTTGGGGGACCCCATGGCCATTCAGGGACACTTTTAAGGAATTGCTTCGGGGATACGGAACCCAAACCAGGGAGCATATTTTGGTTTCGTCATCTCTTACATGTGTACATGGCCATTGTGGATGTGTTCACGATGGCCATGCATGCCTGGGAGGCTTTGGATGAGAATTGACCCCCTTGAGCAAAATTTGAATGCCCTTCCTTGAGCAAAACCCTTGTTTCGGAGATGGCACAATAGCAGCATTTCTGGCCATTGGAGGCATGGTGTGAGGGGTCCCCTAGAGAGAACCCGACATCTCAAATCCCTTGGAATCGATGACTTCACGATCGGAGTCATAGTTTTGGTGCTACGGGCATTTTTTCCAGGCACCCCGTGGCCATTGATGGACACTTTAAGGAATTGCTTTGGGGGCACGGATCCCAAACTGGTGAGCAAATTTTGGTTCCATCAGCTCCCATGTGCACAAGGCCATTGTGGATGTGTTCACGATGGCCATGCATGCCCACGATGGCCATTGTGGATGTTTTCACGATGGCCATGCATAATAGCACCATTTTGAGCATTCAAGGCACATTGTGGGGGGACCCCTAGCTGAAATCCGGCATCCCAGATCCATTGAGATCAAAGGATTCACGATCAGATTCATGGTTTTTGTGCTACGGGAATTTTGGTCAGGAATCCCGTGGCCATTCAGGGGCATGAAACCCAAACCTGCGAGCGTACTTGGATTATTTCGGCTCCCACAAGTACATATTGCCATAGTGGATGTGTTCACCATGGCCATGCACACTCGATAGCATTTGGATGAGAAATCACCCCCTTGATCAATATTCGCATCGCCTTCACTAAGAAAAATCCTAGCTCCGGAGATGGCACAATAGGACCGTTTTCGAGCCTTCGAGGCATGGTGTGGGTAGGCCCCTAACTGAAACCTAGTGTTCTGAATCGATCAAAATAAACATATTCGTGATCACAGTCACATTTTTGGTGCTACAGGTATTTATTTCCAGGCACCCCATGGCCTTTTAGGGACACTTTGAGGATTTTCTCTAGGGTCATGGAACCCAAACTGATGAGTATAATTGGATTATTTCATCTCCCAGACGTGCATATGAGCATCATGGACGTGTTCACCATGTACACACACGCCCGGGAGTGTTGGGATGAGAAATTACCCCGTTGAGCAAGATTGGAATGTGTGTGTGTGTGTGTGTGTGTGTAAATTCCATCACATGTCCTTTATGGATCGAAGTGTTTGTTTATTTTTTTTTATGAATGGTTACGATGATGATGACTATGATTGATGATGACTATGATCATCTTGATGATGATTGGTCATCTATATATAATTGGATATTATTGCTAATAATATTCATAAATTCTTGGTTATACATTTGGTCTTCTAACCATTTGATAAGGGTGATTCCATGAAGATGGGTAACTCTTTTTGGCCAAATATGATGGTGAAAAACGGAAATTTTACCCATGTATTAAATTGAAGCCCTCGAAACTCATATTTTCCAAATGAATTTTGACATGCGTTTTAAAAACGAAATGTAAAGAATTATGTTGGATTTCCAATGATATTTTTTTGGAAATATACCAATGTCATTTATCATGTCGAATTTTCATTTAATGAAACGTGTGTACTTAAAAATTTGAAAAGCAATTAACAAGTAGTTTGTGTGTGTGCACGATAATTTAATGTTAAAGTAATAATTTTAAAAAATGAAATATGTGAACATGATCTGGACAGAACGCACTAGTTCTTACATATTTTTCTTTTAACTTTTCTTGAAAAATTATATTTATTATTATTTTTCGAAACTAACCAATGAATATTTCAGTCGCATTTTGCACACATGTGTGTGTACACGAAATCTTTTGATTGTTTACATAATTTGCAAAACTAAAAATACCCTTTTGAAGAGGATGGGTTTTTCTAGTGCTTGTGTATTTTTTTAAATTTGTTGGCTGTGTATTTTGAATGTTAGGGATTTATCTTCGAACTCAATCGAATTTGTCAACAGGGTTTTTTAGGGCAAGTTTTAGTACAAATTTAAAAAAAAAAAGACATACGAAGATAAAAATTCATAAATTTTATGTATCTGGATAGAGTATTCATTGACGAATCCAACGGTATCAAGTTCGCCCATTAATGTACATTCAATGACATGGTTTAAACCTATGGAAGGCAGACAAAACTTTCATTCTGCAGTAAAAAGGGCTCTCAACCTGTTTTTTAAGCCCTCGATTGAGATATTTACTCGATTGAGGTATTTAAAATACCTCGATCGAGGTTTTAACAAGACCTTGATCAAGGGTTTAAGAAGACATCGATCAATTGTTTATCAAGACCTCAATCGAGGTATGTTCAAGCCCTCGATCGAGGGTATGTAAAATAAGCTCGATCGAGGGTTCGTCTGTGTAAAAAAAATATAAAAACGAACCTGGGAAAGGAGTTGGACAATTAATGTTTCCAACTACCATTCTCTTGTAAAAATATCAACCAACCTCTATATATTCAACAAATAGTTCATCAAAAACACTAATTTAACTCATTCAACTCATTGCTAGTTTATTTTTAATTAGAGCTTTGTCATTTTGATGTTGAATTAGAGCTTTGTCAATTTGATACTATTGAATTAGAGCTCAATAGACATGTAATATTTATTTGTAGACATATTTCAATATTTCATACTAACATATTGTTGTTTCTTATAACAATTTGAAGAAATTTGTGTTTTGTTTTCATTGTAGATTGATGGGGAGTCAAAGAAAAAGACAAAGAAAACATGCTAGACAACAAAATGACAATGAAGAGCATGAGAGGAATAGAGAACAAATGAGACAACAAAGAAGAAGCTTGAGAGAAGAAGAAGATGCACATTTGGTGGAACAAATTCCAATGGAGGAGAACCAAGGTAAATTATTGAATTACATGCTATCATAATTTAAATATCATGCTACAGAATTTAGAAAATTAGTAACAATTTCCAATAAATTCAACTAAATTTCATCATTTAATTTGATTCATATTTATTTGTAGTGATAAATTCTTATTTATTTCATCCATTTGTTATTTAAATTTCAAAGTTTGTAACAATTTTTATGTTAAATGAACAATTTTCAAGTGGCTAATAGTTATTATTGGAACAATTTTCAAATGAAACATCTACATTTAGATTTTATTTTCATGTTAACATGTACATATTTTTAACTATTTTCAAATTATTTCAGAGTTGCTAACAATTAGCAATGTTCAAATTATTTCAATGTTCCTAACAATTTTCAATTTTATTGTCCAACAATTTTCAAATGAAATGTACACTTGGATTCTATTTTCAAGTTAAAATGTATGTACATATTAACTATTTTCAAATTTCTAAGTTACTAACAATTTTCAATGTTATTAGAATAATTTTCAAATTAAATATACACTTGGACACTATTTTGAAGTTAAAATGTACATATTTAACTAATTGCAATTTTCTAAGTTACTAACAATTTCAAGTTAAATGTAATTTCAATTTTTGTTTTGTTATTTGTTAAAAAAATATAAATGTATAGCCTCAATGTAAGCTCCAAGTCTCAACATTTGTTGATTGAAATAACTATTAACATGTCGAATTTTAACTTACCTTCATTTTATTTGAAATGAACATTATGATAGTTATATATTAGTTAGAAAATTCGATTTGAAAACAAATGAATGAATATTTTCCTAGTTATGGTGGTGGACAATATTTTCATAGTTATGGTGGTTGGCAATATTTTAATAGTTATGAATATTTGAAAACAAATGAATGTTCAAAGAGCTAAATTATAATGTTTACTTTAAAAAAAAATCCATTTAAAGGTTCCATCTATCACATACTTTTATTTACATAACATGACATCACCAATATAATTATGTGTATTTTTTATGGTTTTTGTTGAGACTATTTTCAAAAATCTTTGAGGGTGAATTTCTATAAAGATTTTAATGGGTGCAATGTTGTAAATTTGAGGGAAATGTGTTTTTGTTGAGACTATTTATTTAAATTTCTCAGGTTTATAATCAAATCAAGTTACACTTCAAAATATTTTCATAGTTAATGTATTTCCAATTCATGTATCAATTTTTTCTATGCATTAATGTAGGGATAAGTTAATTTTTTTCCTATAGTAGGTATATAATTTATATTTCAAAATTTTTAACAATTTTCAAGTTAAATGGATAATTTCCAAGTTAAATTGATAGTTATGTATAATTAGTTGGAAAATTCAATTCACACTCAATTTTCAATTTGTCAATTTCTACATAAAATTTCAAGTTATTAGCAATTTTAAAGTTCAATGCACAAGTATAACAAGTTATTAATAATTCTCTTGAGTTAAATATATATATTTCATTTTCAAACTTTACTAGCAATTCTCAAACTAAATGTACAATTTCAAGTTAGATGTACATATTTAGTTATTTTGAAATTAAGTTACAAACAATTTTCTTGTTTTAATGTATTTTCAACACTTGTACCGAATTTTTCTCAAGTCACTAACAATTTTCAATTTGTTAATTTACATATAACAAATTTCAAGTTACTAGCAATTTTAAAGTTAAATGTACAAGTTACTAGCAATTTTAAAGTTAAATGTACAAGTTACTACCAATTTCAAGTTACAAGCAATTTCAAATTTTACTAGCAATTTCAAACTTTACTTCTAGAACAATTCTCAAGTAATTAAGTTAGCAATTTCAAGTTACAAGCAATTTCAAACTTTAGTGGAAATTTCAAATTTCAAGTCACTAGCAATTCCAATTTTTACTTAGAACAATTCTCAAGCTAAATGTATTAGTTGGAAAATTCAATTCACATGCAATCTTCAATTTTTCAATTTCCACATCAAATTTCAAGTTACTAGCAATTTAAAGTTCAATGCACAACTCTCAAGTAACCAATTTTCAATTTGTTAATTTACATGTTGTGTAGGGAGAGATTATGGTCAGACATCACATCATGGTGATCAAGAATCACATGACCCTATGCCCCCTCATGATCCTGATCAACCATCACATGACACCTTTCCCTCTCACATTGAAAGTATAATTGGGAGTTGCAGTGGGGTTGAAAGGGGTGGAAATTTTCTAGAGAATTGTGCAGTTGTTTCTACACAAGAAGAGATTGGGAACTCAATCCCTAGTTGGAGAGTTAGAGAGCATGTCAGTAACATAATCAGGTCATATTTTGAACAACATTCAACGATGGCACAGGCTCAAATCCTACATGGGCTGATAAAACAAAAAAATTTAAACGTGCCACAAAGTTGTTGGGTTTTCAAGATGTTAAAACAAAAAAAACATGCGAGAATTTAATAGAAAATGTAAGAACTGCATTATCTTCACTGGGAAAATCAAGAAACAATGATACCCGAGCTGCTCGTAGGGAAATTACAATGGCTGTTGTGGCACAAAGCACCTCAAGAAATCGAATGGTATCAGCAATGGAATCATTTCTCAATGTTTCAAAAAGAACATTGCTCAAATATACTAAATTCAGGGTCCGGATAGATGAAAATGATGAAGCTGCTTGTTGGGATCTTATTTGTAGGGAACCCTATCGAGGCAAGATGGCAGGAGGAATTAGAGAGAAGGTGATAGAGTTTTAGGATATCCATTCTCATGCTATTGCAGATTGAAAGCATGTCCTGCGACAACATTTATCCAACTGCATTTATCAGGAGCACTGTAAGCATGTGATGGAGATGATCAGAGTTTCACTTTACGAGGAATTCCAAGAAACCAATCCTGGTGTTCACATATAATTTAACATGTTCAACAAATTGAAACCGTGGTATATTAGGCTGAATATGATTCGCGATACTTGTTGCTGCTGGTACCATGTTGAATTTGAACTATACTATGACACATTTCTTGACTTTTGCAAAAGGCATTGGAATGATGTACTAGCTCCTCACACAGTGCGAGATTTTATTTGTATGAGACTATGCAACAGGAATCCTGAACACGTGTTTTTCAATAATAGGTGTGTAGGTGGGAGAAAATGCCATGAATGCGGTGATTTGACATTGTTCATAGGAACTTTCTTATCAATCCAACATACCATGGATTGTTATATATCACAGTTAAGTGGAAGAGGTATGAGTATGTCTGCATGAATCCATCATCTTATTCATCTGTTCCATCTAAGAGGATCGACTTGCTCGAGGATGAGATTCTTGTTTCAGATTTCATGGAGAAGTTTCAAAGTCATATTTATAAATACATAAAGCACTCCCATAGGTCCAGGTGGCAAGATTCAGAATTAAAACATTCTCGTGTGGTATTTGAGCCAGGCACAATCTGATTAGTGGTAGACATTGCGAAGAACTACACTTTTTCTCCTCAAAGAGAGATATAGAGTGAGTACTATCACTCCAACCAGGTGTCTATCTTCGTACATGTATTGTATAGACATGCTCAGGAAAGCATTGATGGTAGGCATAGCAGTCCTCAGTCACATGAAGTGATCAAGGAGTACCATTTTTATGTTAGTGATGATCGTGAGCATGACACATTGTTTGTTAACCACTGCTTTGGGTTAATTTATGATTCATTCAGGCAGAGAGGCATATCATTTGCTCAACACTGGATTTGGTCAGATGGGTGTGCAGGGAAATTCAAATCGGCACGCTCATTTGATTGGTTGAGTCACCTTCACAAAGAGACAGGAATCCAACACACCTAGAGATTTTTTGAAACAGGGCATGGAAAGAGTGAACATGATGGCACGGGTGCATGTGTGAAACGAGCACTTCGGAGGTACTAGATGAGTCATGGTGCAACCTGAATCAAATGCTCCATGGAAGTAGTTGATTGGTGCAGACGTCATTCGGGACATCAAGGTCACGAACAAGCAAGGCCGGTGTGCAGGTAATAAACTCCAAACTCAATTAATAAGCTAATAACATTCAATATCATCATTTCCAAAGGAACACATACTCGATAGGAATTTACATATGACAAACTGAATTCCATGCAGGTTCTTTTGCGATGTTTCCCTTGGAAATGTGAATAGATCAATGCCGTGGTATTGTGAGACCATACCTGCTACGAGGGAATTACATTATGTTGGAAGTAAAGACATGGGTGACATATTTTCCATTGAAACGAGAAAGTATGCTTTTTTTTGTGATTTTTGCATTGATGTAAATGGATGTGGGCTTGATCACTGTGAAAATGCTGTATATGTGAAACCATGGAAATATGTCTCTCTTAATCCAAAGGGCCCACATCCAATTCCAACATGGAAAGAGATGCACACTGAAGAGCCAATGGTCTCATTAGATCATGATCGAGTTTCGGATATGGTTAGGGAAGGTACAAGAGACGTCATTAAGTTAATTAGTTCATTATATATTACACATATACAAATGTTGTAGAAATGCACGTAGGACATTTGAATAATATTTGTAATGTATCTTGTAGGTGATGTATTCGTTGTCATTGTAGCCCCCCTCAACACAGAAAATGTGGCATATTATTTGATGCGTTGCACACAAATAAATAGTAGGTTGGTGCGACCCTACCAAGGTGGGGAATTCACATACCAAACTAAAGACATGGTTCTAATGGGACACTTTTTTGAAAGAGTAAAAAAACAGGGTGTGCATATTATTTACAAAGATTTTATACCTGAATATATATCATGTCAATATAGTCATTTGGTGGTGGCAGCTCGAATACATCTAACAAAAATCAAGGTGAAGAGAGGTGAGCCAAAGAGATGGAAGATGACAGAAGCTGATTATGATTGTATTATGGAGAGAGATGGAATATGATAGAAGCTGACAATGATTGTATTATGGAGACTTGCATTCCTATAACCCATTGGCTAGATGAATGAGTTACATGTATGCCACTTGCATCATTGACATAGTTTTCATGTTGTCTTGTGTAATATTTTTCTGGAGATTTTTGTGGAGGTTTTTTTGTAAATGTATTTTTGTAGATGCTTTAATGCCAAGAATAAAAATACTAGATGTGAGGCTTTTGTGAAAATTGGGTCATGGTCTCCAATGTGAATACACTTGTCCACGTAATTGAATTGTAATGTTAGACAATATAATGTAATTGTAAAATTTCAATTTTAAATTGTAATGTACATTCTAAGTTTAAATTTTGATTTCAAATACAATTGTAATGTAATTGAGAATTTAAAATACATCTATACAATGTAAAATTGTAAACTTTAAATTTTAAATTGTACAATGTATTCTAATTTTAAATTTTGATTTCAAACGCAAAATTATATACATTACAATCCATTCATTGTATTTCTTAATCAATTACATTGTATTCCATTATCAATTATATAAAAATATTATCAAATACAAATGTATTGAAAAAATGTTTCATTCAACAATAATCAATTAGTTTTGTTATTGAACATATCAAAGTTAGGACAATATTTTTTTGCGTCTCCTCATTCAATTTAATAAAAATATTGGCACTTGGTGATACATGGAATATAACATAGGAGATAGAGGGTACAATTCAACTAAAGGGCACTTAGACATAATCCTTGAATATATTTTCATGGAAACAATACCCATTGTTGGCTCAACTCACAAACATTCACTATAATTTCTAACCATCAAACCTTCTCAATTTTTGGATTGCATGCATCAAAAACCATCTTTATCATGCAATTTTGCACGCATAGGCATGGAATCTATTTGAGGGAAATTAGTTAGTATTATATGGCTTTCCTTGCGTAAAAAAACCTCAATTATCAAACCAAAACACAACTTGTACATGCATTTATTTTGATAGACATGGAAAAGTAATAATGAAATTTGGAAAGACTTTGACATAACAATTTGTTCCTTTCTTAAAACCTTAAATGAGTGTGTGGATTAAAAAATGAGGTGATGCATAATACTCCATTGTTATTAGCACAAACACCACCCTTCAAATGATTGGTAAATAAAAGGAAGAAACATAATAGTAAGTATCATATGTTTTAAATAAGATTTGGTATTTTTTTTCTTTTCATCTAGATTAGAGCACACACTTAAAAGAAAAGAACATAAAGATCACCTACATACAATAGAACTTGTTAGTACACCAAATATTTTTGAATTTGATAGAAATCTATCACAAACAATACCAAAATGGCATCAATCAATCATTGGTTGGTTGTAATTAGAGAATTTTGTCTCAAGGGATATTTCACACTCTCAATGGACAAACACATTCTTGTATACAACAACACATTGAATTTTCAATTGAAATTACACATTAAATTTTGCATGTAATTGAATTGGAATGTGGAAATTGTAATTGAATTGTAATGTGTAGACAACACAATGCAATTATAATTTCATTTTTTAATTTCAAATGTATTCTAATTTTAAATTTTGATTTTATTTATGCAATTGTAATGTAGTTGAAAATGAGCTTTTAAATTGGAATTGAATTGGAATTGAAATTACACATTAAATTTTAAATTTTATATTGTAATTGAATTGGAATTGTAACTTCAATTTTAAATTGTAATGTATGTATTCAATTCTAAATTTTGGAAGATGTTCCATAATGTAGTCGAAATTTGCATTTTAAATTGAACTAAATTGTAACTGCACATCGAGATTGAACTTTTATATTGCAATCACTGCACATTAAATTTGCATTTGAAATGGCAAAACATAAATTTGCAACTGTAATAACTATATCCATATGTAATATAAAAAACTTGATTGATTTCAAATCAGATACAAAATACACATGAAGACATCAATATGATAAAATATACAAAATATGTAACAAAATATCCAAAGTACATATACGATAAAAGTCCATGTATAAATGATAGAAATCCATATCCAAAACATGAAAACGTATACATAGGTCATCCAAAACATGAAAACGTATACATAGGTCATCCAAAACATGAAAATATATAAAATATGAAAATATCCAAAACATTGAAATGTATAGATCATCAACTCAGTGGCCACTACCCCCACGAGGCCCTTGATGTTGTCCATGAGACGGTAAACCATGAAATAATGCCTCGATATCCGTCGAGTCAATGGTGATATTCGGCACCTGGGTAGGAATCTGGGTGGATGGCCCTTGATCAGGACCATGTGCTCGAGCTTCATCCCAATCATATGTGAAAGCTATTGCAGCATCAATACCCTCCCGTAGCGATGCCCATGTAATATGCCATTAGATGTAATAAGCTAGATTTATTAAAAATTAAAACTAAAACATAATTTAAGTTTGTAGGGACCCCTGCTTTAGGATCCCCTTGAACTGAACCTGTCAACCCGATCCAGCTGGTCCATTGTTGTCTGCGTCTTCCGTAGGATCCCTCCAGCAAAGCTCGTTTAACCATAGGCGAAGCAACCGTTAGCTTCGCCACCCAACCATAGGCTCATGCTTTCAGTCGCATGGCCTCCCCCGAGCTTTGGGTCGTAGAGCTCACACAAGTATTTCAGAAATTCAGCTTGGGCTTCCCTTCCCACCAGGATTTCTAAGCCAAACCCTTAGATAGTAGCAAGTCTTTGAGGCATTCGAAAATTACGACAATCGTCCAAATTATGGGCCCCTTACCCATTCCTTAAGCCTTCCTTATAAAGGGAAATCTCCTGCGACACATGTCGCTTCATGCATAAATAAATATTTTTAATTATTTATTTAATTAAAACACTCACCCATCCAAGTGTCAGTTTCTCTGGGAAGTGCACCTACATCCCTAAGTTTGCTCTAGTTTGTCCCCCAGATAATTTAATCAACTCCTAGCTTTTAGTTGACTAGGTGTCTAATCTATTTTGCTCCTAAATAATAATTTCTATTATTTTAAATGCTTAACAAAATAACTATTCATGTGCAAATGTCTAAGCTATTGTTATGCATTTGCTAAGTAATAATCTAGAGTTATTCTCCTAAGTTTTTATGCAGTTTAATTTAACAATCAAACTCACTAGGATCACGGTGCCGCGTCGTTGGGCTCCTGGTTCCTTAATTTTTTTTATTCCCCGACATGGCACCACTCCGTCGGGTCCAATCATCCATGGTTTCCATTCCTTGGCATGGTACCACCTCGTTGGGTCCTTGCGTCCATTCTTTCCGTTCTCGACAGGGTACCGCATCGTTGGGCCCTTCTGCCACCATCTTTCCGTTTTGACTTGCGGGAACTCTTGTAGGGATTTTAGGAATCGTTACCATCCATCCTCCGTCTACATGCTATCTAGGGACTAATGGCGCTGAGGAGTGAGTCCGTTCTCACTGCGCGCCCCTCAACTCGTACGTGACCAGCTCCATCGTGGCCCACCTCGTACGCCCTCACGCATTCCTCTTGAGCAAGCGGATCAATGCTTATCTGCTCATGCGTGGTATTCTTGTCGGAAGTCGACATCGTCGTCGCTTCCCCTGTGTGTGATTTACCCGTACTCTACGACCCTCCATGTTCCTTTGTGTGTCCATTGGTGAACCGTCTCACTTGTTTCTACACACACTTCTCACAACAAATTATCAGTAGCACTGTTCTCAACAATCATCATCTGGTTTCTAACTCTAGCATTGTTAAACATTTATGATTTATTCAAACTGCTCATTCATCTTATCAAATATACCTTTCGTCGCCAAATACATAATCACCATACAGCTAGTCGTTAAGCATTATTCATGTGTACAATTTTCATATCAAAGTTAATCGTTAAACAACATGAAATCGTCCATTCACAATAACTACCCAAATGCACATATATCAATCAATCGTAATCATAAATATACTCAAAGTAGAATCCTAGGGTTATTTTATTAATGTTTCAAACAGTCGGGTGACTCAGTAGGTGCCCTCAATGTCTACAGTAGTCTAGGGGCACTACATACACCCCTACTTATTTAGAACTTCGTCCCGAAGTTCAGAATAAAAATGGAAAGTTATGACACATCTCAGTTGCGTCCTCCCAAATCGTAGAGTTAGGAATGTAACTGTCCTACTGCACTTTGACTTGATCAAACAGGGCTAATCATTAAGCAAGATGTAATCAATCAATTGTCCCACTCCACATGTATAATTTAATTCCTTAATTCATTTATCAATTATTGTCGTCATTCCCATCTTCAGGTTTTCCTCAATCAGTTAAGGCATAACAAGGCTCAAGAGACCATTATATCGAAGTTTTTCAGTCGGGTCACTCGACATGTGCCCTTAAGGTCCACAGTCATTCTAGGGGAATTACATACACCCCCTCCTAAATAGAACTTCATCTCGAAGTTAATTTTTTTTTGTTCTTGTACTTTCGACGCTAGGCTTCTTCTTCTTTTTTTTTTTTTTTTTTTTATATTCTCATCCCCATGTCATTGTATTCTAGTTTTCTCCAATAATCATGGCTATAAGCACAAGTGGTTAAAGTCATTAGCTCCAATATCATCTAGTATGGTTACAATACACCCTCAGGAACTTAATCGTAACTTCGTATCATATCAATCCGATAATGCATTCCATAATTGTCAGTTCCAACTAGATTTTCTATATCTCTTATTCATTCACGAAGGTCCATGATGTCCAAATTTTCAACAAGCTCCATTGCATCAAAAGCCACCCAATAATTTATAAACATAACAAATCCAAACAAGGATTCAAATCTATTTGGTTATCCTCCTGAGAAGGTAAACATCATAAAATATTCGGTAAGATATAATCACGATTTTTAACAAATCAGGAGAGACCCTCAAATTGTCCCAATCCAAATTCCATAAGACCACTTCCGAATCCCAAAATGTCGGTTCTCAATTCGATAGGATTCCTAGGGCCGGAACTTAACGATTTAGTCGAACATATTAAAATCTATCTGTTAGTCCTTTCATCAGTATCATCATTCGAGGTTAATGAGATTGTCACACCCTTACCTCATTTCATCATTCATGTCATCGTAAGACCACTTCGTTAGTTTCATCAATTCGTACAATGTGTGTTTTCTTAACCCCATCGAGTTTCATCTCGAGGGCTAGTTGTCGTTGACGTCAGCTTGTCATACCGATCACATTGATATCTCATTTTCAAATTTTTAAGTTTGTTTCGCTCCCTCAACAATCTCTTAAAGTATCGTCAATCTCAGTATCGTAGTGTCTTTTTAGTCAAAATTTATCATTTTCCCGTCATTTAATAAGTTCACCAATATATTCGTCCAAATGTAAAGCTCGTCATTGTCGAATTCTTAACTTAAATCTAATCCTCCTAGTGTACACTCCTAAGTCACAATCCATTCAACTTCCCAAGTAACTGCCTTAGATGAAATTCCAAAGATGGATTAACAAGAAACTTTTTCAATCCTACCATATCCAAGCGAAGTGTGTAACAAGAGCACTACTTAGTTTTGTGTCTAAATCATCTCATCTCGTAGTCATTTATGAAATATAAACAAGGCTTAGTCTTTTCATCTAATTCCTAAATGAAATACAAAAGTATCTAGTCATGTCATATCATTTATCTTTTAGGGTATATATTCAAGGGATCTTTCTATAGTATAACGATAGCCCATAAATCAACATCTATAGTTGACTTTAATAATTGCATTAGTAAGGAACTCTACTATAATTTTAATATAGCACAATTATTACCATACATTGTCTAATCCATAAAGTGCTCCATCTTTTCATATAATTCATGAATGTAATATCATACATAATTCCTACCATTCCTTAACATGAATGATGGGTTATAAATAAATAAGTATCCCTTCAACTTCACATTATACTCTATCCATAAAATGGCATTGTATCTTTTCATATGAGAATAATTTAAATTGTAGAAACATTCCTAATAAAATGATCTGGATTATCTCTTTTCCTTTCCTTTTACACATATATCCCTTCCCTTTTATACACATATCCATTTTCCTTTTAAATACATAACCCTTCAAACAAGAATAAACAAATTATAAAATTATTCATAATGCAATAACCTAACCTTTCTATATGTACATATATCCTTTCAAATAAGGGTAAATTCATAACTGACCAAGACCCGTCATCTACTCTACGAGCGCATTCACAATATTAATGTTTATCATTTTAATTTGGAATATAAATTTGAGAAGAATTTCTCTAAGACTAACTATACACATAATTTCAAAATTCAGAAGCAACATCACTCCAATGATACAATTAGAATTAGACCTCTCCTCTCTTGGTCACAACATACATAATTCTATTGAAACCTTCATAAGACCTTATATGCAATACATCTTCTCGTATGATATATTATAATAAGAGTCCTCTCTGCTTAAAAGAAACAATATACATAGTCCTAATGATTCGTTTGTAGATATTCCACTAACTGTATACATATATCTAAATATTATATATATATATATTTCTTCTAAAACAAGAGTATTCAAGTATATATCGAAAATGACATTAATGTAGGGACCCCATTTCAGGTACCCCAAAAAAAAAAAAAAAAAAAAACATTAAAGCGAATTGTTATATTCTCGACCTCTGAAAATATTATAGACATGTCTGTTTCTTTGAATTAAGTTGGAATCCTGTATATATCTATTCCTTTCACTATCTGTGCATTCTAGACGCAACCATCTCATTGAAATGAGTTAAAACCCTGCTTTTACCCGGAATGGTTCGGATCTATTTCGTTTTCATCACTTCACTGTCAGAAAAGCTCAGATCTGTTTCTTGAATATAATTTCTGTCGGCAATCCTTTTATCAATTTTTTTTTTTTTTTTTTTTTTACAGAGCTATGTAATTTGGCAGCGATTTTTTTTTTTTTTTTCATTAAATTCCTTTCATACATGTATTCAGTGTAATTCGGAGTGTGGCTTTTGAACTCCGTCAATTATCTTGCCTAGTCAAAACGACTTAGAGACGCTCTCTGTTTGGCAGAATCCTTTATCGATTTTTGTTACAGAGTAATGCGATCTAGTATGGATCCCAGATCGGTGAATTCCTTTAAATAGTTTAAACTTTTTTTCTTTTTATTTGCACTGTAGGTTGCACTCCTTATATATATATATACTGTACATTGATCACCGGAACTCATTTAAGTACCTTCATGCTTTGCGAATTTATGATGCTACATCAATCATTGAATTTCCCTTGATAGAACATCTTTGTGTTCTCATATATCTACGATCTATATCCGACTCTTACTCCATTCGCTCCAATCTGTGTAATCGAGTTGAATGTAAATTTAATGAACTTTGTCTTTTACCCTCCAGTTCAGAAATGCATCCGTAACTATTCCCAACATATAACTAGATCTGAATTTCAATTTTACGTCTCAATTTCTGAGAATGGGATATCCGTAAGACATGTGACTTATGTATCCCACTCAGATCTATAATCCTTGCTCAAATTAAATTTTAAATCTGAATTCCTAATTCCTAATTCCTAATTGTACTTAAACCTTTGAGTGATTTTCGTAGTTGAACCGAGAAACATCAGCGTTGACCTATGTTGTAACTAATTCTGGGATTATAAATCTAAACCGCTGTAGAACAGTAATACCCTCCTTTACACCAAAAACCGAAGCTACAATCTTGATCTCTGCCTTGATTAGTCACCTAATCGCCATCGAATCATTCGTTATCAACCATTGGACCTAACTAATCCATTAACTTAAATTTTTATTCCTTCTTGGAAACCTGGCAGCCAACTGTATCCTCTCAAGCGTTACCCTTATGCATATCCTTGAATTGGGCCATTGAAATTTCACTCATGTGAATTTCTGAACCGCTTTGACTGCAGTCGACCGAACTTCTCTTTTGATGCTTCACAAACAGCTGAATCCGATCTATTTTGGATAGGTGTAATCCTCGACCCGTCCTATCACCTTAAGAACTTCATGCTCTTCCTTAACTCTCGACTAGATCGGATCCGTGGGATCTAACTGACCATATGGAAATTTGAAATAGTACCTAACTCCGAATTTATGATCATGGATGGACAGGTGTGGCTCTGTTCAGCGAGGGTATGCGATTCCCCAAGTTTAGATTGTTGCGTTACTTAAATGTTAATTTATTCATATGTGAACATGAGGCAGTTATGCTTCAATGAGCCTTATAACATATGTTACACTAGATCATTAAGTTAATGCAAAAGCTGGAAGTAGTGGACGAGAAAACACAGCTATTGTTTCTTACTTACCGAATCGTCAGAATCAAAGAACCAATTCCACTCACCACAGCGTTGGGCTTAGGATCCATCTCATTACAGATCCCCTAAACTTATGGACACTTGCTTTGTAAATTCACCCAGCGACCGTCGAACCATAATGAAGGCAATATTTCTTGCCTGCCTTGATTGGCAATATAACTCATTCGGCGATACGAACTCCCTACGCCACTCAGCGATGGGAAAAATAATTTTAACAAATACATCCTTTAACTTAAAAGGAATCTAAATGAACTGAAATTTTAAATAATAAACTTGTTCCTTAAGCAAACATACCATTCAGTTCCAATAGACGAATTCAGCATATTCACGGTTTAGATGCATGTGGTAATTAATATATGTATATATCCTTCAATTTAATAATTAAATGATAGGGAAAACTTAAACAATATCTGATTTCATCAGTTAGCAATTACAAATATGGAAGGGGAAATCTCAGGATGAATCGGCATCGAAATTACTGCCTCCAATCAACTCCGAGTCGATTGAACCGACAGGGATGAGCAAAAGGAGAACTAGAGGATCTGCAGAATTAAGCTGACTCAGTAGTGGTCCAGAAGAGACAGAAATTAAATGTTAAACTTCAGGATACTATGAATTTTAAAAAAAATAGAAAGCGCCCAGACTACAAATATCATGATACGTATTTGAGTATGAAAAAATTTGTTGGACATCCACTCCAAATATCATGGCTCGCAGATACCACGATAAAAATAAAAATACGCAGATTAATGAGATAATGCATGGCTCGGCGTGATATGAGTATTGAACACAGGACTGGGTCTTTACCGATTTCCATTTCTTTTCTCTAAGATTTGGATCTTAGATCTATGAATGCGGATGAATGGAACTACCTCCACGATGGCAAAGCTTTTTATACATCTCACCTTGTTTGAATTAAATCTCTATGTTAATTGAGATAGGTGAGAATTTTTAAAAAGGAAGTTATTGTCCGCAGATCAGGGATCACTATACGCGCATTCAAAGTATTCACGAAATTCAAGGTAGATTCACGGTTGTCTGCGTACAAGTTTATGCACCGGAAAAATCCAACCTGGGATTGGGCTGATCCAGATTTGGTTCAAACTAAACCCCAAATTCCAGAAATAAATGAAAAAAAAAACACCACTTCTGTTCACCGAGATCTGGTACGATGGTGCTAAATTGATCATGTTGGATTTGAAATAAACCATGGCAGAAGTAAAAAAAAAGAAAACAAAGGCATTGTGAACTCTATTCACAAAGATATTACGTTGTGCTACCTGGAGCATACCGGTTTCAAATCAACCTTAGCAGACATAAAAATTACAATAAAAACAATAGGACCTCTGACCACATAGAGCTCTCGCTAGTGCCATATGAGGCATATGAAAACCCAAAAGCTATTGCTGAATAAAACAAAGAAGTAGCAAACAACTTCAGGGTTTCAGCGCTCACGCAGTCCCATCCTATTCGGTATGTTACAGGTCGAGACCTTCGGTTTGAATGTTGGAGAGAGAGAGATCTATATTTTAATAATGCACAAAGATGATTCTCATAGGTCGAGATCTTCAATTGGAATAAAAGCAAAGGATCTGGATACTTAATAATACATAGAGTTCAACAACGGTTAGGTTCACAGATATGCAAGAAATTCGATCTGAGAGTTTTAAACACAGGACGCAAAGGTTTAGATCCACATCCATTCCAAATTTTCATTTTACAAGTTGAAGTCGATCTCAATTTTCAACACAAGGCGCAGAGGGATTTCTGAAGTCCAAATTAAAATCATAAATAAATTATGGGGACGCCAGGGATTTTTGGAAATAGATCCACCTAGAAGTTTAAAGATCAGATTAAATCATACAAATCTCAGATCGCCATGCGCAATGGGAAACACAGGGACTCATTCAAAGTTCAAATTACATTCATATTTCTGGATTTGAAAATGCCTTACAAATTCGAAAATAGATCACGTAGATTTTTAAACAAATAATATTCCATCACAATGCGGATCTGGAAACGCCCTTCCATTTCGAAATTAGAACACAAAGGTTGTAAAATAACAATATACCAGTACTACTAAAGATCTAGAAACGCCCTTCCATTTCGAAATGGAAAATAGATATTTTTAAAATAACCAGTATGGATCCCAGATCGGTGAATTCCTTTAAATAGTTTAAACTTTTTTTCTTTTTATTTGCACTGTAGGTTGCACTCCTTATATATATATATACTGTACATTGATCACCGGAACTCATTTAAGTACCTTCATGCTTTGCGAATTTATGATGCTACATCAATCATTGAATTTCCCTTGATAGAACATCTTTGTGTTCTCATATATCTACGATCTATATCCGACTCTTACTCCATTCGCTCCAATCTGTGTAATCGAGTTGAATGTAAATTTAATGAACTTTGTCTTTTACCCTCCAGTTCAGAAATGCATCCGTAACTATTCCCAACATATAACTAGATCTGAATTTCAATTTTACGTCTCAATTTCTGAGAATGGGATATCCGTAAGACATGTGACTTATGTATCCCACTCAGATCTATAATCCTTGCTCAAATTAAATTTTAAATCTGAATTCCTAATTCCTAATTCCTAATTGTACTTAAACCTTTGAGTGATTTTCGTAGTTGAACCGAGAAACATCAGCGTTGACCTATGTTGTAACTAATTCTGGGATTATAAATCTAAACCGCTGTAGAACAGTAATACCCTCCTTTACACCAAAAACCGAAGCTACAATCTTGATCTCTGCCTTGATTAGTCACCTAATCGCCATCGAATCATTCGTTATCAACCATTGGACCTAACTAATCCATTAACTTAAATTTTTATTCCTTCTTGGAAACCTGGCAGCCAACTGTATCCTCTCAAGCGTTACCCTTATGCATATCCTTGAATTGGGCCATTGAAATTTCACTCATGTGAATTTCTGAACCGCTTTGACTGCAGTCGACCGAACTTCTCTTTTGATGCTTCACAAACAGCTGAATCCGATCTATTTTGGATAGGTGTAATCCTCGACCCGTCCTATCACCTTAAGAACTTCATGCTCTTCCTTAACTCTCGACTAGATCGGATCCGTGGGATCTAACTGACCATATGGAAATTTGAAATAGTACCTAACTCCGAATTTATGATCATGGATGGACAGGTGTGGCTCTGTTCAGCGAGGGTATGCGATTCCCCAAGTTTAGATTGTTGCGTTACTTAAATGTTAATTTATTCATATGTGAACATGAGGCAGTTATGCTTCAATGAGCCTTATAACATATGTTACACTAGATCATTAAGTTAATGCAAAAGCTGGAAGTAGTGGACGAGAAAACACAGCTATTGTTTCTTACTTACCGAATCGTCAGAATCAAAGAACCAATTCCACTCACCACAGCGTTGGGCTTAGGATCCATCTCATTACAGATCCCCTAAACTTATGGACACTTGCTTTGTAAATTCACCCAGCGACCGTCGAACCATAATGAAGGCAATATTTCTTGCCTGCCTTGATTGGCAATATAACTCATTCGGCGATACGAACTCCCTACGCCACTCAGCGATGGGAAAAATAATTTTAACAAATACATCCTTTAACTTAAAAGGAATCTAAATGAACTGAAATTTTAAATAATAAACTTGTTCCTTAAGCAAACATACCATTCAGTTCCAATAGACGAATTCAGCATATTCACGGTTTAGATGCATGTGGTAATTAATATATGTATATATCCTTCAATTTAATAATTAAATGATAGGGAAAACTTAAACAATATCTGATTTCATCAGTTAGCAATTACAAATATGGAAGGGGAAATCTCAGGATGAATCGGCATCGAAATTACTGCCTCCAATCAACTCCGAGTCGATTGAACCGACAGGGATGAGCAAAAGGAGAACTAGAGGATCTGCAGAATTAAGCTGACTCAGTAGTGGTCCAGAAGAGACAGAAATTAAATGTTAAACTTCAGGATACTATGAATTTTAAAAAAAATAGAAAGCGCCCAGACTACAAATATCATGATACGTATTTGAGTATGAAAAAATTTGTTGGACATCCACTCCAAATATCATGGCTCGCAGATACCACGATAAAAATAAAAATACGCAGATTAATGAGATAATGCATGGCTCGGCGTGATATGAGTATTGAACACAGGACTGGGTCTTTACCGATTTCCATTTCTTTTCTCTAAGATTTGGATCTTAGATCTATGAATGCGGATGAATGGAACTACCTCCACGATGGCAAAGCTTTTTATACATCTCACCTTGTTTGAATTAAATCTCTATGTTAATTGAGATAGGTGAGAATTTTTAAAAAGGAAGTTATTGTCCGCAGATCAGGGATCACTATACGCGCATTCAAAGTATTCACGAAATTCAAGGTAGATTCACGGTTGTCTGCGTACAAGTTTATGCACCGGAAAAATCCAACCTGGGATTGGGCTGATCCAGATTTGGTTCAAACTAAACCCCAAATTCCAGAAATAAATGAAAAAAAAAACACCACTTCTGTTCACCGAGATCTGGTACGATGGTGCTAAATTGATCATGTTGGATTTGAAATAAACCATGGCAGAAGTAAAAAAAAAGAAAACAAAGGCATTGTGAACTCTATTCACAAAGATATTACGTTGTGCTACCTGGAGCATACCGGTTTCAAATCAACCTTAGCAGACATAAAAATTACAATAAAAACAATAGGACCTCTGACCACATAGAGCTCTCGCTAGTGCCATATGAGGCATATGAAAACCCAAAAGCTATTGCTGAATAAAACAAAGAAGTAGCAAACAACTTCAGGGTTTCAGCGCTCACGCAGTCCCATCCTATTCGGTATGTTACAGGTCGAGACCTTCGGTTTGAATGTTGGAGAGAGAGAGATCTATATTTTAATAATGCACAAAGATGATTCTCATAGGTCGAGATCTTCAATTGGAATAAAAGCAAAGGATCTGGATACTTAATAATACATAGAGTTCAACAACGGTTAGGTTCACAGATATGCAAGAAATTCGATCTGAGAGTTTTAAACACAGGACGCAAAGGTTTAGATCCACATCCATTCCAAATTTTCATTTTACAAGTTGAAGTCGATCTCAATTTTCAACACAAGGCGCAGAGGGATTTCTGAAGTCCAAATTAAAATCATAAATAAATTATGGGGACGCCAGGGATTTTTGGAAATAGATCCACCTAGAAGTTTAAAGATCAGATTAAATCATACAAATCTCAGATCGCCATGCGCAATGGGAAACACAGGGACTCATTCAAAGTTCAAATTACATTCATATTTCTGGATTTGAAAATGCCTTACAAATTCGAAAATAGATCACGTAGATTTTTAAACAAATAATATTCCATCACAATGCGGATCTGGAAACGCCCTTCCATTTCGAAATTAGAACACAAAGGTTGTAAAATAACAATATACCAGTACTACTAAAGATCTAGAAACGCCCTTCCATTTCGAAATGGAAAATAGATATTTTTAAAATAACCAGTATGCGCCCCTTCCCATTATGGATCTGGAAAACGCCTTTCCAGGTTGAAGATAGAACACAAAGAATTTAAAGATAAACGATAAGTCCTCAAAATAGTAGATCTGCATAAGCCTTCTTGATTCAAAAATAAAACACAGAATATTAAAATGAATAATAAGTCATCAATAACAGATCTGCATACGCCTTTCCGATTCAGAAATAGAACACAGAGTAAAAAAATAAATAAATAAATAATAAGTCATCAAATAATAGATCCGCATACGCCTTTCCGATTCAGAGATAGAACATAGACTGTTTTAAAAATAAATAATAAGTCATTAAAATAATAGATCTGCACATGCCTTTCCGATTCAGAAATAGAACACAAAGTCAAAAGAAAATACACTAAAATCACACAGTCATTGGATCGATTTCCAAGTCATTATTATTTCTTCTCCTTAAAAACTAAATTAGAATATCAATCTCATATACTGTAAACAATATTAAAAGTAATTGAACCTGATTCGCCTGTCGAGTCCGAGATGGGGTGGATTGTTGAAGTAGCGTCCAACATGATTGTTCGATCAATCCAGCTTCGACGAATATACCGACAACTCCTCGGTTGAAATACGAGTCCGGTGCCCTCAAGGCTCGACCGGCTCTGATACCAAATGTAGGGACCCCTGCTTTAGGATCCCCTTGAACTGAACCTGTCAACCCGATCCAGCTGGTCCATTGTTGTCTGCGTCTACCGTAGGATCCCTCCAGCAAAGCTCGTTTAACCATAGGCGAAGCAACCGTTAGCTTCGCCACCCAACCATAGGCTCATGCTTTCAGTCGCATGGCCTCCCCCGAGCTTTGGGTCGTAGAGCTCACACAAGTATTTCAGAAATTCAGCTTGGGCTTCCCTTCCCACCAGGATTTCTAAGCCAAACCCTTAGATAACAGCAAGTCTTTGAGGCATTCGAAAATTACGACAATCGTCCAAATTATGGGCCCCTTACCCATTCCTTAAGCCTTCCTTATAAAGGGAAATCTCCTGCGACACATGTCGCTTCATGCATAAATAAATATTTTTAATTATTTATTTAATTAAAACACTCACCCATCCAAGTGTCAGTTTCTCTGGGAAGTGCACCTACATCCCTAAGTTTGCTCTAGTTTGTCCCCCAGATAATTTAATCAACTCCTAGCTTTTAGTTGACTAGGTGTCTAATCTATTTTGCTCCTAAATAATAATTTCTATTATTTTAAATGCTTAACAAAATAACTATTCATGTGCAAATGTCTAAGCTATTGTTATGCATTTGCTAAGTAATAATCTAGAGTTATTCTCCTAAGTTTTTATGCAGTTTAATTTAACAATCAAACTCACTAGGATCACGGTGCCGCGTCGTTGGGCTCCTGGTTCCTTAATTTTTTTTATTCCCCGACATGGCACCACTCCGTCGGGTCCAATCATCCATGGTTTCCATTCCTTGGCATGGTACCACCTCGTTGGGTCCTTGCGTCCATTCTTTCCGTTCTCGACAGGGTACCGCATCGTTGGGCCCTTCTGCCACCATCTTTCCGTTTTGACTTGCGGGAACTCTTGTAGGGATTTTAGGAATCGTTACCATCCATCCTCCGTCTATATGCTATCTAGGGACTAATGGCGCTGAGGAGTGAGTCCGTTCTCACTGCGCGCCCCTCAACTCGTACGTGACCAGCTCCGTCGTGGCCCACCTCGTACGCCCTCACGCATTCCTCTTGAGCAAGCGGATCAATGCTTATCTGCTCATGCGTGGTATTCTTGTCGGAAGTCGACATCGTCGTCGCTTCCCCTGTGTGTGATTTACCCGTACTCTACGACCCTCCATGTTCCTTTGTGTGTCCATTGGTGAACCGTCTCACTTGTTTCTACACACACTTCTCACAACAAATTATCAGTAGCACTGTTCTCAACAATCATCATCTGGTTTCTAACTCTAGCATTGTTAAACATTTATGATTTATTCAAACTGCTCATTCATCTTATCAAATATACCTTTCGTCGCCAAATACATAATCACCATACAGCTAGTCGTTAAGCATTATTCATGTGTACAATTTTCATATCAAAGTTAATCGTTAAACAACATGAAATCGTCCATTCACAATAACTACCCAAATGCACATATATCAATCAATCGTAATCATAAATATACTCAAAGTAGAATCCTAGGGTTATTTTATTAATGTTTCAAACAGTCGGGTGACTCAGTAGGTGCCCTCAATGTCTACAGTAGTCTAGGGGCACTACAAAGTTATAATTAAAAAATTGAAACATAAAGTATACAAATAAATTACTAAATGTGATTAAATAAGATGATTTGGAACACAAATTAAAAATCACCTCTATGTTTGAACTCGACGGGTGAGGACCTTCGCGGTCCTCGTGTCTATAATCAGGAGCAATGCCCTTTCCTTTGTCCTGTACAATTTGAAATTCATTTGAAGTTAAGATCTAAAACATAAAATCTCGAAAATTAAGAACTAAAACATAAATTATTTAAACTGGGAAATAATAAACTCAAATTAAATTAGAACATAAATTTTAACTTACCTCGACTAGTTCCGCCCTCGTGTTGGGATGAGCGGATGGACCAAATGATGGCTCACTAGCAACGAGTTGATCCATGAATGTGCTTCCCTACATGGAGCAATAGAATACAACTCCCTTAAGTATTATTAACCATTCAATTTACGACATATAATATGATGTAACATGAAGAATATATATACATAATTGTACAAAAGTATACCTGTCCTGTAGCAACGCATCTACGATACAACTCAAAGTATGCATCTCGGGCTGACTCAGTATACCCTAGTAGGGCCTCGCCATCGAAACTCCTAAGCATGTCACTAGGGACATACTCTCTCTCTGGCTCTCCAAGTGCAGGGGGTGGTCTCCGCAGCAACAATAGCACTGCCCATGGTAGTGAACAACGAATCTACAAGGTCATGTCTAGCCTCGGCAGCAAGTTGGGATGATTGTACCACATCCCCTAACCTGATAACCGTCCTATCTAGAAACGGTACCAACCTCGGAGGGGGTGGCATGAAGGCAGGGTCTCTCTGAGCTCCAAGACGTTGGTAGGGGCATCTTCTACTAGCCCCATAGAACTAGGACCCTGTGCTGGTGTAATATGGGTGCATATCCAAAACAATCTCTGCATAAATATGTTTTGCAAAGTACAATGGGACCTGGTCATGGTGGGGGAACATGCCCTATGCTTTGACGAATCTATCATATAGATATGGTGCAGTGGCCTCCAACTTAAACTCCTTAAGTCTAAGTTGTTGACCAGAAGGGTGGTCAGGAGAGATGTCGAGCAAAGTACCCTTGATGTCATGCCCTCTTATGGCGACTTTGACATCCTCCCATTTGTGGATACCAATGACATCCCATCTCCTCCTCTAGCATGAATGACACCAAATGTCACTAAGAGGTCCCACCCTCTTGTAGAGGGCCAACATCTCATCAACTACTGATAACATCATGGATAAAGATCATTGTGTGGGAGAATCCTCCCTCAATGTGCACACACATGAGTTCACCCACTCTCGCTGGGAAGTGATATCAGTGAGAGTGATCCGCGCGACCTCATCATCGTACGATCCCCCTGATGGGGCACCTGCAATCCAAACCAAAACACAAATGTTACTAAAAATATATATGATAACTTGCAACTGAGATTCAATGCATTATATACTAAAAATTTACTGAAAATGTATCTAACAAAAAATATGCACCTGATGCACTCGTTTCTTGCCGCCCATCCCCCACCTGGGGATCAACATGTATGTCATCGAGATGAACTGACACACTAGCTCTCCTACTGTTGCCACTAGCGGCAGCTGACCCCAGCATGGCTGCACTTCTCGGCGAACGGGAGCACTACCGATGGCCACCCTCTTGGGAGACGTCAGATCCTCTTGTGCGTCGCGGAGCACGAAGCAATGAAAGTCTCTCTTCAGAACTCTCTGCATCACATTTCAATTTCTAATTCTAATTCTCTTTCAAATTTCACATTTAAAATTCAAATTCAAATTTCAAATTCAATTTCAAATTCAACTCAAATTTCAACTCAATTTCAAATTTCACAATTCAAATTCAAATTTCAATTTCAAATTCCAAGTTTCAATTTCGATTTGAATTCTAATTACATTTCCAATTTCCAATTTTCATTTCTCATTTAAATTTAAATTTTCAATTTTCAATTCAAATTTCATTTCAAAATTCCAATTCAATTTCAATATCAATTTCCAATATCAATATCATTTTCATTTTCAATTTCAAATTTACATTTCAATTCCAGTTTCAATTTCCAATTTCAATTTCGATATCATATTTATTAGCAATGCTAGCATCATAGGGGCCTAGGCATCAAATTTAGTTGTTCAACACTTGTTGCAACAACATACATGTATGGGATGGAGGGGAAATGGAATCAAGCCTAAGTCAACTAGGGCTCACTACATGTTTGAGTCTCGATAATCTACCTTTTAAATTGAACCAGAACAACAAAAGAAGTTCGTTAATGGCTAATTAAGGCTAATCAAAGCAAAGCTAAGCAGTCAGTGCATGACATGAGTGAGTGAATGATTATAATTTATGATATTTCCAATATTTTGAGTGACGAGTCGAATTTGATAGGATAGGAATTTTATAGCATAGGAATGATTATAGAGAGCCACGACACTCTAGATCTATTGACATACATGAGAACGAATCAACGAATGGAAGGGTTGTTTGTGTGTTGGCTTGAGACACATACTACATGAGAATCCAAACCAAACTAGGAGATAGTGTGGGTTGTTTGATGTATCTGAACCTAGGGATACAAGTTGACTCTACTTACCACATCCTAAAGTAACTGCATATTTGAATAGGTTGTGTAAATCCAATAAGAATGTTAAAATGGAGCATGGGATATGTGTGGCTCGTTAAAGAAGAGTGTGATTAGTTATTTCACGTGTTATTGACAAGCATATAGATCTATTTAGCAAATGTATAGACATGTGTTGTTTCATTTGCATTACCAACGTTAAAGGTCTGTTGAGGCAATTGTTGGGAAATACATAGTATTGTTTATGTCCCAATTTTGTGGGCTTTATAGGCTTGTGGCTAAAATGATAGTAGTGGCAGCAAGAAAACCTACATCAAAGCTCCCACAAGGTGCCAAGAGGTCATCTCTCTTGAGCAGGAAGCAATAAGCAAACCATCCGCTAATTAAAAGATGGTTTGTCTTGTGTGGATAATCTACATGGTAGAGAATTACTTTGTGTCTAGGCTTTGAAGAGTTGTTTGAATGCAGGTAAAGTACAATGTTGTTAAGGAAACATAGAAACATTGCTATTTAGCAGTAATAGATTCTTCCTGTTTAGATAAGGGTCACATGATTAATTGTGTCCTCGAAACAAATCTATGATAACACACGCTCTTGAGAATTAGGATGGTGTTTGGTTTCAAGTGGCAGCTGGTGCAACATGTTTAGGGATAAAATGTGGCAGTCACATTCAAATCATGTGAGCATGTTGGATACATATATTCATTGAGAATAGTTGGATTTCTCAGATAAAGTCCTCAATGTCACACCAGGACTAGGACTAGAGGTTGGGATGTGGGGGGGAAACTAAACTATTTTTAGAATGATATATTCTCAATCTCTTGTAGGGATATATCTACTAGTTGAGGGTCAAGAGGTGGCGTGGGTATTTGCAATGTTTATTTACCACTAGTAAACAATGAAACTATGATACCAGAAAATAGTATACCAAAACAATGAAACTATGATACCAGACAATAGTATGCATCTAAATGAGCTCATCACAACTGGTTTCACCTTCAGATTCATCATCTTCTCTCCTTAGTGGTCATTTTACTGGGACAATGTAAATCACGCAAGAGGGCATTTTTGGCAGGCCAATATCTTCACCCTCAATGATTTTTTTGGAATAATAATAATAATATGGTTGAATGCACAAACCAACAATCTACATTTCTTAATCCTCAGAATTAATTAATCAGTCAAATACAGAAGGTGGTGGGAATTTTCCTAAGGCTACTTAGGCAGTTTTACTAGAAAAATTTATACTTGGCCAAATCCTTCAATTATCAAGGTGAAATTTTATTTCACCAAAAGAATGAAACTATGATACCAAAAAATAGTATACATCTAACTGATCTCATTACAATTGGTCTCATCTTCAAATTCGTGATCCTCTGTCCTTGGTGGGCATTTTACTGGGATAGTGTAAATCATGCCAGAGGGCACTTTTGACAGGCCAATATCTTCACCGTCAATGATTGTTTTGGAAAAATAATCATATGGTTAGATGAACAAGCCAAAAATATACATTCATATATCCTCATAATTAATTAATCAATCAAATACAGAAGGTGGTGGGAATTTTCCGAAGGCTACTTAGGCAGTTTTATTAGAAGAATTTATACTTGGCCAAATCCTTCAATTATCAAGGTGAATTTGTATTTCACCAAAAGACTGAAACTATGATACCAGACAATAGTATACATCTAACTGAGCTCATCAAAACTGGTTTCACCTTCAGATTCATCATCCTCTCTCCTTGGTGCCCATTTTACCGGGACATTGTAAATCATGCTAGAGGGCACTTTTGGCAGGTGAATATACTCACCCCCAATGATTGTTTTGGCAAAATAATCATATGGTTAGATGAAACAACCAAAAAAATGCATTCCTATATCCTCAGAATTAATTAATTAATCAAATACAGAAGGCGGTGGGCATTTTCCTTAGGCTACTTCAACAGTTTTAATATAATAATTTATATCCCGCCAAATCCTTCAATTTTCAAGGTGAATTTTTACTTCACCAAAAAATTGAAACTATGATACCAAACAATAGTATACATCTAAATTTGATCATAACAACTGGTTTCACCTTCAGATTCATCATCCTCTCTCCTTGGTGGGCATTTTACTGGGACAATGTAAATCCTCCGAGAGGGCACATTTGGAAGGCCAATATCTTCACCCTCAATTATTGTTTTGGAAAAATAGTCATATGGTTAGATTCACAAGCCAAAAATATACATTCATATACCATAAAATAGTATACATCTAACTAAGCTCATCACAATTGGTTTCACCTTCAGATTCATCATCCTCTCTCCTTGGTGGGCATTTTACTGGGACAGTGTAAATCATGCCAGAGGGCACTTTTGGCAGGCCAATATCTTCACCCTTAATTATTGTTTTGGAAAACCAATCATATGGTTAGATGAACAAACCAACAATATACATTTCTATGGTTAGATTTCTAGAAAGAGAGAGATATTGTGGTTTAATGGTTTACATAGAGAGATAAAGGGAGAGCAAATGGTGGTTAGGGTCTTACAGAAGAAGAGATAGATATTACGGGATAATGGGTTAGAGAGAGGGGGGTTATGCATTTAGAGCTCGAGAAAGTGATAGATTTATGGTTCCATGTTAGGGGTAGAGAGAGAGAGAGAGAGATAGAGAGATAGGTTTGGAGATAGAGGTTTAAAGGGAGAGAGATTGGTGGTTATGGGTAGAGAGAGAGAGAGTGGTGGATTGGAATTTAGGGGTTTAGAGGGACATATAGAAAGAGAGAGATTAGGTGTTAAAGGTTTATAGAGAGAGATATATTGGAGGTTAGGGGATGAGAGAGAGAGAGAGAGAGAGAGATTATAGCATATGGGTTTAGAGGGAGGGAGATTGGTTTTAAGGGGTTCCAAGAGAGAGATATATTGGTGCTTAGGGGTTTATATAGAGAGAGAGAGATATTGGGGATTATGGGTTTAAAGGGAAAGAATAGATCAATGAGGTTTAAAAAGAGAGATAGATTAGGGTTAGGTCTTTATAGAGAGATGGATAAAAATTGGAGGTTAGAGTTTAAAGGGAGCGAGAGAGAGATTGGGGGTTAGGGTTTAGAGGGAGAAATCGTTACCTATAACCCTTAAATACTATCAATTTTGAACAATAAAATATATAACCTTTAACCCCATAACCTTAACAACTCTTAACCTACAATTCTTATCACCCTAACCCCTACCACCTTTAACCCATATACACTCTAACCCTTTCAAGCCCTATATATTTCTAACTAATGAGCCCTATAATTCATAACATATTAATATCAACTAACACAACCCCAAAATGGTAACCTGAATAATCCCTAACCCATATACACCATGTAACCTTATCGCCCATAAACCCTTAACTCTAACACAAATAACAACTAACTCTAAATTCTTGACCAATAAAATCCTTCCTAACCATAGAAATTATAATCCCTAGCCCCCACGAGCCTTTATGAACCCTAGTATCTATCTTGAAATCATTGTTATAACCTTTATTTGTATGGAATTTATAAGAATTTATTAGTGCTAACCCCAACCACCTTAACCCTTAAATCCTAGTTAACCCAAAACACCTTAATCCCCTAACCCACAAGCTCTAAATCCCAAAACCCCTAAACATCTAAGCACTTATGCACTTGGGGATTATGGTTTAGAACAGGGCCTAAAGGAATTTATTGTCTGCTCTCCTTTTTTTATTTGGTTTAACAAGAGCACGTGAGCTCTCTTGGATGCGTACGCACTAACAATGTGCACGTGCAGCCGCATGCACGTGCCCCAGTTTGGTACCGAACCTGAAGGCGCGTCTGCCCTTCCTTAGGTGTGTGCACATCCTTGTTTTTTTCTGCTAGAGCAACCCCATAGCAATGGTTTTGGGGAGAAGCTTTATGCACCCACCCTCATATCATTTTTCTATAATTGTGGTGATGAATTTAGTTGAATAATTTGATAAATGATAATAGTTCAATGAACTCTTCCTGTAAAGCTTGAATGACCAAACATTACTATGTCTAATGTCTACTCTACTATTTAATTGAAAATTGCCAATGGATGCTAAATTCTTTGAGGTTGAGAATATTTGATTTTTTGCATTACTATATCATTGACACTTTTTTTTGTGGAGGTGTGATTCTCTATGCTCAAGAATATAACAATTGTTTGCACTTCTATTTAATTGATGATTTTGTGGGGATGATCAATTCTTTGTGTTCAAGCATATTGTTTGATAAATATTTTGTTCATGTTGGGATGATAGTGTTTGTTATATATATATATATATATATATATATATATATATATATATATATATATAATGTTTATGAAACCACTCAGTACAATTAGTTTTTAATACATTGGTTATATGTAACATTTGGATATGACTTATTAAATTGTGTTAATTTTCTACTTTCAATATTGAGTTTTGAGTAGAAAATATATTTTCATAATGAATAATGTGAAGAAGATACTCTAAGGTTGAAAAGATTGTAAGACCTTACCTTACATTAAACATTTTATTTGCACTTAAAATATTTGAATTAGCACTAACTTTTAGGTAAAATTATATTAATGATCTCGATATTATATTACAAGATGAAGAGTGTGTGTGGTTACTATGTCTAATGTCTACTCTACTATTTAATTGAAAATTGTCAATGGATGCTAAATTCTTTGAGGTTGAGAATATTTTGATTTTTTGCATTACTATATCATTGACACTTTTTTTTGTGGAGGCGTGATTCTCTATGCTCAAGAATATAACAATTGTTTGCACTTCTATTTAATTGATGATTTTGTGGGGATGATCAATTCTTTGTGTTCAAGAATAGTGTTTGATAGATTTTTGCTCATGTTGGGATGATAGTGTTTGTTATATATATAATGTTTATGAAACCACTCAGTACAATTAGTTTTTAATACATTAGTTATATGTAACATTTGGATATGACTTATTAAATTGTGTTAATTTTCTACTTACAATATTGAGAAGAAAATATATTTTCATAATGAATAATGTGAAGAAGATATTCTAAGGTTGAAAAGATTGTAAGACCTTACCTTACATTAAACATTTTATTTGCACTTAAAATATTTGAATTAGCACTAAGTTTTAGGTAAAATTATATTAATGATCTCGATATTATATTACAAGATAAAGAGTGTGTGTGGTTACTATGCTTTTATGTGTATGTGTTATGTAGCACCCCTCATCAAGACATTAGTAGGGGATTTTTGAAACACTTTGTGTTTAACACACTTTGGAATTGTGAAGCACTTTGTGTTTAACATACCTAGTTATGTTTTACTAAACTATGTCAATGTCAACTAATTCCTTTATTAATACATAAATCATCATTCAATGTTATATTTAGTAGATACCACAAATATATTTTGAAAATATTGTTAATTTCCTAGGATTAGGCACTACTAATTATTGTAGGTGATGTTCTACTTTAGTCCAAATTACCTTAGCTAAATGACATTCCTTTGAGTTTTATTTTTAATACTATTGTTTTGATGTATTTAAATTGGAGCATATCTACATAAAACATTATTCTCACAATGAGTTGTTTATCTAACTCACTAGGATATGTTATGTTATGTTATGTTGATATTGTAAATATTATTATTTTATAATTGTCATCTATAAATTATCTCAATTGATTACATGACTTTATCCTTACCTATTTGATGATATCTCAATTTGTAAAACATAACCTTTCTTCTGTGAGGACAAAGTTCTCTTGCCACTTATTTTAAATTACTAGATAGTGGATATTCTTATTCGGTCATACAACTCGAGTTCTTATTAGGGATTATCATTTTTGTAAAATAACTACATGTCATATCTTTATGTTAGATCATTATTTCATAAATAGACTAAGAATTGTTGTTGTATTTTGGAATATGATAACTTTCTATGTGATAAATATATTTTCATTTGATTTGATTATGTGGTATAATTAATGATCACTGATATAACTAATGTATCACTTATTGATTATACTCCATGCATAATTTTCCATGTTATGTATTCCTTGTAATATGATACAAGTTTCTTATGGTTTTAATTAATGTTTACTCATGGTTAGTTAGTATATAAAATTGTAATTATATGATGTTGTGGTATTAATAAGTTTGTTTGATTAATTATCAAGTACAAATTTATAATCCCACAATCCATAGTGGTGTAGGGAAAGTGTTGAGAATAATTTGGATGAATAATAATAAAGTTGTGAAAATCATACTCTTCGAAAATGACTTGTACTCAAATGAAGATAACATTCTTAATGGTTGGCCTTGTCACGCAAGGGATTGTGAATTATTAATTTAAAACCTTTAATGTTTGGTTAATAAGTTAATTTGGGATGGAATGCCCAAGGGATGGGGTTCAACCTACTAAACATATAATTTATGACCTAAGTATTCTTAACCTTGACCCTAATTTCTCAGTAAGTGTGTTTTATGTGTGGAACATAATGTTAAAAGAGGGTTATTTTTATGAAAGGCCGAATTGGAAAACATATATTTTCTTAGAAAATAGTTGCTACTTTCAATTCTTTAGGAAAATAGAGATTTGAAGGGCTTTGATAATGATATTAGGTATGATTTTGGGAATGAGAAAGAAGAATTGTTATAAATTTAGTATTAGTAGGAGCATTAATTTGTCTAATTTAGCAAGAGGGGGTTGGGTGTGTACATGGTCTATGGAAGTTGTTAGAGGACAATCTTGAACTTTGAACTTGATTAAGAAAATTTCTATTATTGAAGATAATGTGATGTTAGGATCAACGTGATATACTTCCTTGATTGTTAGGCATATTGTATATCTTTAATAAAAGACTTAGAGAGAGTTTCTTAAGACGTATTGTATTTCTTTAATAAAAAACTTAGAGAATGTTTCCTATTATTCTCATTGAGTTTAAACTCTTCTAAAGGGATATTAGCTAGTTTGAAACTTGATTGATTGAGTGAAAAATCAAGCCTTGAATATGACTCCCCACATTAATTTTTCTACATTAATTACAGATCTTTACTCGAACACATAAACTAAAAAATATAATATTTTTACTACTAATGTATTGGAAATTGATAATTGAAATATGTGTAAATTATTAGGAAATAAATTATATTAAATTACAACTCTCCCAACTAATCCATTACAATCCGGCAATTAACTATATATTGATATGATTGAGAATTTCAATCATGTCTCATTACCTGATATATAGTCGATCCACCAATTACCTATAGTTTTGTCGAGCGCCGAATAAATATAAACCTCACAATTTCATAATCTTTTGTTGAAATATCTAAATCGAGATTGATTTAATGGTTATGGGGTTTCCCAAAAACTAATAAGAATATACCACCTGCTTTGAGGATCATCGAAAACCATTAATTTATTTAGAAAGGAGAATCATTTTAAAAATCGTCCATCTCAAAAGGAATTGTTTCAATAATCAAAGTTCCCGTGCTTCACATGATTCCAAGATTGATGGGAAACAAAAATTGGTGGCGACGATATCGTGTCAAGAAATGTTATGCTTGTACTATGCATGCGAGGGAACAACAACTTATAAACGAGTAACTATCGCTTTTTCTTTGCATATCACTGAATCATTATGTTGTACATTTCTTTTTCCATAGGGTGAGATAGACACTATTATTATTCTCTATAATTAATAGAGAATATCCAGATATTTAATTTACTGCTGTAGTAGACCTGCAGTTTACTAACCACGTGCACGTCACTGTCCGTTCTCTTTTATAAATATGTTAATTAGTGACGGAAATGTTATTGTATTTGTTTGTTTGTTTATTAGGATGATGTTTTTTTTTTAAATCATGGGAATAGCAACTTCTCAAGGGTATATTCAACAGCCCACAAGCTAGATATATAAGAAAGTTGTGACTCAACAGGGGCCGAGATGTCTCGAGACCCTTTATCCCCAGGGAGAGCCTCTATCCCAGGGGTCGCTTACCCTTCGAGCCTTGTCCCAAGGGGCCAATGAGCAACCCTACCCCTACCAGTTTTGAACATGTGACCTCCTCGGAGATAACACATGTTCTTAACCATTAGGCCCACTCAGATGATGTTACTTAGTCCCAACCTAAGTGGAGTAGGAGGGATCCTACATCTTTTAGAGGATCACAGCCTAAAGATTAAAGCAGGTTTCGGGCCAAGTACCATTTTTAAGTTAAAAGACCTTTGGTTAGTGTTGTGTTTGGTGGTGGGAACAACATAAAAAGTTTACTAGTCTTCGGGGGAGACACTTATAATAATCAATTGGATCAATAATAAATAGTTATGCTATAATATTTATAATATTTATCTACAACAGTCGTTGAAGGAGGTTATAAGGCTAAAAACAACATTGGATAGTTCTTCCTTCTCTCACATATAGAGAGAAAGGAATGTACTAGATGATGAACTTTTGAAGGTGGGAAAGAAGATCTCACATATAGAGAGAAAGGAATGTACTAGATGATGAACTTTTGAAGGTGGAAAAGAAGATGGCGAAAGGGAGATAACACATTGTTAAGGGAGATGGCGAAAGGAAGATACTTTCAAGTTAAAAGCATGAAAGTATCACTAACCTTTTAGTGATTAGTTTAGATAATCTTTTAGGTAGATGAAAGGTTTTTATCTTAAGATTCATTACACAACCTTGATCAAAGATGAAAGGTAAAGTAAGTGCAATAGTTTTTATTATTTTGATATTTCTTAAATTTTGTGGAAGGGATTAATGCCAACATTGTTATTGTTTGTTTATGTAAGCTATTAGAGAATTTTTAGCAGAGATTCAATATCATTCAAATGATGAAGAATGTAAGAAACTCATTTTCAAAAAGAATCTCCTATTTGGTTGGATTTAAAATATATTAATATTCTTTAGAAAGCAACTTAAGAATGTAATTTTTGTTCATGAAAATAAAATTACGTTATTTTTGAAAAAAAACTATGAAATCACCCTTATTCATCCTTTTAATAAGAGGAAAAATATTTGGCTCCATATCCCTCACAGGAATTAATGGAGTATTATAGTAAACACCATAACCATAATCTTCTATCTATGTAAATTAAATAGAAGCATGTACTTATGATAAAGGAGAAGTTTCAAGTACTAATTATGTTTATCCAAGTTATTTTCTTCATTAGAATGTTTACCAAAAATAGTCAAACTAGTAAGAAGTTTCTCCCTGAAAAAAAAATAGACACCCCTAACACTCATTTAGTTAGCTTGTAAATGATGAAATATTCTTTATTTTTTTCAAAAGATGCTATTTTAGAGGAGATGTTGAAAACTGTAACACTCATTTAGTTAGCTTGCAAATAAGATTTTTCTTTTTTCTTTTCAAAAGATGTTATTTTAGATGAGATGTTGAAAACTATAATAGTGTAAATTAAGAATTTTACTTAATAAAATCTTGATATCGAGAAGGAATATTTTATTTATCTTTAAATGTGACCCTATATTGTATTTCACAAGTTTCACTCGTTGTAACTATACGATCTATACCATAAATATGAGCATCAACATTCTGTAAAATCTTATTGTTTAGATTTACACCCTTCCATGAGTTCCCTTTCAACCTGTATTTTTCAACAATTAGAAGTTGCATATCATGATAAAACATCGGAATTTTGAATGAGGTAGGAAATTTTTAATGATATTTTGGTGTTTCGCCTCTCTAGGAGAGAAAACACGGGGGAATGAGAGTGATGGAAACTAACATTTGATGCAATAAATGGTATATTTGTTCTATTTCAATTTTCTTTGTTATAAGTTGATTAAATTGAAAAAATAAAGTATTGTTCTCACATCATAAGATTCTTGTTAGCCTCCAATTATTTTATCGATGATCAACTATACAAATTTTGTAGATATGTGTCACATATGACAACCCTATAATGATTGTAAAAGGCGTAATGTGATAATAACTAAGAAAGAAAATGATATGGAGGAGAGTAAATAAAAAATAGAAAAAAAAATTAAAAGACAAAAACATATTTATTAATATTAAGGTAAATGTCTCTTTATAAAGATAATGCGTAGTGGCAATATTGACAAAGTCCATAATAACAAAAACACACAAAAACTATCAACACACTTTTTTTAATATTAATATTAATTATTATTATGTCCCCCCTTATGGAGAACTATGCTCAAGATGTTACTAGGCGTCCTAGAGTTATGTAATTTCCTTAGGTTGATTATGTTCTTATACGTGGATGTTTTCTTTGGGAGGGATCAGTTCCTCCCTTATTCAAACTAGAAAGTTTCCCACTTTCTCAAGGAGGTAATGGAAGCTAATCCAGACTTAATCATGATGAAACCATTTGGATTATGTGGCAAGTTGTCCTAGAAATTCGAATATGGAAGAAAAAATATTTTGTCTCCTGGTTGAATGGGTATGGGACTCCAACAAAGTATCAAATTCAAAAGGGAGCTGGAAATCATGGATATTTTCCACTCTATGGGAGCTAGTGACTTCTTCTTATAGGAGTGCAGGTTCATAAAACTTCAAGTTGTTCACATTAATGACATTGTGAATGTCATGAGACTTTGGTAAGTCCAAATGATACGCATTATCATTGATATATTGAATAATGGTACAATTTCTATAACACACATCATTAAGATTATGATGCCTTTATCCCTAAAAGTGTTGATTAGCAAGATACAACCAAACGCGATCACTAGATTGAATCCTGTAATACCCTCATTTTTTAATTGGAATGTATTTAATCAAAATTATGTAAATGATGTAAATATGTTAGTATCAATTCCTAGTGTGGAGCACAAATCCAAGGCTCGACTAGGGAATGGCTAGGCATGTATGTTGTATATATTTTTATTTGGACCATACCGTTGGCTTATCATGTCAATTCAAAATGTATGTAAATATTATGTTGGAAATTAATAAAATGGTACAAGATGGATTTTTCAAGAGCACTAGAGGGGCTATGATTCCACTAGAGGGAAAGAGGAAAGGGGGCATATGGGGAAACTAAATCCTAAGTTGCTTAAAGTCAACCTTAGAATTCATCCAAAATTATTCCATGTGCTTTAAATGATCCAATTACCTTTTCCTGACTATTAAAACCAATCATTGAATGCATATGTGAGGTTGGTGCGAAAAGTAAATTCGTGCAGTTATTGATGTATGGGGGTTGTGACAGTTATATCAGTTGATAGGAGTCCCTTTTTAATGCCCCTTCATCACTTATTTCATTAGTACTAGGGGTCATGCTGGGGTTATAGTGCAGGGATAGGACATACTCGTGTGGCAATCACTAGTATGTCCCATGCCTACACGATAACCCCCACATGCTCTCTAGTACTAATGCAATAAGTGACGAAGGGGACCCTTCATCACTTATTGCATTAGTACTAGGGGTCATGTCCATGTTATAGTCTAGGCATGGGACATATTGGTAATGGCCACACGTGTATGTCCTATCCCTGCACTATAACCTTGGCATGCCCTCTAGTACTAATACAATAAGTGACAAAGTGGCATTACACCTTTATTCGATGGTCATAAGTTATGTTAGTTTTCTTTTCACCCTTATCTCATATCCATTGGATTCAACATTTTTTTAATCATTCTTTCATGTATATTTACACACTGCGTATACTTTTCCATTTTGTTGTTCATGTCCGTTACCAAACTGTGTTTAACCCAGAAATTCGAATTTAGAGACAAAGTTTCAATTTTGAAGGGAAAATAGATGGTTGTAGGTGAGCATAGAGGTTGGGAAAGTTAGTAACTTTTACCCATTGAATTCTGCTACTTTTGGATGCTTGAGAAGCCATGAATTAATGTTGTAGGAGGCTCTCCAATAAAATACAACAAGTTTTACTCTTACTACACATTTTGGTAGACACTGTAAGGGTTGGATTTCCTTAGGGAACTACAGATCAATGAAGATAAATTACTTCCTTTTGTTTTGCGAGGCAGTTGGAAGGAGCGTCATGGCTGTGATGGTTTAGTGAGACCCCTATAGAGCTCTGGTTGAGCTTTCTTCTAAGAATGGTGAGTAGAATGGGTTGTGGGCTGAGAGAGAGAAGCTTGTAGGTGTTTCCTTTTCCCTAGTGGCCTCATGGCCCAGCTTGGTGGTGGCCTTTCAGCAGAAAGGGTATATGATGAACAGAGTGCCTATGGTTGGATGGAAAATCACTCCTACATAGCCACTTGCTTGGATCTTATTTTTTTAAAGATAAGTATTCTTTTGTATCTAATTGCAATGATTTAATTTAGATTCCTATGATAATTATGGTTGTAATTGCATACTATGTGGGTGTGGATAAAGTTTATTTCCACTATGTGTTTTTATTTCCATATCTTCCATGCATTTTGGCTGTTATAAATTCGTAATTATGATTATGGAGTGAAATTTAAAGGCACGGATTTAGTTAAGGTCCCCTCTGCTGGTCAAATTGAGGGATGGGGACATTACAAAACCTCTAGGTTGTCCAATGAGCTTTAGAAAGTTCTTGAGTTTCCTTTAGATCTAAAATCTTCTATATAAAGAGGCAAATATGTGTTTATTCATCTACTTGTGTGTAAAGCTTGTATTTGTAAGTGTAATTTTAGTTAATAAGGGGTCATAGGTTGATGATTGTCATAGTTCTCAAAAGGTGACTAATAAATGGATGTGTTGACAACCCAATTCTAGCTATGCTAGAGAATATTCAAGTATGAGTCCCATTGATTATTATTTCTATGGTAAATATAGAGAGAGGACACCATACTATGATTAATGAATTCTTTTTCCCATTATATTAAGGGTGAAAAGCATTGGAAAAAACAAGTTGACATCCCAACAGTTCCCACATAGTTTTCCAAAAGGTGCTAAAAAAATGAGAGTCATGATTAGATACAATGTTGACGGCTAGGCCAAAATGTGAGCAAACATGAGTAAAAAATAAGGTAGTGGTCTACTGTGGTGAAGTGGTCTTTGTGTATAGAATGAATATAGCATTTTAGAAAAATAATAGACCACGGTCAACATGTAATCATGTATCCTAAATATAATGGTAATACACTAAGGAAATCCATTGATATGGATTCTTATGGACAATATTGTAAATGCAATGGTTCATACAACCCATATGTGTGATTAACTAGTTCGATTTAAGCACAAAGACAACAAGAACAAATGAATGTATCCTCCTACCATTGCATAGATAGTGACAAGAAATGCTAGTTCAAATGCTACATAGTCTTGAAAATGCCAAGTTGACTACCATAGGTAGAGGAATGGGCCTCTTGGATGAGGATTAAGTGATCTGGAATTTTCGAAACACACAACACATTTATTTTAGAAACCCAACTATCATCTATAGAATATTACAAAACATGAGTTTGATTTATCTTGGTGGGCTCATCGAGGGCATACCAGATGAATCAAAATAAAATATCAATAGGATACCATGGCATCACCAAAAGCTCAAATAATCCAAATTTTGATAGAAAATTAGTCTTCCAAGTGTCAACGGGGTTCGTGCAAACTTGATGATACCCCATATCCAAATCTATCTTTGTAAATACTTGAGCACCATTGAGGTGATCCATTCAATCCTTAATGTGAAGAAAGGGTAACATTTTTTATAGTAACCTTGTTGATAGAATGGTAGTTAAACATGAAGTGACATTCATTATTTTCATTTTTTAGAATAATGAAGGATGGAGAACCACAAGTAGAGGAGTTGGATTGAATGTGGCCATATTGCAAAAGTGCTTGGAGTGTATGCTCAATTTCAATAGACTCGTGATGGGAAAGGTAGAAAGTTGGGGCATTACTTAAGGATATGGCTCAAAACAAGTCAATAGAGTGTTGAATATCGTAGAGAGGAGGAAGACTTACCAAGAGTTGGACCATGTAGAAAACTTGAGTATGAAATGGTTCCATGGTGGTTGTGGTGGGATGGGTGGCATTATCTAACTTAACTAGTGCACAACACAAAGGGAGAGACATTGATTTAAACTAACATGTCATACTACAATGAGATTGGACATAAGGGATGGGGTCTATAGACATAATATGTGATCTTGATAGTTGTTATTATCCTTGTAAAAATTATAAGTATTATGTTTTGCATCATACAAGTATTTTATTTGGTGTTAATATGGAATACCTCAGAAAAAGATAAACATAATTGAGGGGAAACACATCACATTCTATTGTATCATTTTGGAAGGACGCAATTGCTAAATTTATGGAAAATATTTAATGACTAATAAGTGTGGAACCTCTTTTTGAACCCACGCCACTAATGTGTACAAGGATGGGGTACAATAGGAAGTTGAAGATGATATTGTAATGTACTTAACAAATATTAAGGCAACATATCATATATACCAAATAACACAAACAAATATTAACAGAAAATATCATATACCATAAATAATTAGCATCTTTATAGTATTGGGTCAAAATCAAATTTTATAAACTCAATCTAATAAAAATAAAATGAAAAAAAACTTTGTCCCAATATACCACAATATAGCCAATAATAATCATAATAATAATAATAGATGATTTATCATAATTAATATTAAAAAAATTATGTATATCTTCTAGATTGAGCTTTGTTAGAGTTTAGTAGTCTTGAACTTTTGAGTCGACACTCTACCCATCTTCAAGGGTCTAATCAAATAGCATATAATGTAAAATCAAATGATGGTGGTGATGATCGTGGTTATTAATGTCCAATGAGACCTACTTTGTTCCATTAGACCTTCAAAAAAGAAAGGAATCACTTCATTTTCTTTAGAACTTTATTTATGTGTTCAAAACGCTGTATGAGAAGAATTACTAGATCAACATAATTGTGACAAGTTAAAATGTTAGGAAGGTCAGTATTGTCACAAATATTTTGAAATTGCACTCTATTGCATGGGTGTACATAGGACATTATATGAGAAATTCATTTTCATATTCACCCTCTTAGTATCACAAAGATGAAAAATTATTTCACCCCACTACATTTCAGGAATTATCCAACACCGTGTTACACTATGGAACTCATGAGAGTTTGTTCTTCATTTAGCAATTTTAATTTTCTTCTTTACACTACTTAAAAGAGATAGATATTTTGTATCTTCTAAATTAGGGTTGATCACCTCAATATAATATATTAATTTTAGCTTATCCTCTAATTTTGTATTACACCACAAGTTTTCCTTAAATTTAGATGTAATACTACTTTTAATGTTATCACTATTAGGCAAAGTGACCTCTTCCTTGACACCCCAATGATTTATCAAAGACATGACATATTTATACCAAACTTGATTAATCCAAAGGTGGTTTTGAATGGAGTATGAAGCAATATTAGGAATCATCTTGTCTCCCATGTTATTTATCTTGTTCTTGTGCATTAGGTACCTAGCCATAGCCCTACTCTCAGGAGGGGAGAGAACCACTTCTATGAGGAGGAACTGATTCTCTATAGATTTTGCAACCCCAAACTTCACATCCATATAATATAATAGGAGCAACAAGAGTCTCAAAGAGGATTATATTCTTATCCCAAGGCCAAAGGTCTACTTATTTACAACTATTTTCAAGTCAATAAAAGGTTTCCACCCTCCATTTATTTTCTCTATGATATAGTTCTATTTAAGCTTGTGATGAAGATTGATTCCAAGATATTTGTATGAAGTGACTTTCTTCGAGTTCTTTTTTTAATACATGAAATCAACATAAGTGATATTTTGGGATTTGTTGATCATAACCATTTTTTTTCAATGTTAACCATCATAACCATGCGAGAGAAAAAATACTTGCAGAATTTTTTGTTCCTTATCATGATCATAGGGACTCCTGGCCATAACAACACTGTCATTGCCGTAGAAAAGAAGAATGATGACTATACCAACAGAATTCATGCTAGTACAACCTACATTTTCTAAATAAACCTCTAGATTGTCAATATCTATACCAAAATGGGTTTGGGAGAGGAGACAAAATTGCTTGACTCATGTATTACAATTAATTTGTTTTGATCAGCCCTTATAGTTCCTAAACTTATCAATAGCCTTGTCATACAACCTTATCGCACTAACTCCCAACTCAAAATTAACTTTTAACTCTTGTAATATATTCCAAAGGTTAGTCTTGGGCATTCTGTCAAATTATTTTCTCAATTCAACAACGAGACATGGAATGATTGGTTTTATTATTACGACACTCCTTTGCAATGGTCCTAACTTTTATAACAAGGTTTTCTATAGTTGAATGATGTCTCATAAATCTTGTCTAGCCTTTCACTCTTTTTCTATGAATTTGTAGCCATATGTTGATCTTCTTCTAAAAAATAATTCCATCTATCTTGACTAAACGAGGGAAAACCATAATGGTCCTATAATTAGACAAAATGTTTTTATATTAACTTTTAAAAATAAGAGCAATTAAGATTTTTGAATAGGGCTTAAGGAAACCCTACTTCACTACTAAAATGAAGGACCTTATGGATGTGAGGTATGAGGATATGCTCACCTATTTTTAATATTTTTTCTTGGTATCCTTCAATGTCCTTATATTTCCCTTTTGTGAGCCACTTAACCCAAAACTCTATGTCTTCCAAGATAAAACATCTTCCTCTATAGAATGGGTTTGAATGTTGTCCATGGCAACAGGAGATTCATAAAGATCTTTAAGGTAGGAATTAAGGTCCCTCACAAAAATCATAAATTGTTTTCTTTATTTTTACAACATAGAATTTACCTCCAAATTTTCTTAGGATCTATTTGAGAGAGCTGCAAAAGATTCTCTTGCTTTCTATTAATACAATATCTTTTTTTCTTTTCTTTTAATTAGGTATGTGTACCTATATATATTGATTTTAGGGATTCATTAGAAACATCCCTAATGGATTTTCTAGCATGACTCCACTCTTTATCATACTAAGGATTGCTCATTCTAGTTTCCTCTCTACATAACACCATGATACAGAGTTTGTTAATGGAACTAGAGGGGGTTGTGATACAATGATGATAGAGGTATCCAATATTGTCCTTATTTAATAGTATATTTAATTAATTATTTAAATCCCTTAAAAATATATTATTTTTACTTTAATTGAAGATTCAATGCTTTTGGTTATTATAATTATATGTTATAAGGCTTATGCGCATCTCAAAGTTTAGACTTGGGGCTAAAAGTCTATGCCCAGTGTTGAATTGAAGCTATAGATATCACATAATCTGAAACATTGCTAACAATCCCATGGACATAAGTCACCTGGTTGGACTTTGTCCACTTTGTAATACCATTGCAAATTATTATATCTTGAGAACTACAATGTTTGATTAGTTTGGTACCAAACAAATTCTCAACCAAGTATTCATAGTTTCTTTTGGATTCAGTAACTAACACAAGGTCCTCATCTAACAATAGATGATTTTCATAGTTTCTTTTGTATTCACTAACTAACACAAGGTCCTCATTTAACAATAGATTATTAGCATTAGATTCATTTCTTAAGATAATAACTTGGTTATTTTGTCATACAATAACATTAAATACTCCTAGAAGGAGGATATTTCCTTTATTTGCCCTAGTTTAATCCATTGTGCGGACAATTTTTATCTAAATTAAACAATCCCATAAAATATTATTATGTGTTTAATTTAAAACATTAAAATAATAATAATTTTCCAAAATTAAAATATTTATAACTATTTAGAAAACAATATATAAATACGATATTTATAACCAATATTAGTAATATATTATTTAATTGAAAATTGGTTAGTAAAAAAAGCCTAACATACAAATCCAAAATAAAATAGATTTTAAAACATTCAAATAATACTAAATAATAAAGTTTTTTTTAATAGAAAAATGTTTATAATTATTTATATAACAAAATATAAAACTAATATAATAAGCAATTAAGGATTCTCAAATATTTCTACTCTAATATTGGCATGGCTATTAAAACCAACAAAATAAAAGTTATGTTATTAAATCTGAGAAGGTCACCTATGGTAATTGTGTTATGACAATAGAAACTTGGAGGAAGTGTCTTCTTACAAATATCTTGGATTGATTTCCATCAAACGATCAAATGGAACTATAGCATTGAGAAAATGATTAATGGAGGGTGGAAAACTTATTTTGGTCTTGAAAACAATTGTAAGTCAGTTAACCTTGTGATGTGGGACAAAAAATAAGTTCCTTTTTGAAACTCTCTTCACTCTTGTTATCTTATATGATTCTGAACAATGGGGTTGTAGCATCTTTAGAGATTCGTGGAGAAGTATAGAGAAAATACAAAATCACTTTATAATGTATAACCTCAAAACTAAAAGCAATACCCCCTACCCTATACTCCTAATAGAAGTACATATGTTCTCCCCATTGAGAGAATAACTATGAATAGATACATGATGTACATGTACAAGACATCTAACGTGGGAGACCAGAGAATTCCTAAATTTTCTTTTAAATCCAATCAAGATTGACTATGGGTCAAGAAAGGAGGTATAAAGATGCTAGGGCTTGGTTAAACCATTTGGGAATTGATGAAAAATCCACTTTACAAAATATCAATAACATTAAAAATATTATCACATCTAAGTTTAAAGTGAAAAATGTGGGATGAGAAAGTTCTAGAGGCTAAAAAAAAATTAATATACTATAATGAGGTCATTAACCTTGATCTATAAGATTAACAAATTTACATGAGCTTCATAGTGAACCAAGACATTTGACAACTCCTAATGTTAAAGAAATGTAACTCTAGAAGATATTCTAAATGTATATGTTTACTATATTATTGTTATTCCTCCTTTGGGAGATGTCATTGATGTAATTGGTCATGTAAGAGTGATTGAAAGACTCAATGTAAACCCTACAAGTTGTGTCAGTCTAGAAGAATCCAGAAAAAACTATTTTTTGTTATGTAATTGATAGGTCGGCCCAGTAAACTAGGATAGGTTGGCCCAGTTGGGGTAAAAAGTCACCCAACTAAACAAAATAAATAGAGAGGTCGAGTTTTCCATTTGTACCACTCATTCACTCACTCAAGCCCGCATAGGAGAGAGAGAGAGAAGTTTTCTGGTGAAGGTGAGAAGTAGTTTTGTCTTGGGGATTTTATATTGTCTTGGTGAATTCTATATTGAGGAAGTTTTGTCGGGTTTTCTCCCTTGTGGTTTCCCCATTAGAAATTTTGTGTGTGATTTTATTTCTTGCAGTGATCCTAATTTTTAATTTTATTATGCTAAACAATGTAAAAAATTAACATGGCATCAGAGTAGGCCTGAAAGAGAACATTGTGTAGTTGCTGCCTAGGGTTTCCATTTCCAGAAACTAGTCATCTTGTAATTTTCGCTATAAATCATGTTTGGATAAGTTTCAAGATCTGAAACTCAGATAGACCCTATTTGAATTTTCCATGTACCTTGTGTGCTATCTTCAGCCTCATATTCGCTTTACTTTAGGAGATATGATCCCTGCAAATAAAGGTTCCATCCTCCTTCAGAATTCAGTTTTAAATAGGTGACCTAGGGAGAAATGCTATATCTAGGGATAGGAAGATCCAAATCGAATTTTGTAAGATGTTCTATAAATAACATAGAATTTAGTTTCTTTAGTATGATTTTCAGAACCCGAAGATGAAACAATGACATGTGGAAGTCCATACAAGTTAGCTATACTGAAACAGTACTTAAATAGGTCATCTTAAGAAAGCTAGCCTAAGTTCTACTTGGTGAATCCAATCCTTCTCTAATGTGTGGGGTTGGATAGAGGAAATATCAAAATATCATAGAACAAAGCTTCAGATCTTTAGGAGAAGAAAGTTAGGATATACACCAAACTTTAGACCGAACAAATCTGCAGTAGAAATTAAAGAACTAGGGCAACAAATATTTTGTAGTCCTGTCCTTAGATTTGGGAAAAGGAGTACTTTTCCTAACTTGCCTTGTGGAGGCACATATTTTCCTCCAATTTCTCAAGATCTCAAATTTGAAAAATTAGGGTTTATCTGTCAAACCCTATGTCAAGCCAGAAGCAGTTCTTCGAGAAGGAGTTTCACAAGTATTATATACATTCTATTTCCATTTGAGGTTCGCATATTATCAAAATGACAAACACTACCCAGCTTGATGAGAAGCTTGAGGGAGATGATAAATTCAGGGCATGTAAATATAGGGTCATGCTCATTCTTGAAGAACATGACCTAGAAGGATTCATCAAATAATAAGTTAAAGAACCAGAGGGAGATGAGGCCAAAGAAAAGTACAAGAAGGATATGATCAAGGCCAAGAGGATCATTGCTAACTCTATTTAAGATCACTTCATTCCTCAAGTGTCGTTAAAGAAGAACCCAAAGTAAATGTTTGAGGCATTGTCTAATATATTTGAAGGAAAGAACATCAATATAAAGATGACCTTGAGAAATAAAGTCAAGGTGTGAAGATTCAAAAGTGAGAGACTATGCATTCATACTTCACTATATTACCTCATATCAAAGAACAATTAGAATCCATTGGAGACATGATAGAATAAGAAGATATTGTGATGAACACCTTGAATGGTCTCCTAAGGGATTGAGAACCTTTCGTTCGTGGCATATGCTCTAGGAAGAAATTTATCAAGTTCATATAACTATGGGAAGAGTGTGTGCAAGAAGAAGAAAGGATAGCATTAAGAGAAGAGAAGTTAAATGATAATGAATATCAAGCTTTGGCATCCCATGCCAAAGGAAGGAACAAAAGGAAGAATCATGAAAATTATCATGACCACTCTCTTAGGATATCTCAAATATTTCAAAGGAACAAAAGGATCAAGAAAGGCTTCTCCTCCTTTGAATATTTTACTTGTCACAAGATGGGACACATTGCAAGAAATTGTACTCTTAGAGATGAACAATTCAAGAAGTAGAATAAAATATTTCATGCCCATGCAACAGAAGAAGATGAACATCATGATGGAAGGAAGGCCAAAGAAGATTCATCCAATGATGAGGAATATGTACTTTAATCCAAACTAGGAAGATAGAAGAACATATTATCTATCTCAGCATTTGATAAGAAGGGATGCAGTTGTGATTGAAATTGAAGGAGGACACTACAAATTCAAGGGACATGCAGAATCAGCCCTAATAGCTAGGACCATGAGTCCTTGTGAGTTTTGGTATAGAATACTTGTTCAACATTTTCGGCCATAAGAAATAAAGGAACATGTCCTCAGAATTAGATGATGGATTGGAGTACACTGTTAGAGACTCCTGCAAGGAGAATAGGATCAAGAGAGATCCTACCAAACAAACAAAGATAAGTATTTTATTTTCATTTCCTATATCGTCTAGTTGTGTACATATTTATGTTAATAGATTTAGGATGTGTATTATGCACGCTAGAATGTTTGCATTGATGAACATAATACTAATAATATGCATCTGATGGGTAAGTGGCCTATGGTGTTGTAAAACATTCCATTGCTACTTATCTAGAATGAAACATCTTTGCTGACATATTGGAAGCAGTGCACGCTCTTAATAGTGTTTTGGTAGAGATGGAAGGCATCTAAAAAGTTATTGTAGGAATATAGGATATGGATGAATGTTTTGTTGAAGCATTGGATAAGATAGTTGCATGACTATGTGACCTTGTTTGTATGCATAAGAATATTTCATTATTAATATGTTTTGGAAACCATGAAATTTTTCTAACCATGCAGCTGAATTTGACTTGTAGGAAATATCGTGTACAATCACCTACAAATGAAGAATGATGAGACTTGTTCCATGTTGATGTATATGTAACTTCGGAATGTATTTCATCTGTGTATTATATATATATTTATTGTACCCTTATAAGAGATGTGTTATTCCTCTATAAGGAAGTATCGTCATGTGGATTGACAAGTGTCACAAGTGTGTGTACTTGCCGATGGGTTATTAGACCACCATATGGGGTCGGCCCTGATTAATATATAATATAATGTGGATGTATCTAAGTAGACAAGTCGGCCCCAGTAGGTCACTGGGTAAAAAGGTGAGTATAAATAGAGATAGGAGATCTCTATTTTACTCACTCGGAAAAAGTAACTCACTCTCTCTCTGGAAAGTGGCGCACTAGTGAGGAGGAGGAGGATCATTTGCTAGGAGACTATCTCAGTGTTATTTGGTTGTATTTTGTTTGAGCCTTTGCTCTCTCTATCTCTGAGGAAGTTGTGGGGTTTTTCACCTTAGGGTTTTCCCCATGGAAACTCTGTGTCTCTTGTCTCTATGCTTTTGATTCTTGTGATGCTTGTGATGCTTGTCATATTATGATTGTCATGCATTGATATACTGTAGATGTTATTCTCTCAGCAAAGATCCTAGAGCATAATGAATTAATGCTCAAAATTTAACATGGTATCAGAGCTTAACTGAGAAGAAGACATTTTGCAGTGTCGGAAGCTTGTATTCCTTGATTATTGGGTTTCTCTCCACATATTTTTGAAATTCAGTATAGTAGATTGGATCTACTCATCAAGGCGCATCTATCTGTCCAATTAGAATTCAGTTCCGAGCATTTTCATATTTGGCCCTAAACATTAGGGTTTCCACAAAAATAGGAATTTATGGAAACTGAAGACACAGCTGGAAGCTCCTTGCACAAATCGAAGGTTAGAGCTTTGGATCAAGATTTTTGGCTGGATAGATCTCCGGGAAACTCAAACCCTAATTCAGGGCTCTCCCTAGTGAACTCGGGAGGACAAAAAGGCAATTTTGAAGGGCAAGACCTTGTTGATCTCAAATTTTGAATGTACTAGGCTGATCAGCTCTCCAAGGTGCATCTTTCTATCCTTTCAGAATTTTGAAATTCACATTTTGAATTTTTAGGGTTTCTCTGACAAACCCTAATCTGGGACCAGATCCAGTTTTCAGCACTTCAAGTGGTAAGTCCTAAACCTTTTCTATTTCCATTTGAAGTACTCTTAAAGATGTCTCTTCACACCAAGCTTGAGGATAATCTTGAAGGGGTTGATAACTTCCGAGCCTGGAAGTATAGGATTGGGCTAATCATGGAAGAGAATGAGTTGGACTCATATGTGAAAGAAGACATCCCTATCCCAGAGGATGAAGAGGCCAAGGCATTGCACAAGAAGAACTCGGTCAAGGCAAAGAGAATCATTGTTGATTCTATCAAAGACCATCTCATACCCCATGTGTCTTCTCTCAAGACACCCAAGGAGATGTTTGAATCCTTGACCAAGCTATTTGAAGGAAAGAACATAAATCGGAAGATGACCCTGCGGAACCAATTGAAAGCAGTAAAGTTTCAGAATGGATAAACCATTCAATCTTATTTTTCAAGGGTCTCCCAGATCAAGGAACAACTAGAAGCAGTGGATGAAATGGTGGAGAATGGTGAAGTGGTGATGACCACTCTAAATGGCCTACCCAGGTCATGGGATTATTTTATTCAAGGAATTTGTGCAAGGAAGAAGTTGATCTCCTTCAACAGACTGAGGGAAGAATGCTCTCAAGAAGAAGCTAGGATTATAGCTCATGAGGAAAAGATGGGAGGAGAAGATCAAGCTCTTGCAGCTCACACCAAAAGAAGCAAAATCAAGAAGGACCACTCTCACCACAAAAGATCTCATCAAAGGAGTAAGAAGGACGTAAGATGCTTTACATGCAATGAGAAGGGTCACTATGCTTCAGATTGTCCCAAGAACAAAAGGGATAATAACAACAACTTCAGTAAGAAGAAGAAGGGCAGCAAAAGAAGATTTCATGCTCATGTTGCCGAAGATGATGAACCCCCAATGAAGAAGGCTAGGGCAGAAAGTGATAGTGATGATGTCTCATCAAGTGAAGAAGAGTATGTTCTGATCTCTGCTCTCATAGGTACAATCTCCCATGGTTGTAATGATTGGTTAATTGATAGTGGGGCATCCAAACACATGAATGGATTCAAAGAATCTTTTGTGAACCTATCTGAACATGAATCACCCCATAAGGTGAAACTTGGGGATGATTATCAATACCCAATCAAAGGAAGTGGTGAAGCCTCCTACAACCTAGATTCTGGAAAATATCTAAAGATGAAGGAAGTCCTCTATGTACCTGGGCTCAAAAAGAACTTACTCTCCATCTCTGCATTGGATGAAAAAGGTATGAGGGTTGCATTTGTAGATGGCCAAGTCCTAATGTGGCCAAAGGGAAAGACAATAGATGATGCAGTAGTGATTGGAGAGCAAGAGGGAGGACTATATAAATTGAAGGGACAACCTGAACATGCCATGGTGCATGAATCCATGGAGCCAAGTGAAATTTGGCATAGAAGACTTGCTCATATGCACTATAGGGCACTTCCAATTGCAAGCAAGGTAGTAGAGGGTCTTCCTGAAATCAAGACCAAACATGAAGGTGTTTACAAAGGATGTGCAAAAGGTAAGAACATTAAGAAGGCTTTCCCAAGCAGTGAAAGCAAGGCAAAAGACATTCTGGAAATCATCCACTTAGATGTATGTGGCCCTATGTCATCTAGTTCCCTGAGTGGGTATGTTTACTATGTATCATTTATCGATGACTTCTCCAGGAAGACTTGGGTATACTTCTTGAAGGGAAAAGATGAGGTGCTTGATAAATTCAAGGAATTCAAAACCTTGATGGAGAATCAAACTGACAAGAAAATCAAGATATTCAGATCTGACAATGGTGGGGAATTTACCTCAAGTGACTTCAAGAAGCTTTGAAGTGATTCAGGGATTAAGAGGGAGTTGACTGCTCCTTATAATCCTCAACAGTATGGAGTTGCAGATAGGAAGAACAGAACTATCATGGAAGCAACAAGGGCAATGTTGCATGACCAAGATCTTCCTATGCATCTATGGGCAGAAGCAGCTAGAACAGTTGTATATGTGCAGAACAGAACACCCCACAAGATATTGGACAACAAGACACCAGAAGAGGTCTTTTTTGGTAAGAAACCTGAAGTCAGCCATCTCAGAATATTTGGTTGTCCAGTATATACTCATGTCCCAAAAGAGAAGAGGACTAAACTAGATCCTTCAGGAAAGAAGGGCATCTTTGTGGGTTATAGTGAAAGCTCAAAGGCTTACAGAATATACTTTCCAGGGTTCAAGAAAATTGATGTTAGTAGGGATGTAACATTTGATGAAAACTCAGCATTCATCAAATCAAGAAAGGCACCTACCAAAGTTTATGAAGAACCTAAGGAAACAAGATTTCAGGACACTACCATGACTGAAGCAATTCCAAAAACTGTTTGTGAGTTTGAAGATCCACAAGAACCTGTAGATCCACCCCGTGAGGATAACTCTAACAAGAGGAAACCTGTATGGGCTAGAGATCTCATTCACGATGCAGAAAGATTTGGCATTCCAGAAGAAGAACACAAAGCAAAGAAGGGAACCAAATCACACACCAGTTATGTTGCTTTACTCTGTGACATTATGAACAAAGAGCCTTCCAGTTATGAAGAGGCAGCAGAAAAGAAAGAATGGAAGGATGCTATGGTTGAGGAATACGAATCAATAATGAAGAATGATGTTTGGGATGTTGTCCCAAGACCTAAAGAGAAGTCTGTTGTGACTTCCAAGTGGATTTACAAAATCAAGCATGCTGCAGATGGCAGTGTAGAAAAATACAAAGCAAGATTCGTAGCTTGTGGTTTCTCTAAGAAAGAAGGAATAGATTATGAAGAAACCTTTGCACCTGTATCCAGGTACACTTCCATCAGAACAGTGCTTTCCCTGGCTGCAGCAATGAAATGGAAAATACACCAAATGGATGTCAAGACTGCTTTGCTGAATGGTGTAGTAGAAGAGGAAGTATATGTGGAACAGCCACTCAGTTTTGAAATACATGATAGGGAATCATATGTATGCAGATTGAAGAAAGCCTTATATGGCTTGAAGCAAGCTCCCAGAACCTGGTATGGTAGGATGGACAGTTTCCTATCTAGTTTGGGCTTTACCAAGAGTAAAGCGGATTCCAACCTTTACTACAAGGTTGAGGAAGGGAATCCTATGATTCTACTACTATATGTGGATGACCTATTTGTGACAGGAGATGACAGACTAATTATAGATACTAAAAGGAAGCTTGCAGCTGAATTCGATATGAAAGATTTGGGAATGATGCACTATTTCCTAGGTATGGAGGTGTGGCAGAATGCAAGTGGGATCTTCCTTGGTCAAGGGAAGTACACAATAAATATCCTGAAGAGATTTGGAATGATGGATTGCAAGGCCATGGCCACACCTATGGCATCGAATCTGAAGCTTCTATGTGATGCTTCATCTGAGCCGATTGATGTCTCTATGTATCGTCAGATGATTGGGTCCTTGATGTACCTGACGAACATGAGACCAGACATTTGCTTTGCTGTGAACACATTGAGCCAGTTCCTGACGGATTCAAGGAGTGTTCACCTGGTTGCTGTAAAGCATGTTCTGAGGTACCTGAAGGGTACAGTGAATTATGGGCTCAAGTATGAAGCGAATCAAAATTTTAACCTACAGGGTTATGTTGATTCAGATTGGGCTGGCAGTGCTGCAGATAGGAAGAGCACATCTGGGTGCTGCTTCAATATGGGATCAGGTGTGATCTCTTGGTTTAGCAGGAAGTAGTCCTGTGTAGCACTAAGTACAGTTGAGGTAGAGTATGTTGCAGCCTGTTTAGCTAGTTGTGAGGCAGTATGGCTACAGAAGCTACTGTTTGAGCTATTTGATCTCCCGTTGGAGGCTACTAGTATCTTCTGTGATAACCAGAGTTGTGTGAAGCTGTCTGAGAACCCAGTGTTTCATGACAGGTCGAAACACATAGAGATCAAATATCTCTATATCAGGGATATGGTGCAGAGAGGAGCTGTGAAGCTCCTATATGTTGCGACAGACGAGCAGATTGCAGATGTGCTGACGATGCCACTAGCCAGGGTGAAGTTCGAGTACTTCAGAGAGAGGCTTGGCGTTCTTCAGATCGAGGACATTTCGACAATTGAAGAAGTGATGGACACATTTACTGAAGCCATTCCAAGCATGTTGGAAGGAGGATCCTTCACATGGCTGTGGATGTAAGCGCTGGATGATGAGCATCAGGATGATGTTCTAGTTTCTGCTTGGATATGATCAGTTGGATCATTTTTATGTATGTATGTACGCATCATGTTGGATGCTGGATATGATCAGTTGGATCATTTTTATGTATGTATGTACGCATCATGTTGGATGCTAGATATGATCAGTTGGATCATTTTTATGTATGTATGTACGCATCATGTTGATGCTGGATATGATTAGTTGGATCATGTGTATGTATTTTGTATATGCATCATGTTGGATGCTTGGACCATGTATCTGTATATGTATCAGGTGGATACATTGTATGATCAGGGGGATCATGTATGGTGATATGTATCATGTATTTGTATTTGTATCAGGTGGACACATTGATGATCAGGAGGATCATGTATGATGATATGTATCAGGTAGATACTTGGTATGCATCAGGTAGATGCATTGATGATCAGGTGGATCAGGTATGATGACATGCAGCAGGATGTTGCAGTGATGATCAAGATGATCATAGATGACAAGCTTCAGGATGTTGCTCTAGATGACATGTAGCAGGATGTTGCAGTGATGATCAGGATGATCATAGATGACGGGCTTCAGGATGTTGCTCCAGATGACATGCAGCAGGACGTTGCAGTGATGATGATCATGGATGTATCAGGATGATGTATGGTGAGTATCAGGATGATACTCTATGGCCGTGGATCAGGTTGTGCAGATGAGCTTGTAATCCGGTGCCCTGGGAGATTTGCAGATGGTCTTTCAAGGTTTTTCCTATGGCATGTAATATCGGTGCCCTGGGACATTTGGAAAATGCTCTTTCAAGGTTTTGCTCTGGGAGGACATGTAATTCGATGCCCTGGGAGATCTACAGATAGTCTTTCAACGTTTTGCCTATGGCATGTAATAGCGCCCTGGGATATCTGGCAGATGCTCTTGCGAGGTTTTGTCCTATGGCATGTAATAGAGCCATGGGAGATCCGATAGGTTGGGCTGTGTGCCCGTAATCAGGCCTAGGATGCTCTTGCGAGGTTTTTCCATGACCACATATAATAGCACCCTGGGAGATCCTACAGGTCAGAGTTGTGTACCCGTAACATCCTGGGATGCTCTTTCGAGGTTTTGTGGTGGGGTCACATGTAATAGCGCCCTGGGAGATCCTATAGGTAGAGCTGTGTGCTCGTAACAGCCTGGGATGCTCTTTCGAGGTTTTGTGACGCACGTAATAAGTCCTGAGGATTCCACAGTATGGCTAGTGATGATGAAGACCTGTAGGTGGTGGGCCTACATCCAATATGAAAAAGGACTGGCTCTGTAGAACTTCCTATGACGAGTAGAGACAGAGATTGGTTGAGATAGTAGCAGCAGTGAGGATGATAATGACAATGCATCGTTGACGATGATCCAGAGAAGAAGACTTGTCTAGCAGATCTGTGTCGAGAAATACCTTCTTAGTTAAGAGGGAGTGTTGATGTATATGTAACTTCGGAATGTATTTCATCTGTGTATTATATATATATTTATTGTACCCTTATAAGAGATGTGTTATTCCTCTATAAGGAAGTGTCGTCATGTGGATTGACAAGTGTCGCAAGTGTGTGTACTTGCCGATGGGTTATTATACCACCATATGGGGTCGGCCCTGATTAATATATAATATAATGTGGATGTATCTAAGTAGACAAGTCGGCCCCAGTAGGTCACTGGGCAAAAAGGTGAGTATAAATAGAGATAGGAGATCTCTATTTTACTCACTCGAAAAAAGTAACTCACTCTCTCTCTGGAAAGTGGCGCACTAGTGAGGAGGAGGAGGATCATCTGCTAGGATACTATCTCAGTGTTATTTGGTTGTATTTTGGTTGAGCCTTTGCTCTCTCTATCTCTGAGGAAGTTGTGGGGTTTTTCACCTTAGGGTTTTCCCCACGAAAACTCTGTGTCTCTTGTCTATATGCTTTTGATTCTTGTGATGCTTGTGATGCTTGTCATATTATGATTGTCATGCATTGATATACTGTAGATGTTATTCTCTCAGCAAAGATCCTAGAGTATAATGAATTAATGCTCAAAATTTAACATTCCATAGAAGAAGTGACGATGGTTCAACTATAACATTCAACAATATTTATGAAATCAAGCATACTACATAAGTACAAAGCAAGGGTTCTCTCATAAAAAGGGATTCGACTATGACGAGATGTTGCTCGAGTGGCCAAACACACTTCCTCAGTGGTGGATATTACAATAGATAGATGGTGTAATTGAAGTAGAAGAAGATATCGAGCAACCTCCATGACTTAGAGCTCTCTACAAAGAACCACATGTGTGCAGATTAAAGAAGACTTTGTACGGGCTCAAAAGGAACCCATGGGATAGGATGATCACCTAGAGTGATGAGATATCAACCTTTTCTACAAGGTTGAAGATGAGGAGCTCAGGGATGGGTGCAAGAGAGAACTTGCAACAAAGTTCGAGATCTAGGTATCCAGTGACCTAGAGAGATGACATAGATGGATACCCAAAATATTAACAGAAGATCATGATACTAGTCAATCCAATGCTGAATGTTCTGATGGAGAGAGTACAAGATGCAGAGGGAGGATAGTACTCATTTAGAGAGGGAGCATGGAAGATCCGCTTTAGAGGGAGTGGCTACAACATAGATGGAGAAGGTTGTATGCCTCAGTATCTTAGGGATATGCTCAGAGTGATACCAGATGTCTCCCCTCAAAAAGAAGAATCTTGTTGCAAAATTTAAGATGAAAGTCGTTGGAATGATGCATTATTTTCTAGGCATTGAGGTGTGGAAGTTCCCATATGAGATTTTCCTAAATCAAGGAAAATACGCTATTGAGATCTTAAAAAAATTTGGGATGTTGGACTATAAGGGCATGCCAAAAAAATTGAATCTCTTGAATGATGCCCAATCAGAAACAATAGATGTTACATTTTATAGACATATTACTGGCTCATTGATGTATTTGACCAATACTAGACCATATATATGTTTTTCTATGAAAAAATTGAGCCGTTATATGGTATATCCTAGAAATGTTCACCTTGTTGCTGAAAAACATGTGATGAGGTACCTAAAGGGTACATTGGATTATTGACTCAGATATGTATCAGACAGTGAGTTCAGATTGCACGGTTATATAGACTCAGATAGGGAGGGAAGTGTTGAAGACAAAAAGCACACTTCAGGATGTTGTTTTACTTTGGGATTAGGTATTATCTCATGGCTTAGTATAAATAATCCATGTGTTGCGCTCAATGCAACAAAAGATGAATATGTTGTAGCATGTTCAACTTGTAGTGAAGCAGTCTAGCTTCGCAAGATGTTGACAGGATTGTTTGATGTAGAAATATATGCGACTGATATTCTTTGCAATAATAAGAGTTGTATCAAGATGTTAAGGAATCTGATCTTTCATGATAGATCGAAGGACATCGAGATCAAGTATCACTATATTTGGGATATGGTGCAGAAGAGAGCCGTAAATCTCAAGTATGTTCCTACATTGGAACAAGTTGTTGATGCATTGACGAAGCCTTTGGCTCATATAAAGTTTGAATGCTTTCGATACAAGCTTGGTGTGGTCCATAATGACTTCCCTCAAAAGAGGGATTGATGATGATGATGGTCCCTTAGGATCTCCTTTGAAATAAGGGGTGAACATGATGATGGTCCCATAGGACCTCCTTTGAAAGAAGGAGTGAAGATGAGTATGGTCTGATAGGACCTCCTTCGAAAGAAGGAGTGAAGATGATGGGTCCGAAAAGATCACCCTCGAAAGAGGTAGTAGTTTCCTATAGCCTTGGTGTGGCAGCTTAGTCTAAGATTGGTATGCCATCCTGACAAGGCCTGGTTGATCCGAAAGGATTGGTATGTCAGCCTGGTTAGATCCTAGGGGGATTGGTATGTCTGGCTATGCTTGTTTGGTATGAAAGGATTGGTAAGACAGAAAAGACTTGTTTTATCACTGGGTAGATTGGTATGTCTAACTAGGCTTGTTTGGCCCGAAAGGATTATTAAGTCGGCATCATCTACCAGAGTTTCCACCACAGTGCATATTCCAAATGATAATGATGTTGTTCCAACATTCACATGCTGATGATGATGTTGTTCCAGTATTTATATATTGATGGTTCTAGCATTCACTTGCTGCTGATGATGTTGTTCCAATATTTATATACTGATGGTTGATGATGTTCCAGCATTTACATGCGGATGGTGTTCCATTATTTATATTGATGGTTGATCATGTTCCAACATTTACATGCTGATGATGTTCCAGTATTTACTTATTGATTATTGATGTTGTTGTTCCAGTATTTACTTACTGATGATTGATGTTGTTGTTCCAGTATTCACTTACTGATGATTGATGTTGTTGTTCCAGTATTTACTTACTTATGGTTGATGTTGTTGTTGATTTCAGTATCCATGTACTAATGATTGATGATGTTGTTGTTCCAGTATTTACATACTGATGATGATGTTCCAGTAGTTCCTTGCTGACAATGATGATGTTGATGTTCCAACAGTTCCTTATTGTTGATGATTGTGTTGATGTTCCAGCAGTTCCTTGTTGACAATGATAATGTTCATGTTGCAGCAGTTCCATTCTGACGATGATGATGTTGATGTTCAAGCAGTTTCTTGTCAACAATGATGATGTTGTTGATCACGATGATGTTGATGCTCTAGCAATTCCATGCCGATGATGACCATGATGATGATGTTGATGATGATGATGTTGATGACTCCCCAGACATATGATGATGTTCCAAAAAATTCCTATGACATACCAAGTTTCACCAATCAGTTGTACAACTATTGATGTTGATAATGATGTATGTAGAATAAATTCCTAGTTAAGATGGAATGTTAAAGAAATGTAATTGCGGAAGATATTCTAAATGTATTTGTTTATTATATTATTTTTATTCCTCCTTCGAGAGATTTCATTGATATAATTGGTCATGTAAGAGTCATTGAAAGCGCCAATGTGAACCCTAGAAGTTGTGTCGGCCTAGAAGAATCCAAAAAAAGATATTTTCTTATGTAATTGATAAGTTGGCCTAGTACACTAGGAGAGGTTGTCCGAGTTGGGGTAAAAATTCATCAAATTGAACAATATAAATAGAGAGGTCGAGTGTGTCATTTGTACCACTCATTCACTCACTCAAGCTCGCATAGGAGAGAGAGAGAAGTTCACTTGTGAAGGAGAGAAGTTATTTTGTCTTGGGGATTTTATATTGTCTTGGTGAATTCTATAATGAGTAATTTTTGTCGAGTTTTTCTCCCTTGTGGTTTCCTCAAGAGAAATTTTGTGTTCTTTGTTTTTCTCTGCTTGTATTTCCTTCAGTGATCCCATTGTTTAATGTTATTATGCTAAACAAGGTAAAAACTTAACATCTAAAACACCGTGGTCAAAAAATATTTTCCAGCTCTCTGAGACTAGAAACATTGAGGATGAAGGTCACTTTATTTTATAATTCCCTATGTACACCCGCATTAGATCACAGTTTCATAATCTTTGCTACAATACAAACCTTCCTAACCTTCTAACTTGTCAAATCTATGGATACAAAGGAATGCTTATTTCTAAGCTTTTTGAGTACATGAATAAAATTTTATAGAAATCCAAATGACCATCATCATCATCATCATCTTCATATATATATATATTTAAAAATAAAATAAAATATAAGACATTAACATAATAATAAATAATGAAGTACATTGATTAAATTATGAAACATTTATAACCTTCTTTTTTCTCAAATGTCGTTATCTTGCGAGATGGGCCTTTGGTCTAAGAAACTATGACTCTGAGGCATTTAATCCATCATAATCACTTGGTGATCACACCCATCTCGGGCCACACCGACCCTTAGCATGGCTGGATTTTTTTGGTGTCTCCTCCCACCACCACCGGGTTTTGAACCTTTCACCGACTAACAAATGAAACCCCTCAAAAACCAACCATGCTACTGGAACTTGACAATAAAACATTGATAACTATTTCTAAAATGATGTACATAAATAAAATATAAAATAGCTATATAATGAAACAACTAAGATTCTTTTACATATTAATCAAACATTACCATGGTCTTCTTATAAACTTAAACAATACAATATTAAAAATTTAAAATATAGATTTTGGACTTCCTTGAGTGGATCAACAAGATTAACATGAGTGTAACAAGTGTATAGTTGGGATTCATTTCATGGTCGTTGTATCTTGTTATTCTCAAATGCATATTGATTAAGATATAAATAAGCTTCAGTTAATAAGTGATTAAAAAAAGGGGTATGTTTATTAAATAGTATTTGTTTCATGTTTGTATTAATCACTTTAATGTTTATCTTAGTTTAATGCTTATATTAATTAGTTTAATGTTTAGCATTTGCATAACACTTAACACAAAAACTAGTTATAAAATATAGTAATATAAACTATAAAATATTTTATACATGAAAATTATATATTTGATGATGAGTGATTAATGTACACTTTTAAATTTAACTAAATGTTAGTATGGATATAGTATAATAAATTATATTTCTATGTTTAAATTTTATGTTATAATTTGATCTTTCATTATACTTATATTTATTAAAATTTAATTTTTAAGATAAAAATAGGCATTCAACTAAGATAACTAAAATTAAAGTTACACTTAAGCATACCTTCATCACATATATATATATTTTTCGTATAAATAAATATATTTGAAATTTCATAAACATAAATAGTTTTGCATACCAAAACAAAGTAAAAAATAAAGACACGGAAACATACTAATTATTTTAAACAAATTTATAAATATTATTACAAACAACCTTTTACATGATACTAAGCATCTCACACGTTTCTTTCCCAACTTCAAAATTATATATACAAAGAAATCATGATCTAAGGCATTTAATATATGTTTCAAAATTATTTATAACATCGTGTTTCATTTTATAGTTTGTGTTAAATATTTATGTGTAAAATTCTATTTTCACATTTTTATATTATACGTTATATTTTATTCTATTTTCACAATTTTTATATTATATGTTATGTTTTAAATTTAAAATGTATTTTATGTTATTTTCACATTTTTATATTATATGTTATGTTTTAAATTTAAAAAGTATTTTATGTCATATATAATTGAAACTAAATAATATTTTAAAATTTTTAAGGGGTAAAATATTTTTAGATTTTCTAAAATTTCTAAAATATATATTTTTGTATTTATAATTTTATTAGTACTTCAATATTATCAAAAATTATATATAAAATATTTTTACTGTTTAATTAATTTCAAACATAGAAATTGTTTTTCTCCACATACCTTCATTTTAATTATCAATAATGGTTACATATTCTTGGCATGATCAATTCCATATTTCGGAAAAGGAACTTGGAGTATTCATCAAAGCATATTTTTGGAATTACTTGAAGCAATTATGTTTACAATTTTCTTGCTTTTCCATGTCTACTGAAGTCTGATATTACAACTATATATTTCAAGGTCAAGTTTATATGTTCTTAGGTTTGCAATGTTCTTAATCGTCGTTAGGAATTGTACTTTAAGTTGCAATGGAGTTGTATATATAAGGATGGCTAGAGAAACCCTCAAAGCCCATATTTCTCTGTATACATAAGCATGCCACGAGAAACCCAAATTATCAAGGACTTGAGAAGCCCTGATTTCTTTGGCTACATAAGCACAATGGAAGAAAGAGATAAAAAAGGTTTGAAAAAGAAGGAAATATCTATACAGCAAGGACTAAGTTTAAATTTGATGGGATAGCACATATTTTTTGTGGGATGTTTGTGATAAAACAAGAGCCACGAGGTGGCCATGTTCTCAACATTGCACCTGCAGTGAATGTTGTTATGAAATTGGAAGGTGAGAAGCAAAGTATGGTCATTAAACAGCTAAAAAAGAGGTATATTTTGTATGTGTATGAAATAGAAACAATAACTGAATTGCATAAATCTATGTTAAAAAAACTGTTAGAAATATTTTTTATCCAACTTTGAATCCTGAACATTATATGACCTAGTTTCCAATTCAAGATCATAATTAGCATCTACTCCTACATTTAAGTACATTTTTTTTTTGAAATTTTTTTTTATGCCCAGTTGAAGGAACTGATGGTACATTTGTAAATTACATGTCCAGCTTGTATTTTCATTTTTTTGTTGAAACATTATGATGTTTACAAACTCAGATGAAGACGGGTCAGATGAACATGGGTCAGAAAGGATTATCCAAGAGACACTTTTCCACTATTTGTGACATTCCAAAGTTCTGATTGACTGTGCAAATCATCAATGTTGCATAAGAAATTTAGGTCTTCTTGTAATCATGATTTCGGTCTAGGAGGAAACAACCTCCTTTGATTCTATTTCTTTCTCTTATGTATATCTTGAATTTAATATATGGGTAGATAGCTTATCTAAATAGGCTTTGTTCTTGCAGGTAGGTACCACCCCCTAGTCCTCGCATTTACCATCAAGTTTCAAGTTTCAGAGTATTTTGTTTAAAATCTCCATGCCAAGTCTAGAAAGGGATGGAATGTAAATGTTCAATATTGAATCATGATTGTCAAATGATGAATGGAGACTTAAATGATGTGATTCTAGAATATGAATCTAGAAATATATTTTAGTCAATGTTGATTTACATTAATTTTAGTTCTCTTTTTCTCATATATTACTGTATATATATAACATTTGATAGATGTACCACTGGCATACACCCCTCGCCTACCCCCATCATCCATTTGGAAAAGTGTCATACTCATACCCTCACTTGCATTGACAATACGTATTTCCGCATTGTTGGCAATACATGTATCCACACTATTGGCAATATTGGCAACACCCATATCTTAGGAAAGTCTCCGAGTTGACAATATATAGAGAAGAAACCAATATTCAATAACTTGCAAGAAAGGAAAAAATGATTAGTATTCTCGGGCTCGTTTGAGGGATTAAATGATGCTTTTTTGTGTCCAAACTCCACAGATTATGTCTCTGATCCCCCTTAATGTTATTATACACTTCAGAAATTTTCCAATGGTGCAAAGATAACCTTAATTTTTGTTCATATTAGGAAGTTGTGCCTCCCGCAAGTTGACCACTATGGCACCGAGTGGATATTAGAGTAGAACAAAGTAGGATATATGGAAGTAGTCACACAAGATACAGTGTCAGAGACAACTCCATAATGAGTACCACTTTGTTTGTATTTTCATTGCATATTGGAGAAGAAAAGAGCAAGGAATAGTCCTCACTTCTTGCTTGTTTTTCCCCATAGTGGGTTTTCTTAGGGTATATCTTTTGTTATTTGTGTGGATGTGTTATTTTTCTCTAGTTCTTTCCCTTTTAGTTATAGTTTATTTATCATTTCATGACGAACTATTCTAGTGGAATATCCATGACAGTTTATGGATCGGGAATAAAATAGGAAAATATTGTTTTCCTATGAAAATGTGAATTTCAAAAAAATTTCATTCAATTCTCTTTTCCACAAAGTAATAAAGAAAAACAATATACTTTTCTATTTCTTTTTTTTTGTAACTAGGGGAATCGACAATTGGGGTATGGCTCATATTTGAGTGACTTGGGTTGATTCAAATTAGGAAACCACATCGCTTGCATGTTTATAACTTGAAACCATTAATAAGGCGCAATCCCTGTGCACATGTGGTTGACTGTATAGTTCTTGTTGACCCAAAATATGTTATTGTTAAAGATGCATTTGATGAATCAAGATGTTTTGATTACAAATACTATGTTTTGGGGGGTAATAATTTTGCAAAGGGTAGACTTGAGAATTGATGCAAGAGTTTCCCAAAAACTCTATTTTTCAAACAATGAAATGCATCATTTATGTTGGTTTAACAGATGTGGAAACAAAATTATTGGCATGGAATCATAACACAGATAGTGACTATAGGATTTCCATGACATTCATTCAAAGGGTTAGATTTATCCACAATGAATTTGAACAAATATGCGGTGTGGATAGATTGAAAGTTGATGCAGATTTCTGGAAACAATATTGTATGGAAATAAGTATTCCACAATGTGAAACATAAAGTTTTGAGAGGAAGTGATGCATTCAGAGCTGTAGATAACTATTCTCAATTGCATTTAGAATGGGGCCCATTTGGTATTTGATTGATGACATATTTAGCATGTCAGATAATATTGTCATAAAAAATCAAAAGGTAAAAAAGATAAAGCAGTTGCAAGGAGCAATAATCAAGGATGTCATGGCGTCAAGAATTTTCCAGAATATATGACTATAACACCTTGGAGATCATTGCAAGGCATGAAGGATGAAACACCTATATCTACAATACTGTCATGTTAAATTTAGGTGAATTATCTATGGAGGAAATGAGTAATGAATTTGAAAAGTAAGTTTGTGGGTTGGTTTTTATGTTTTAAAGTTTATTTTTTGAGTTTAAGATTTTTTATTAATTAAGCTCCGTGTTATATTAAATTAGATGTGATTATGAATGTCATTTATTTTTACATCATGTTGTCATAAGGTTTACATGAAAATAGAAGAGGATATGGTTATAATGTTGTGTGCGAAGAGTTGGGATGATGTTAGATGAAACTATCTAGATTCAAGCTCCGTAGAAAACCTAAAACATTTTTTGTTGCATTCAAAAAAAGTATGATGATTTATGATATGTTCTATTTTATTTATTTTTCGGTCGATTCATTTCTATTTTATTACTTATAGATAGAATTTTGTTTTCAAATATGTCAAAGAAGAGTACAATGCCAAAGTATTTCAAAATTCATATTCAAAGAGCCAAAATAGAATGTCAAAGAAGACAATGTCTTGCCAACATTGAATTTCATGACACCCTTGATCATCACGTTTCGAATGGGCTCAACACTGTGCAATATAAAGTGATTTTGAGTGATTGTGAAAACATTGCAAACCTTGTTCCCAAAAAGGATTACTCCCTAGTTATTGCAGATATCCCTCATGGATACAATATCAAAAACATTACTTATGATTGTGAGCCTTATACATACTAGTCATTCAATAAAGTGGTTTTGGGATTTATGAATGACACACCATCACCTTATGGATATTTCTTGTTTTCCATTCAGATTTACAAGGAGGAGAAATTCTAACAACCTTCAAGGATAAAGAAAACTCAAGGAAGCAACTGTATTGGTAAGATATTTGTGGTGTATTATTAAACATTTGAATTTAGAAACCAAATTTATTTTTGTATAATTTAATTAGATTCTTACTTATTTGTGTTATAGGCATAAGCATGATTTTCATAGCTCCAGCAATGATCCATTTATGATTGATACTGAAAACATACATATTGCATGTTGGACAAAAGATGAGACCTATGAATCTCTTTTAATCAATTCAAAAAGAGTGAAGGAAAATATAGTCAAATATTGTCTTATAATGCCCTGGTTAAAAATTTGACATATGAAGAAAGGGATTTGAAAGGAGAGACTGCAAACATCTACCAAAAGCCCCAAGAATTGATTAATTATCTCATAGATACTTTTTCCAAAGAAGGAGATTGGGTTTTATATTTGTTCTCAAGATCAGGTAATATTTCTGATATTATATATGAAATTAGTGCCATAATCTAAATTTTTTAAATTTCTGTTTCATTATGCTATTTAACTTTTCTTTTGGATGTGGTGATTAGGTACAACAATAGAATGCTCATTACAAAAAGGAGGAAACTGCATATACATTGATAATGATCCACTATAGTGCAATTATATCAAGCAAAGAATTAATGCTATGAAAGTTCTTCAAGATGAAATGCAGGAAGTTGGTTTGAAGAAAGGAGAATTTAGTGAGTCACTTGTGGCAAAGATGTCAACTGAGCCTCAACCTCCTTTAAAAGCGATGTTTGAAAAAAATCACTTTGGGCATTTTGTAGAAGTAGAGGACCTAATGAAAGAACACATTGAGATCCAAGAAGAGAGCCAAGCAGCCGAAAATGTCAATTTCGATGAAGATTCTGGCCTACATGATAATGTTGATTAATTTCATATCATTGAGGAAATGTCAAAGTTGACAAATTTTTGATAAGATATTTTTGTAATGTTTTGACTTTAAGATTTTATTTTGAGAAGAACTATTATGTTTTGAATATAATATTTAAAAATATATATGGTATGCATTTTGTTGAGTTTATGTTAATCACCACTTTATGGAAAATAATATTAAATACTATCATTTTTATACATCAAATAGTTGAAAATACAATGAAAAATGGTTTGAAATGTCTTTTTTCTCATTTTTTAAAGAATATTTCCCAAAAATTGACTTCTATAAGAGAAAAGTTTAATGAAAAAACTTCAAAACTGTATATATTTTTCGTTCTAACTAGATTCTAAATGTTAAAAGAAATAAAATAAAAATGTGTATTTTTTCATTATAACTACTACTAAATGTATATTTTTCTGTAAAATTTGAAAAAACAAATTTGTAAATAAAAATTATAGTTTCTTTATGTCAAAGAAGTTTCAAAATCATAAAAAAATGACTAGAAATTAAAAAAATGTGGCTACCAGCATACACTCTTTGAAGCGAAGGTAAAAGCAACTACTAAAATTGACCCCCCAAAAACGAGAACAATGTCAAATTGTCATGAAATTATATAACTTGTTGAAATGATTAAGTCAAGCGAGGGAATTTTTTTATCAATGATTTGAATGATCTCTTCATATTTTGAATACATGTGGAATCTTAATGCTAGGTTTTAGATGCTTTCCTTTTACTAATATTTACTTAATGTTTTTTAAATGATACATTTGATTTATAGTTAAAATTTGCAATGTTTTCTACTTGATTGATGAACCATGGTTAATTATTATAGTATGTGTCAATAATCTAGTTGTGGGTTGTTACATTGATTTTGAATGAGTTTTGTTTTAACTCGTTATGATTTATTATTAAATGTTTATGTTTCCTTTATTGGAAGTGATTATGAATTTTTAAATTTGTATGTTTTAAATATTATTCGATTGTTGATGGTATATTAATGAGTATAGTTGGTTGTGGAGTTTTTAAGTGCATATTTTTTTGTTATCATGGTAAATAAAGTTTGGCTATCTTATTTGTGATTATTATTTATTATAAAAATAATTAAATTTAAAAAACATTTTTTTATATAAATTAAACATTTTTTTATAATTGTGATGATTAATTTGATTAAATAATTCAATTAATGATCATAGTTCAATGAGCTCTTCTTATAGAACTTGATTAACCAAACATTACTAATGTTTACTCTAATATTTAATTAATATTTGGATGCTAAATTCTTTATACTTCACACTGTTTTGATTTTTTTGCATTATTATATCATTCACATTTTTTTTTGTGGATGCATGATTCTTTATGCTCAACACTATACTAATTCTTTTCATTACTATTTAAGTAACGCTTTTATGTGGATGATCAATTGTTTGTGTTCAAAAGAATCATGCATCTTAGGATGATAGTATTTGTTATAAACATTCAATGTTTAAGAAATCCACTTAGTAATTTTTTTTTCTCAAATGATTAGTTTTCTAATATTTGTTGTAGTTAACATTTAGACATAACTTATTAAATTGTGCTAATTTTTTATTTATATTATTATGTTTAATTTATTGAATTTTGAGTAGAATATATATATATATATTATAAATTATATTTCCATAACGAATAATGTGACGATATATATATTTTTATAGATTGTATTTCCATAACGAATAATCTGAAGAAGCAACTCTAAGGTTGAAAGGATTGTAAGACTTTACGTTACACTATCTATTTGCACTTAAAATATTTAAATAAGTAGTAACTTTTAAATAAAATTATATTAATGTTCTTGATAGTATATTATAAGATAAAGAGTATGTGTGATTACTATGCTTTTATGTCAATATGTTTTGTAACACTCTTCATCAAGGCATTAGTGTAATTCTGAAACACCTTGTGTTCAATATATTGCGTTATGTTTTACTAGACCATGTCAATGCTAGCTAATTTCTTTATTAATACATATATCATCACGATGTATTATAATTAATAGATATCATGAATATATTTTGAGAATAATGTTAATTTCCTTGGATTAGGTACTACCAATTATTATAGGTCATGTCGTATTTTAATCTAAATGACATTCCTTTGGTTTTTCTTTTCAATACTATTGTTATGAGGTATTTATCTTGGACTATATGTTGATAAAACATTATTCTGCCAATGAGTTGTTTCTTTAATTAATTAAGATATGTTGATATTGTAAATATTATAATTTTATAATGGTCATCTCATTGACCATCTCAATTGATTACATGACTTTGTCCTTACTTATTTAATGATTCCTCAACTTGTAAAACATAGCCTTTCTCATGTGAGGAGAGAGTTGTTTCGCTAATTTTTGCGTACTTCTTTTCAAATTACTAGATACTGAATATTTATGTTAGGTCATACAACTCAAGGTCTTATTATGATGGTAGGGATTATCATTTTTGTAAAATAATTATATTTTGAAAGTAATGATAAATTCTATATGGTTATTCCCAAGGGTTACTTGACAAATTGACTAAGAATGGTTGCATTTTGGAATATGATAACTTTTTGTGTGATAAATATTATTTTGAGTTAACATGTTGTTCCATTTGATTAGGTGGTATAATTAATGTATCATTTATTCATTATAATCTATGCATAATTTTCCATGTTATGTATTTCTTATAATATGATGTGAGTTTTTTATGGTTATAATTAGTGTTTAATCATAAAATAAAAAATTAAAATCAAATAAAAAATAATTAAAAAAATCTATATCAACTCATAAAATGAAAATTTAAAATCAAATAAAAAGTTATTAAAAAAATAACACCTTAAGAAATTGAATGTCTGTCGATGTTTGATAGATCGCATTTAGGTTGGATCTATGCTAGTTAGTATAAAACTATAATTATATGATAGTGTTGTGGTACTAATTAGTTTGTTTGAATAATGAATAAGTACAAATATATAATCCTATGACCCACAATTACATAGGTCAAAGGTTGAGAACAACTTGGAGAGATACTAATAAAGTGGTGAAAATCACATCCTTCATAAATGACGTGTACTCAAATTAAGATAACATTCCTAGAATGGTTAGGCCTTTTGAGGCAATGAATTATGAATTATTGATTTTAAACCTTTAAGGTTTGGTTAATAAGTTAATTTAAGATGAAATGCTTAAGGGGTGGGGTTTAATCTATTAAAAATTTAGTTATTAAAAATTTAGTTAATGGCCTAAATATTCTTAACCTTAACCCTAATTTTTCCCTAAGCTTATTTAAGTGTGGCGAATAACCTTAAAAGGAGGTTATTTTTTTGAAAGGCCAAATTAGAACAAAGATATTTTCTTAGAAAAAGTTTCTACTTTCAAGATTTTAGGAAAATAAAGAATTGAAGGGCTTTGATTATGATGATTATGATGTGGAGTATGATTTTTGGGAATTGGAAAGAAGAATTGTTACTAATTCAAGATTAGTAAAAGCTCATTACATTGTCTAATTTAGAAAGAAGGGGTTATGTGTTTACATGATCTATGAGGTTGTTAGAGGACAATATTGAACTTTGCATTTGATTAGAAAATACTCATTATTGAAGGTAATGTGATGTTAAAGTCAATGTGTCATACTTCCTTTTTTTGGCATATTATAGTTCTTTAGTAAAACACTTAGAAGGTGTTTCCTATTATTCAATTCCCATTGAGCTTAAACCATTCTCAAGGGAAATTAACTAGTTTAAAACGCGTGATTAATTCTGTGAAACATATTTTAAACTATCAAGAAAATATTGAGAACAAAAATCTAACGAAAAAGGCTTACTCTATATTTTCTGTTAATGAGCAAGATGAGCAATAAGCTATCATGTAACTATATAATAGTTAAGTAAACCAACAAACTGAGATTAGTGTTTTCAACAAATCAATCCTTCAATAAAACTCCCCACATTTATTTAAAAAATATTATATTTTTACTACTATGTTTGAAACCATAGTAGCATAATTCGTCCGTATTATTCAGAACAAATTCGAATTAGCCAAATATTCGGTGTAAGTGTACAAATTCTTAGTAATGAAAAATTAAAGTTTGAAAACCAATTTAAAAAAAAAACACACTTAAACACTATAAAATATAAATATCATTCAATTTATATTTTCTTATTAAAATAATTATTAATAACTAGTTGTCGTCACTCACACTTGCCATATGGCAAGTTGTTGAAATTATATTTTTTTGTTTTCTAAATATATTTGATTTTATTATATAAATGTCTATACATTTATCGTATATTTTTTAATACTTGATTAAAAAATATTATATATAAGCACTCTACTTCCCTATTTTATTCATAATAGATTTTTTCATTACATATTTTTTCCCTATTAAATCTTATTTGTATCCGTATTCGTATTCAAATTATACTACTATGTTTGAAACTAAATACTTAAATAATTTCTACACTATTAAGAAAAAAATTCCATTAAATAACAACTCTCCCAAGTTATCCAACCTAAATAGAACTACTACAATCCGGCAACTAACTATATACTGATGTGAGTGAGAATTTCAATCATATGTCTCATTACGTGTCTCATTACGTGATATATGGTCGATCCACCAATTACCTATAGTTTTATCGATCGCCTAAATAAACATAAACGTCACAATTTCATATTCTTTGGTTGAAATATCTAATCAAGATTGATTTAATGGTTTTGGGGTTTTCCAAAAACTAATAAGAATATACCACCTACTTTGAGGACCATCGAAAACTATTAATTTATTTAGAAAGGAGAATCATTTTAAAACTCCCCCATCTCAAAAAAAAAAAAAAATTTCAATAATCAAATTTCCCGTGCTTCGCATGATTCCAAGATCGAAGTGAGATTGATGGGAAACAAAAATTGGTGGCGACGATATCGTGTCAAGAAATGTTATGCTTGTACTATGCTTGAGATTGACACTATTATTATTCTCTATAATTAATAGAGAATATCCAGATATTTAATTTACTGCTGTAGTAGACCTGCCATTTACTAACCACGTGCACGTCACTGTCCGTTCTCTATTATTTACTATTATGTAGCCTTATGGAGAACTATGCTCAAGTTGTAACTAGGCGTCCTCGAGCTATGTGATTTACTTAGGCTAATTTTGTATCTTACATGTGGATGTTTTCTTTAGGAGGGATCAATTCCTCCCTTCCTCGAACTAAAATTTTTCCCACATTCTCAAGGACATAATGCAAGTTGATCCATACTTGATAATTATAAAACCATTTGGATGATGTGGGAAGTTGTCCTTGACATTTGAATAGGCAAGAACAATGATTTGTCTCCTAATCGAATGGGTGTGGTCCTCCAACAAAGTATCAACATCAAAAGGGAGTTGGAAAACATGGATGTTGTCCATAGGATGGGAGATAGTGACTTCTTATATTAGGAGTGGAGGTTCATACGACTTTGAGTTTTTCACATTAATGCCATTGTGAATTCCATGATACTTTGGTAAGTCCAAATGATGTCCATTATGGTTTATTTATTGAAGAACTATACAATTTCTATAACACATATGATTAAGCTTATCATGCCTTTATCCCTAAAAATGTTAATTACCAAGATACAACTAAACACAATCACTAGATCGAAATATCTAGGGAACCCAATGAGATTTATAGAGTTTTTGAATGTCCTATAGATCTACAATAACATGTGTATGAATTTGAAAATATTCTATGTAAAAGAGACAAACGTGGGTTTATTCATCTACTTGTGTGTAAAGCTTGTATTTGTAAGTGTAATTGTAGCTAATATGGGGTCATAGGTTGATAGCCATAATAGTTCTCAAAAGGTGAATAAGAAATGGATGTGTTGATAACCAAATTGTATCTATGCTAGAGAATATTCAAGTATGAGTCCCATTGCTTATTATTTCTATAGTAAATACATAGAGAGAGGACACCCGATTGTGATTAATCAGTTATTTTTTCCATTAGATTTAGGGTGAAAATAATTGGAAAAAACAAGTTGACATCCCAACAGTTGCCACATAGTTTTCCAAAAGGTCCTAAGAAAATGAGTCGTGACTAGAGACAATGTTGATGGCTAGGCCAAAATGTGAGAAAACATGAGTAAAAAATAAGGTAGTGGTCTGTTGTGGTAGAGTGGTCATTGTGTGGAGAATGAATATAGCAATTTTTGAAAAAAAAGGGCCACGATCAACATGTAATCATTTTTTCTAAAATTGAGTGGTAAGTCACTAAGGAAATCCATTGATATGGACTCTTATGGACAAGATTGTAAAGGAAATGGATGATACAACCCATATGTGTCATTATCTAGTTCGCTTTGACTACAAAGACAACAAGAATGAATGAATTTATCCTCCTACCACTACATACATGGAAAAAAGAAATGTTAGTTCAGATGCTACATAGTCTTGAAAATTCCAAAGTGACTACCATAGGTAGAAGAATGGGTCTATTGGATTCGGATTAACTAATTTGGATTTATCAGAACACACAACATGTTTATTTTATAAACCCAACCATCATGTATAGAATAGTCCAAAACATTAGTTTGGTTTATCTTGACGGGCTCGTCAAGAGTATACAAGATGAATCAAAATAAAATATCAATAGGATACCATGGTTTCGAATCCTCATATGTTGCACACTGAATCACCAAACGTTGTAGATATTGTACAATGATGATTTCACATATTTTCTACCTTATTACGATTTCCTTTCTTATACTCAAGTACAATATTGAACTCATAAATGTAGTAGGACCATTTAATATGGAATTATTCTTAAAGCTTGGACTAGGAATTAAAAAAATTAGTGGAAGGCGATCAGTGCATAAAATCACCTCCTTAACAAAAATGTAATGGTACTGATGTTTCTACACATACACAAGAGCATAAAACTCCTCGTCATAAGGTAATAAATTTGATCTTTTCTTTTGAGAAGGTTATGAAATGGTAGGTGATAGGGTGGCCTCCCTATTTTAGTACTACATCATTGGAAAGTTGTGAAGTATTTATGTCAATCTCAAAGAAATGTTGGAAGTCTAAAAGATGAAAATCTGGGGCATCACAAAAATCACATTAAGATTTATTCTTTCTATGAAGACCAGTGGAAAGTAGGCTAGTTGGAAATCTTATGTATAGGTTATGCTATATCAAATAAATGTAAGATGAAATGCTTGTAGCAATCGAGGCCTCCCATAAAATGTTTCAATTTCACTACTATAGAGCGGGTGGCAAATCTATAAAGGGTGTGAAATTTGGTGGGATCTTGCAAATGCCTTCCTGATAAAAAAAAATCAAGGAAATTGATCGAAGTCGAGGAAAAATATAATTTCTTTATTTTAACCTACAAATTTTTATATTGCAACAGTTCCAACACTAAATGGACATGTTGTTGGCATTCCTTCCAAGACTAACTGTAAATTTAAATGGCATCCATATACGTCACAAGAAAATGCTCTAAATTTGGAGATAAAATGTCATTGATAAACGTAATGAATGTAGAAGGATCATTGGTGAGCTTGAAGGGCATCACCAAAATCTCAGATAATCCAAATTTTGTTTCAAAAATAGTCTTCCAAGTGTCAATGGCGATCATGCAAATTTGATGATACCCCATAACCAAATCTATCTTAGTAAATACTTTGGCACGATTGATTTGACCCATTGAATCATTAATGTGAGGAAAATGTAACTTTTTGTTGGAGTAACCTTGTTGATAGAACAGTAGTCAATCACGGGGTGAAATTCATTAATTTCATTTTTTTTAATAATGAAGGATGGAGAACCACAAGCAGAGGAGTTGGGTTGCACGTTACCATATTGCAAAAGTTATTAGAGTTGATGCTCAACTTCAATAGCCTCATGAGGGGCAAGGTAGTAACTTCAGGCATTATGTAAGGATGTGCCTCAAAGAAATTCAATGGTGTGCTTAATATATTTGGTATGGGTTATATTATTTGCATGTGTTGGAGGGTATGTCATTTATATAACATAGTCTAGGGATCCCCACCCATCTAGTGTCCTTTTTCATATGCGTTGTGCACTGCATGTGGTGCTAGATCAGAGGGGGTCATGGAGGGAGGGGGGGAGTCACCGGTTCCCTACCCCTTCAGTGAATAGGACATTAGCACTGGGAATTATCCCAATGCCATATGAGCTGAAGGCGAGTTCAAAATGTTTTGGGCAATTTTTGGGTTTTCCTAAAAATGTGTAATTAAATCTCAGTTAAGGGATTGGGGTATAATAATAATATGAGTTAACAGATTAGGGTTTTGTATGTTGCATAATACCTACATAATGTATTGTGAGTGGCTAATAATAATAATAATAATAATAATAATAATGAGAAAGCGAGAGGTGCGTCTCTAAGTTTTGCTAGTTTTCTTGGTTAAGGGTTTCCAAGGTAAATATATGTGTGTTATGTTTGAATGTGGTGGTGTAATCTCTATTTTTATTAAAAGAATATGTATACTTTGCTTCTTTGCATAGGTTTAAAACTTACAGAATATCATAGAGAGAGGGAAGACTTACCAAGACAATGTTACTAACATGTCACACTGTTAAATTTTGAGCATTAATTCACAATACTCTATGATCTTTACTGAGAGAATAACATGTACAATATATCAATGGATATCAATCATAACAAGCATGCCAATCATCACAAGAATCAAAAGCTTGAGAGACAAGAGACACAGAGTTTCCGTGGGGAAAACCCTAAGGTGAAAAATCCCTCAACTTCCTCAGAGATAGAGAGAGCAATGGCTCAACCAAAGTACAACCAAAATACATTGAGATAGTCTCCTAGTAGCAGATGATCATCCTGCTCACTAGTGCGCCACTTTCTGAGTGAGAGAAGTATGAGTTTCCGAGTGATCAAAATAGAGATCTCCCGATCTCTATTTATACTAGTCTATTTTCCCAGTGACCTTATGGTGCCGACTTGTCTAGCTAGGTACATCATTCATATAATATATATTTAAGGGCCGACCCCACACATGGTGGTCTAACAACCCATCGCTAAGTACACACACTTGCGACACTTGTCAATACACATGACGACACTTCCTTATAGAGGAATAACACATCTCTTATAAGGGTACAATAAATATATATGAAATACATAGATGAAATACATTCCGAAGTTACATATACATCAACACTCCCTCTTAACTAGGAAGGTATTTTTCGACACAGATCTGCTAGACAAGTCTTCTTCTCAGGATCATCGTCATCGATGCATCGTCCTCGAATCATCGTCATCGTCACTGCTGCTGCTATCTCAAACAATCTCTGAATCTACTCGTCATAGGAAGTTCTACAGAGCCAGTCCTTTTCAAACTAGATGTAGGTCCACCACCTACAGGTCTTCATCATCACTGGCCATACTGTGGAACCCTCAAGACTTATTACGTGAGTCAACAAAACCTCGAAAGAGCATCCCAGGACTGATTACGAGCACACAGCTCAACCTAGCGGATCTCCCATGACCTTTTACATGCTACTGCACAACCTGTCCATGGCCACAGAGTATCACGAAGCACAACCCAAATGCACACACACAACACTTACACTCACTGGCCTGGGAGGACCAACCTACCACCATCCATGAAAGGCTCACAACACTTACATCAACGACCATGGGAGAACACATCTGCCACCATGTCGGAAAGGCTCTGCACTTACATCAACACACATAGGAGAACACATCTACCACCATGTCGGAAAGGCTCTGCACTTACATCAATGCACATGGGAAAACACATCTACCACCATGTCGGAAAGGCACTGCACTTACATCAACACACATGGGAGAACACATCTTCCACCATGTCGGAAAGGCTCTGTACTTACATCAATGCACATGGGAGAACACATCTACCACCATATCGGAAAGGTACTGTGCATCTGTGTCTTCGAAACTTTATAGAGTTTTTGAATGTCCTATAGATCTACAATAACATCTGTATGAGTTTGAAAATATTCTATGTAAAAGAGACAAACGTGGGTTTATTCATCTACTTGTGTGTAAAGCTTGTATTTGTAAGTGTAATTGTAGCTAATATGGGGTCATAGGTTGATAGCCATAGTTCTCAAAAGGTGAATAAGAAATGGATGTGTTGATAACCAAATTGTATCTATGCTAGAGAATATTCAAGTATGAGTCCCATTGCTTATTATTTCTATAGTAAATACATAGAGAGAGGACACCCGATTGTGATTGATCAGTTATTTTTTCCATTAGATTTAGGGTGAAAATAATTGGAAAAAATGAGTTGACATCCCAACAGTTGCCACATAGTTTTCCAAAAGGTCCTAAGAAAATGAGTCGTGACTAGAGACAATGTTGATGGCTAGGCCAAAATGTGAGAAAACATGAGTAAAAAATAAGGTAGTGGTCTGTTGTGGTAGAGTGGTCATTGTGTGGAGAATGAATATAGCAATTTTTGAAAAAAAAGGGCCACGATCAACATGTAATCATTTTTTCTAAAATTGAGTGGTAAGTCACTAAGGAAATCCATTGATATGGACTCTTATGGACAAGATTGTAAAGGAAATGGTTGATACAACCCATATGTGTCATTATCTAGTTCGCTTTGACTACAAAGACAACAAGAATGAATGAATTTATCCTCCTACCACTACATACATGGAAAAAAGAAATGTTAGTTCAGATGCTACATAGTCTTGAAAATTCCAAAGTGACTACCATAGGTAGAAGAATGGGTCTATTGGATTCGGATTAAGTAATTTGGATTTATCAGAACACACAACATATTTATTTTATAAACCCAACCATCATGTATAGAATAGTCCAAAACATTAGTTTGGTTTATCTTGACGGGCTCATCAAGAGTATACAAGATGAATCAAAATAAAATATCAATAGGATACCATGGTTTTGAATCCTCATATGTTGCACACAGAATCACCAAACGTTGTAGATATTGTACAATGATGATTTCACATATTTTCTACCTTATTACGATTTCCTTTCTTATACTCAAGTACAAGATTGAACTGATAAATGTAGTAGGACCATTTAATATGGAATTATTCTTAAAGCTTGGACTAGGAATTAAAAAAATTAGTGGAAGGTGATCAGTGCATAAAATCACCTCCTTAACAAAAATGTAATGGTACTGATGTTTCTACACATACACAAGAGCATAAAACTCCTCGTCATAAGGTAATAAATTTGAGCTTTTCTTTTGAGAAGGTTACGAAATGGTAGGTGATAGGGTGGCCTCCCTATTTTAGTACTACATCATTGGAAAGTTGTGAAGTATTTATGTCAATCTCAAAGCAATGTTGGAAGTCTAAAAGATGAAAATCTGGGGCATCACAAAAATCACATTAAGATTTATTCTTTCTATGAAGACCAGTGGAAAGTAGGCTAGTTGGAAATCTTATGTATAGGTTATGCTATATCAAATAAATGTAAGATGAAATGCTTGTAGCAATCGAGGCCTCCCATAAAATGTTTCAATTTCACTACTATAGAGCGGGTGGCAAATCTATAAAGGGTGTGAAATTTGGTGGGATCTTGCAAATGCCTTCCTGATAAAAAAAAATCAAGGAAATTGATCGAAGTCGAGGAAAAATATAATTTCTTTATTTTAACCTACAAATTTTTATATTGCAACAGTTGCAACACTAAATGGACATGTTGTTGGCATTCCTTCCAAGACTAACTGGAAATTTAAATGGCATCCATATAAGTCACAAGAAAATGCTCTAAATTTGGAGATAAAATGTCATTGATAAACGTAATGAATGTAGAAGGATCATTGGTGAGCTTGAAGGGCATCAACAAAATCTCAGATAATCCAAATTTTGTTTCAAAAATAGTCTTCCAAGTGTCAATGGTGATCATGCAAATTTGATGATACCCCATAACCAAATCTATCTTAGTAAATACTTTGGCACGATTGATTTGACCCATTGAATCATTAATGTGAGGAAAATGTAACTTTTTGTTATAGTAACCTTGTTGATAGAACAGTAGTCAATCACGAGGTGAAATTCATTAATTTCATTTTTTTTAACAATGAAGGATGGAGAACCGCAAGCAGAGGAGTTGGGTTGCACGTTACCATATTGCAAAAGTTATTAGAGTTGATGCTCAACTTCAATAGCCTCATGAGGGGCAAGGTAGTAACTTCGGGCATTATGTAAGGATGTGCCTCAAAGAAATTCAATGGTGTGCTTAATATATTTGGTATGGGTTATATTATTTGCATGTGTGGGAGGGTATGTCATTTATATAACATAGTCTAGGGATCCCCACCCATCTAGTGTCCTTTTTCATATGCGTTGTGCACTGCATGTGGTGCTAGATCAGAGGGGGTCATGGAGGGTGGGGGGGAGTCACCGGTTCCCTACCCCTTCAGTGAGTAGGACATTAGCACTGGGAATTATCCCAATGCCAATATGAGCTGAAGGCGAGTTCAAAATGTTTTGGGCAATTTTTGGGTTTTCCTAAAAATGTGTAATTAAATCTCAGTTAAGGGATTGGTGTATAATAATAATATGAGTTAACAGATTAGGGTTTTGGATGTTGCATAATACCTACATAATGTATTGTGAGTGGTTAATAATAATACTAATAATAATAATAATAATGAGAAAGTGAGAGGTGCGTCTCTAAGTTTTGTTAGTTTTCTTGGTTAAGGGTTTCCAAGGTAAATATATGTGTATTATGTTTGAATGTTGTGGTGTAATCTCTATTTTTATTAAAAGAATATGTATACTTTGCTTCTCTGCATAGGTTTAAAACTTACAGAATATCATAGAGAGAGGGAAGACTTACCAAGACAATGTTACTAACATGTCACACTATTAAATTTTGAGCATTAATTCACAATACTCTATGATCTTTACTGAGAGAATAACATGTACAATATATCAATGCATATCAATCATAACAAGCATGTCAATCATCACAAGAATCAAAAGCATGAGAGATAAGAGACACAGAGTTTCCGTGGGGAAAACCCTAAGGTGAAAAATCCCTCAACTTCCTCAGAGATAGAGAGAGCAATGGCTCAACCAAAGTACAACCAAAATACATTGAGATAGTCTCCTAGTAGCAGATGATCGTCCTCCTCACTAGTGCGCCACTTTCTGAGTGAGAGAAGTATGAGTTTCCAAGTGATCAAAATAGAGATCTCCCGATCTCTATTTATACTAGTCTGTTTTCCTAGTGACCTTATGGTGCCGACTTGTCTAGCTAGGTACATCAACCATATAATATATATTTAAGGGCCGACCCCACACATGGTGGTCTAACAACCCATCGCCAAGTACACACACTTGCGACACTTGTCAATACACATGACGACACTTCCTTATAGAGGAATAACACATCTCTTATAAGGGTACAATAAATATATATGAAATACATAGATGAAATACATTCCGAAGTTACATATACATCAACACTCCCTCTGAACTAGGAAGGTATTTTTCGACACAGATCTGCTAGACAAGTCTTCTTCTCAGGATCATCGTCATCGATGCATCGTCCTCGAATCATCGTCATCGTCACTGCTGCTGCTATCTCAAACAATCTCTGAATCTACTCGTCATAGGAAGTTCTACAGAGCCAGTCCTTTTCAAACTAGATGTAGGTCCACCACCTACAGGTCTTCATCATCACTGGCCATACTGTGGAACCCTAAAGACTTATTACGTGAGTCAACAAAACCTCGAAAGAGCATCCCAGGACTGATTACGAGCACACAACTCAACCTAGCGGATGTCCCATGACCTTTTACATGCTACTGCACAACCTGTCCATGGCCACAGAGTATCACGAAGCACAACCCAAATGCACACACACAACACTTACACTCACTGGCATGGGAGGACCAACCTACCACCATCCATGAAAGGCTCACAACACTTACATCAACGACGATGGGAGAACACATCTGCCACCATGTCGGAAAGGCTCTGCACTTACATCAACGCACATAGGAGAACACATCTACCACCATGTCGGAAAGGCTCTGCACTTACATCAACGCACATGGGAAAACACATCTACCACCATGTCGGAAAGGCACTGCACTTACATCAACGCACATGGGAGAACACATCTTCCACCATGTCGGAAAGGCTCTGCACTTACATCAATGCACATGGGAGAACACATCTACCACCATGTCGGAAAGGCACTGCACTTACATCAACGCACATGGGAGAACACATCTTCCACCATGTCAGAAAGGCTCTGCACTTACATCAATGCACATGGGAGAACACATCTACCACCATATCGGAAAGGTACTGTGCATCTGTGTCTTCGAAACTCATCACACATAATCCAATTTATTATGTAATGTATCCACCTAATACATATGATCATCCTGATCATCATCATGACATCATCCTGATGCATATCTGGAGCAACATCCTGAAGCTCTTCATCGATGATCATCCTGATCATATCATGCATCTACCTGATTCATACCAAGTATCTACCTGATACATATCATCATACATGATCCACCTGATCATACAGTGTATCCTCCTGATAGAAATACAAATACATGATACAAATCAATCATAGATGAGTTAGCTGATCATACAATGTATCCACTTGATACATATACAGATACATGGTCCAAGCATCCAACATGATGCATATACAAAATACATATAAATGATCCAGCTGATCATATCTAGCATCATCCTGATGCATATACAAAGCAGTAACTGGAGCATCGTCCTGATGCTCACCATCCAACTCTTACATCCACAGCCATGTGAAGGATCCTCCTTCCAATATGCTTGGAATGGCTTCTGCAAATGTGTCCATCACTTTTTCCTCGAAGTGTCATCGATCTGAAGAACACCAAGCCTCTCTCTAAAGTACTCGAACTTCACTCTGGCTAGTGGTTTCGTCAGCACATCTGCAATCTACTTGTCTGTTGCAACATACAGGAGCTTCACTGCTCCTCTCTGCACCATATCCCTGATATAGTGATATTTGATCTCTATGTGTTTCGACCTGTCATGAAACACTGGGTTTTTAGACAGCTTCACACAACTCTGGTTATCATAGAAGATACCAGTAGCATCCAATGGGAGATCAAATAACTCAGACAGTAGCTTTCGAAGCCATACTGCCTCACAACTAGCTGAACAGGCTGCAACATACTCTGCCTCAGCCGTACTCAGTGCTATGCAGGACTACTTCCTGCTAAATTAAGAGATCACACCTGATCGCATAGTGAAGCAGCACCCAGATGTGCTCTTCCTATCTATAGCACTGCCTACCCAATCTGAATCAACATAACCCGGTAGGTTAAAATTTTGATTTGCATCATACTTGAGCCCATAATCAACTCTACCGTTCAGGTACCTCAGAATATGCTTTACAGTAACCAGGTGAACACTCCTCGGATCTGTCAGGAACTGGCTCAATGTGTTCACTGCAAAGCAAATATCCGGTCTCGTATTCGTCAGGTACATCAAGGACCTAATCATCTGACGATACATAGAGACATCAACCGGCTCAGATGAAGCATCACATAGAAGCTTCAGATTCGATGCCATAGGTGTGGCCATGGCCTCGCAATCCATCATCCCGAACCTCTTTAGGATATCTACAGTGTACTTCCCTTGTCCAAGGAAGATCCCATCTGTACTCTGCCACACCTCCATACCTAGGAAATAGTGCATCATCCCTAAGTCCTTCATATCAAATTTGGAAACAAGCTTCCTCTTTGTATCTACAATTAATCTGTCATCTCCTGTTACAAATAGGTCATCCACATATAGGAGTAGAACCATAGGATTCCCTTCCTCAACCTTGTAGTAAAGGTTGGAATCCGCTTTACTCTTAGTGAATCCCAAACTAGATAGGAAACTGTCCATCCTACCATAACATGTTCTAGGAGCTTGCTTCAAGCCATACAAGGCTTTCTTCAATCTGCACACATATGACTCCTTGTCATGTGTTTCGAAACCAAGTGGCTGCTCCACATATACTTCCTCTTCAACTACACCATTCAAGAAAGCAGTCTTGGCATCCATCTGGTGTATTTTCCATTTCATTGTTGCAGCCAGGGCAAGTACTATTCTGATGGAAGTATACCTGGCTACGGGTGCAAAGGTTTCTTCATAATCTATTCCCTCTTTCTGAGAGAAGCCACAAGCTATGAATCTTGCCTTGTATTTCTCTACACTACCATCTGCAATATGCTTAATTTTGTAGATCCATTTGGAAGTCACAACAGACTTCTCTTTAGGTCTTGGGACAACATCCCAAATGTCATTTTTCATTATTGATTGGTATTCCTCGACCATGGCATCCTTCCATTCTTTCTTTTCCGCTACTTCTTCATAACTGGAAGGTTCTTTATTCATGACGTCACAGAGTAAAGAAACATAGCTGGTATGCGATCTGGTTCTCTTCTTTGCTCTGTGTTCTTCTTCTGGAATGCCAAATCTTTTCGCATATTGAATGAGCTCTCTAGCCCATGAATGTTTCCTCTTGTGAGAGTTATCCTCACGAGGTGGATCTACAGGTTCTTGCGGATCTTCAAACTCACGAACAACTTCTGGAATTGCTTCAGTCATGGTAGTGTCTTGAAATATAGTTTCCTTAGGTTCTTCATAAACTTCGATAGGTGCCTTCCTTGATTTGATGAATGCTGAGTTTTCATCAAATGTTACATCCCTGCTGACATCAATCTTCTTGAACCCTGGAAAGTATATTCTGTAAGCCTTTGAGCTTTCACTGTAACCCACAAAGATACCCTTCTTTCCTAAAGGATCTAGCTTGGTCCTCTTTTCCTTTGGGACATGTGTGTATACTAGACAACCAAATATTTTGAGATGGTTGACTTCAAGTTTCTTACCAGAAAAGACCTCTTCTGGTGTCTTGTTGTCCAATATCTTGTGGGGTGTTCTGTTCTACACATATATAGTTGTCCTAGCTACTTCTGCCCATATATGCATTGGTAGATCCTGGTCATGCAGCATTGCCCTTGCTGCTTCCATGATTGTTTTGTTCTTTCTTTCTGCAACTCCATTTTGGTGTGGATTGTAAGGAGAAGTCAACTCCCTCTTAATACCTGAATCACTGCATAGTTTCTTGAAGTCACCTGAGGTGAATTCTCCACTATTGTCGGATCTGAATGTTTTGATCTTCTTATCACTTTGGTTTTCCATCAAGGTTTTGAAATCCTTGAACTTATCAAATACTTCATCTTTATTCTTCAAGAAGTAAACCCAAGTCTTCCTGGAGAAGTCATCAATGAAAGAGACATAGTAAACATATCCACTTCGAGAACTGGATGACATAGGACCACATACATCTAAGTGGATGATTTCCAAGATATCTTTTGCCTTGCTTTCACTACTTGGAAATGCCTTCTTAATGTTCTTTCCTTTTGCACATCCTTTGCAAACACCTTCATGCTTGGTCTTGATTTCAGGAAGACCTTCTACAGCCTTACTTGCAATGGGTAATGCTCGGTAGTGCATATGTGCACGTCTTCTGTGCCAAAGTTCGCTTGGCTCCATGGAGTCATGCACCATGGCATGTTTAGGTTGTCCCTTTAATTTATACAATCCTCCCTCTTGCTCTCCAATCATTACTGCATCATAAATAGTTTTACCCTTTGGCCACATTAGGACTTGGCCATCTACAAATGGATACGTCATGCCTTTTGCATCCAATGCAGAGATGGAGAGTAGATTCTTCTTGAGCCCAGGTACATAAAGAAATTCTTTCATCTTCAAGGATTTTCCAGAATCTAGGTTGTAGGAGGATTCACCACTTCCTTTGATAGGGTATTAATAGTCATCCCCAAGTTTAACTTTATGGGGTGATTCATGTTCAGATAGATTTACAAAAGATTCTTTGAGCCCAGTCATGTGTTTAGAAGCCCCACTGTCAATAAGCCAATCATTACAACCATGGGAGATAGTACCCGTGAGAGTGGAGATTAGAACATACTCTTCTTTGCTTGATGAATCATCATCGTCATTTTCTGCTCTAGCGTTCCTTTTGGGTGGTTCATCTTCAACAGCATGAGCATGATATCTTTTCCTGCTGCCCTTCTTCTTCTTGATATTGTTGTTCCTTTTGTTCTTGGGACATTCTGAAGCAAAGTGACCCTTCTCATTACATGTGAAGCATCTGAGATCTTTCTTATCTTTATGTTGATGATAGTGTGAAGATTTCTTGGCATGAGAGTGCTCTCTCTTTGACCTTCCTTTCTTGGTGTGTACTGTGAGAGCTTGATCTTCACTTCCCATCTTTTCTTCTCGGGCCACAAGCCTTGTTTCTTCTTGATAACATTCTTCCCGCAATCTATTGAAGGAGATCAACTTCTTCCTTGCACAAATTCCTTGAATAAAGGAATCCCGTGACCTGGGTAGGCCATTTAGAGTGGTCATGACAACTTCACCATTCTCCACCATTTCATCTACCGCTTCCAGCTGTTCCTTAATCTGGGAGACCCTAGAAAAATAAGATTGAATGGTTTCTCCATTCTGAAACTTTACTCCTTTCAATTGATTCCGCAGGGTCATCTTCCGATTTATGTTCTTCCCTTCAAATAGCTGGGTCAGAGAATCAAACATTTCTTTGGGTGTCTTTAGAGATGACACATGTGGGATAAGATGATCCTTGATAGAATCAACAATGATTCTCTTTGCCTTGATGAAGTTCTTCTTATACAATATCTTAGCCTCTTCATCCTTTGGCATAGGGATGTCTTCTTGTATGTATGAGTCTAACTCATTCTCTTCCAGGATTAACCCAATCCTATACTTCCAGGCTCAAAAGTTATCAGCCCCTTCAAGCTTATCCTCAAGCTTGGTGTGGTGAGACATCTTAAAGAGTACTTCAAATGGAAATAGAAAAGATTTAGGTCTTACCACTTGATTGGCTGAAAATTGGATCTCGTCCCAGATTAGGGTTTGTTTAGACAACCCTAAAAATTCAAAATATGAATTTCAACTTTTTGAAAGGATAGAAAGATGCACCTTGATGAGCTGATCAACCTGGTGTATTCAGAATTTGAGATCTGCAAAGCTACACCCTTCAAAACTGCCTTTCTGTCTTCGTGGATTTACTACGGAGGACCCTGAATTAGGGTTTGAGTTTCCCGGAGATCTACCCAACCAAAAATCTCATTCCAATGCTCTAAACTTCGATTTTTGCAAGGATCTTCTAGCTATGTCTTCAGATTTCATAAATTCCTATTTTGTGGAAATCCTAATTTTTAGGGCCAAATCTGAAAATGCTCATAATTGAATTCTGTTTGGACAGATAGATTCTCCTTGATGAGTAGAGTCAATCTACTATACTTCTTTTCCAAAATCTGTGGAGAGAAACCCAATAAACAAGAAACCCTAGTTTTCGTCACTCCACAATGTCTTCTTCTCAGGTTAGCTCTGATACCATGTTAAATTTTGAGCATTAATTCACAATACTCTAGGATCTTTACTTAGAGAAAAACATGTACAGTATATCAATGCATATCAATCATAACAAGCATGTCAATCATCACAAGAATCAAAAGCATGAGAGACAAGAGGCACAGAGTTTCCGTGGGGAAAACCCTAAGGTGAAAAACCCCACAACTTCCTCAGAGATAGAGAGAGCAATGGCTCAACCAAAGTACATCCAAAATATACTGAGATAGTCTCCTAGTAGCAGATGATCCTCCTCCTCACTAGTGCGCCACTTTCTGAGTGAGAGAAGTATGAGTTTCCAAGTGATCAAAATAGAGATCTCCCGATCTCTATTTATACTAGTATGTTTGCCCAGTGACCTTATGGGGCCGACTTGTCTAGCTAGGCACATCAACCATATAATATATATTTCAGGGCCGACCCCACACATGGTGGTCTAATAACCCATCACCAAGTACACACACTTGCGACACTTGTCAATACACATGACGACACTTCCTTATAGAGGAATAACACATCTCTTATAAGGGTACAATAAATATATATGAAATACATTCCGAAGTTACATATACATCAACATATACTACATTGGTACTAGATATAAGGGATGGGATATATAGACATAATATGTGATCTAATTATTGTTATTATCCTTGAAAATTTTATAAATACTATATTTTGCATCATACAAGGATTTTCTTTGGTGTTGATATTGTTAAAGTTACAACATCATGAGTCAATCTCCAAGTCAATCTTGTGCACCAAGATTGAGCCTCATGTGTCGAGGTAGGTCCTTATAGGAGCCTGAGTTGGACTTAGGAAACGTGGAGTAGAATCTCGATTTGAACTCAAGAATGACTAAGCCTTATGTGTAAAGGTTAAAGCCTCATGTATTGAGGTAAGTTCTGTGTATTTCAAAGTGATGGTGTTGTATAGTCTTGTTTGTCAAGACTAAGGTCTTGTGTATCAAGATAAATCCTCATGTGTTGAGGTGGTGCCTCATGTGTTGAGGTAATCCTTTGCTTGTCGAAGCATGAATGATGTGTGATTTACTACTAACCATGGTCTTGGAGATGGATAAGGTATTAAGTCTCCTCTAGAGACTGGCCACCTCTAGAGTGAATTACTTTAGCATATGACCACTTGGAATGACAATAGAACGAGATGATCACGTCATTGGAAAAATATCCTTAGTATATTTTTTAAAATTAGTCACATCAGATCTAATGAACAAGTAAATCAATCACAACAGATGAACATAGAAAATATGGTGTAAAATTGTGTAAAACATGCACAGTGCTCAATATCCCAATAAGGGTGAATTGACTAAGTAGGCCATTCGAATCACTGAATGGAGTAGCTTGACTCCAACTAGGAGTCCTCATCATCAATCAGTGGTGATCATCAATGTACAAGAACTAGTTATCCAAGTGTCAATCTGAGTCTAACTGAGTGTAACATGTGTAACTGAAGTGTGTAGCACTGATATAGGGAAGGAGACTCAGTGGAGGGTACATGGGAGGGTTAACTGAAGTCAGAACAAGTCATCTAGTAAATCTGGAGGTCCATCAGAGTGAAACAGTCAGTCAGGAGTGAAACTAGCCTCAAATCAAGGAGAATCGGAGCTAACTGAGTGTAACTGAAGTGGAACTCAAGTGGTAGGTGAAGAAGTGCGCCCTTCTCTGGAAGTAGGTGAGAAGTGGGCGCCTTCCTGACTAGGAGGGATAAAGAACTGATGTAAGAAGCTCCTAGGTGCTAGAATAAGGTGGCTAAGGTGCTGGAGGAATCAACCTGGTGACTGGGATGCATGCAAACCCTAATTGCATGCAAGGTCCTGAAAATGACGATGTGGATATCTGAACACCCCCCCTCAAGCAAGACTATGATGTGAAAAAAATAAATGATAGGGCCTTGGTAACTGAGACCAAAGGTCACCCCAATGCAATAATAATACAAACTAATAACAGTCAATAAACCGAGGAAATGGGGAAAACCTCATGGGAAAAATACCCCCCCTCAAAATAGACTGCAGTACACCAAAGGATTTAACTGCTCCAAAATCAAGTAGATTTGTCTAGAGGTATCTTACTCTTGGGAGTAAATGGATCATGCTCCAAAAACATGTTCTTTAATTCTCCGTCAGTGGAAGCAAGCGGATGTGGAGACTTTAAGAACTTGCTCTTCATACTGAAAATGGTGAGAACAAATATGAAAATACAAGGATGATCCTGGAACCTGTGATTCGAACCAAGTGAGGTAGGAATAGATCCAATCGGATAAAATAGATCTTGAAACTTGAACTTCTTATCAGTAGAAGTTAAATCATCTCCAAAAATAGATGAATGGTTTCTTGAGATCTCCTTTGAACCAACAAGGGTGAGATCAAAACCCAAATCAGCAAAAAGTGCATGAGAATTGAACTCAAGCGAATGGTAGCGCTCTTCATCTTCATTAAAAATCTAAGAAACTTTGCAAATGATAGAACATAAGTCTATAGGAGGCATGCAATCAAGGAGGGCGAATGCTTCACCTCCAAAATCAGATTTTACCTCCAAAACTTCAAGTAGATGATTATTCTACATGCCGACAAACTCATGTGAAGGAGGGGATTCAAGAACCTCTTCGGAATCTACAGTATGAGCTGGTTTATCTTGCTAAGAATTTGAAATAGAAGACATTGAGAGAGTGAGTTTTGAATATACAGTTTCTTCTTCATCTTGAACAATTTTTGAGGCCAAGACATGATCGGAAAGAACACATAAGGTGATCTCACTAGGCTTGTTCTCCAAGAGGCTAGCATGATCCTCTTCTTCCTACTTTCCAAATTCTCTGTCAATTTGGATCCATAGATCACTTGGATTTTCAGCAGTATTACCGAGGTAGCGCATACAAGGAGACATAGCAAGACACATTGCTCCAAAAGCTATATCACAATCATTGAGCCAATCATTCTCCTCTTCATCGGAATCAAAATCTCTTATATTACCAATGCACATATCAAAAAGACATTGTCTCTTCAAGAATGCAATCATCTTTGGTTTCCATTCATCATAGTTGAATGGAGTAAGAATATTTTTTGAAGAAGAAGTCTCCATCTTTGCATTAGCGAATGCACATGGAGGAAGTAAGAAACCTACAAATCACACACAAACAAACACTATGTTTTCAGCCTTGCATGCACATGAGCGAATGCACATGAGATTTTGCATGTCGCTGCTGAAACATATTGGTGAGCAATTCACTCAATCTTCATGTAGAACACCTACATAAAATAAGTCTTGTCCCTTCCATGGCTATGATACCATGTAAAATTAGTCATAGCAGATCTAATGAACAAGTAAATCAATCACAATAGATGAACATAGAAAATATGGTGTAAAACTGTGTAAAACATGCACAGTGCTCAATATCCCAATAAGGGTGAATGATTACAATAGAATACAGCCTGACAATGTGAGTGAGCAATTCGAATTGACTAATTAGTCCATTCGAATCACTGAATGGAGTAGCTTGACTCCAACTAGGAGTCCTCATCATCAATCAGTGGTGGTCATCAATGTACAAGAACCAGTCATCCATGTGTCAATCTGAGTCTAATTGAGTGTAACATGTGTAACTGAAGTGTGTAGCACTGATATAGGGAAGGAGACTTAGTGGAGGGTGCATGGGAGGCTTAACTGAAGTTAGAACAAGTCATCTAGTCAATACGGAGGTCCATCGGAGTGAAACAGTCAGTCAGGAGTGAAACTAGCCTCAAATCAAGGAGAATCGGAGCTAACTGAGTGTAACTGAAGTGGAACTCAAGTGGTAGGTGAAGAAGTGCGCCCTTTTCTGGTAGTAGGTGAGAAGTGGGTGCCTTCCTGACTAGGAGGGATAAAGAACTGATGTAAGAAGCTCCCGGGTTCTAGAATAAGGTGGCTAAGGTGCTGGAGGCATCAACCTCGTGACTGGGATGCATGCAAACCCTAGAATTTGCATGCAAACCCTAATTGCATGCAAGGTCCTGAAAATGATGATGTGGATATCCGAACATATTTGATATGATAAATAATTAATTTGGCACAAGTGGACCATGTAGATAAGACAATATATAAAGATAAGATAAATTAAGATAAGCGAGAACTCGAATTTGTTGGCTTTAGTGATCAGTGTGCTAAAATATTTAGCTATGTATTAACAAGAAATAATTTAGTTATCAAGTGTGCTAAAAGAGTTAACTGAAGTGTTAACAATAAATAATTCAGTAACAGAGTTAACTAAAGTGTTAACAAATAATATTTAGTTAACGAAGTGTTATGCATGATGACACTTGAGTTAAACTAAAATAAGACACTTTTCATGTCAACACTTGAGTTAAACTAAAATTTGACACTTGAGTTACGACACTTGCATGACGACACTTGAGTTGAATTAAAATATGACACTTGACTTACGACACTTGAATTGAACTAAAATATGACACTTGAGTTACAACACTTGAGTTGTGACAGTTGAGTTATGACAGTTGAGTTACGACACTTGCATGATGACATTTGAGTTAGCTGCCTAACTAAGTGATATAACATCCAGTTGAAGGGCGAGTTCATCTTGAAGTTAGAAGACAAAGATAAAATCCAAAGCATGAGAATTATGGTACACTTGGTATGCAAGATTGATGAAACCAATGTCAGAGTGAATTCTCTCTTGAAGGCAATTCACAACTTTTGTGCATGTGACCTAATAAACGAATTGGTTTAGTGCATAATATTATTCTGAGTTCTATTTTGTCATCTATCTCTCTTGTTCTGTAATTGCACTAAGGGTTGTTGGTATTTCTCTTTGATATTGCAATAGGGGTGCTTGATGCAATATGCTCATTGTAAAGGAAAAATCCAATGCTATCTATCAATATAATAAGGAAGATCTTGCTACGGTTTTATCCCTCAAGTTATAGAGGGTTTCCCCAGGGTAAATTTCTGTGTTGACCATTAATGTTTATGCTTTTGATTATTCCATGTTTTCAAGTACTATTGTAATTATTCAATTAAGTTTAAAAATAAACATGGAATCAGAGCCTAGGGAGTGAAAGAGCTAAGTTCGACAGTCAATCTTGCACCTATGTTGATCTTAGGTGGTTTACGTCGAGCATAGTACTTGAAGAATAATGGCTTCAATCTATGTAAGACCGGAAGACAGACTTGAAGGAACTTCGAACTTCATTAATTGGAAGGCTAGGATTTTGAATATCTTGGAAGAGCATAATCTATATGGATACATATCCAGTGTTGTTGAAGATATTACTACTAATGCTGGGTGCACTACTTTCAAGAAGAATCAAGCCAAAGCAAAGAGAATCATTCATGATTCTGTGGAAGACGATTTTATACCAATGATTACTCCATTAAAGACTGCAAAGGAGTGCTTTGACACTTTAACCAATCTTTATGAGAAGAAGGATCCCAGTCAGAAGAGAGCCATGAAGAACAAAATTTGTAATCTGAAGACAAAGAAGGTTGAAGTTGTTGCTTCCTTCTTCACAAGTATCTCTCAAGTAAGAGATCAACTCTTGAGTATTTGTGTAATTGTTGATGATGATGATCTCATACAGACTATTGTTGATGGTCTTCCATATTCATGGGAGACATTCTTTTCCACTATAAATGGTCGAGAAGTGAAACCAAACGTTGAAATACTGTGGCATGATTACCTACAAGAATAAGGGTGAATTCAAAGAAAAAATGCTTCCTCCAAAGAAGAGAACCTTTCTCTTATGACATAGATGAGAGGAAATAAATTATTTTATCAGAAGAAGTTTCCTCATCAAAAGGAAAAAGAATACAACAATAACTTAGATAAGTCTAAATTTAAATGCTTCAACTGTAATAAGAAGGGTCACTTTGCAAGAGACTATTGTGCAAAGAAAACATGAAAGTTGAAGGGTAGGTTTCATGCTTCTACTGCTACAAAAGATGAACCTACACGAAAGAATTTTTCCAAGGATCAGGAGACAGGGAAGGAGTACTATCTTGTCTCAAACCTATATGGATCAATTACCACTAGCATTGAGATATGGATGGTGGATAGGGGCACATCCAAACACATGACTGGATATATGAGTGTTATCATATATATGAAGGAAAATATGTTCTCCTGTCAGGTGGATATTGGAGATAATACCACCTATTCGATCCAAGGAGTTGGATCCACTTCTTTTCAATTCGATTCAAGAGATGTACTACATGTTGATGAAATTTTGTTTGTTCCCAGTTTGAAGAAGAGAACCCACTATCTATTTCAGTTCTAGAAGATAAAGAATTCAGAGTAATATTTTTGGACAATAAAGCGATCTTGTGGACCAAGAATACAAACTTGAACTTTGCATCTGTAATTGGAGTTAGAGAGTGAGGTCTCTTCAAAGTTCCTGTACATCTCATTCAAGCCATGATCCATGACACATCCAATCCTTTTGAAATATGGCATAGGAAGCTTAGTCATATTCATTTCGAAGCAATACCTGACTTGCAGAAGATGGTAAAGGGAATGCCCATGTTTCACTGTGAACATGATGGTATTTGTAGAGGTTGTGCTCTCGGAAAGAACACTAAGAAGATATTTCCAAGAAGTACCAAAAGTTCCAAAGGGATCCTGGACTTCATACATTCTGATCTATGTGGTCCTATATCAACACCATCCTTGAGTGGTTATTTGTACTATTTGTTTTTCATAGATGACTTCACTCATAAGTCCTGGATCTATTTTCTAAAGTCAAAGAGTGAAACTTTCAACAAGTTTCAAGAGTTTAAAGCATTAGTTGAGAATCTGACTAGAAAGCACATTCGTGATTTGAGATTTGATAATGGATGAGAGTTTGATTCTAATGAATGTAATGAATTCTGTTGAGAGGTAGGGACAAGAAGACAATTGATTGTACCATACAACCCTCAATAGATTGGGGTTGCTGAAATAAAGAACAAAAAAATCTATGAGGATGTGAAAGCTATGATGCGTGATCAGGATTTTCCCACTTCCTTATGGCAAGAAGCCTCCAACATTGTTTTTTATATACATAATAGATGTCCTCATGCTATCTTGAGAGAAAAGACTCCTAAAGAAGTTTTTATTGGTAAAAAACCAGATGTTGGACACTTGAATATTTTTTATTGTCCTGTCAACATCCATGTGCCAAAACAGAAGAGGACAAATATGGAGCCATCCCGAAATAATGACACATTTTTTGGATATATAGAAACCTCCAAACCTTATAGAATCTATGTTCTAATGCAAAGGAACGTTGAATTCATTATATATGTAACATTTCACGAAGAGGCTACCTTCAAGAGCTCTAAAGAACTTCAGTTTGATTCATATATGGAGAAGCATCTGAGTCCCATGATGGAGGATCCAGATTTTGATTCTCCCCATTTAGAGGTTGAAAGGGAGAGGATAGAAGAGTCCTTAGATATTATTTATCCTTAAGAGACATTAGAACTGGTATAAATATATCTTGATGAACCTCCTACTAAGAGGAGATCTTCCTATGGTCGAGGAATTCTGCAAGAGGAAGAAAAACATGGAGCACCAACAGGCACATTCAGAGAGTGAAGGAGATGTAAAATATATTAAGGATATGTAGCTCAGAAGAGTCACATCAGTGATTCAGAACCCACTAGCTATGAGGAAGTTTCTAAGCAACATGTGCGGAAAAATGCCATGTTGGAAGAATACAAATTCATCATGAAAAATGATGTGTTTGAAGTGGTTCCTAAATCGAAAGAGAATTCTATAGTAACTTCCAAGTGGATTTATAAAATCAAGCATGCAACATGGCAGTATTGAAAAATATAAAGCAAGATTTGTGGCTCGTGGTTTCTCACACAAATAAGGGATAAACTATGATGAGACATTCACTTCTATGGCTAGGTAGACGACTTTTCAGGCCGTCATTTCCCTTGCCTCAATTATGGGGTGGAAACTTCACCAGATGGATTTGAAGTTTGTCTTTCTCAATGGTGAATTCGAGGAAGAGGTATACATACAACAGCCTAAGGGGTTTGTAGTTCATGGGGAGGAGTCCCATGTATGCAAACTTAAGAAAGGATTGTATGGGATTAAGTAGGCCCCGAGGGATTGGTATTTGAGGATTGAAAAATATCTTTAGAGCTTGGGATTCTCGAAAAGTGAAGCTGAACCCCACCTATACGTCAACATTGTGAAGAACCAATCCCTGAACCAATCCCTGATCTTGGTTCTCTATGTGTTGAAATCTTATTAATAATAAGAGGGGGGGTGAATCAGTATTAGCGTAGTTATGAACAATTTTTACTTCTTATCAAATTGTACTAGAACTTAGATTACACATTCATCATAAATAAATCATTCAACATCACATGCACACAACACAAATGTAGTGCCCCTAGACTACTGCAGACCTTGAGGGCACCTATTGAGTGACCTGATTGATTGAAACATTAATAAAATGACCCCTTGATGCTATTGAGTATATTTATGATTACGATTGATTGTAAATCAATGAAATAAAGATATATGTGTATTTGGGTAGTTATTGTGAATGAGCAATTTCATGTTGTTTAACGATTAACTTTGGTATGAAAACTATACATGTGAATGATGCTTAACGACTAGCTGTATGATTGACTATGAGATGAGAATGAAGAAAGTAGATATTGACAAGATGCAATTATGAGTAGATGAATGAGTAATGCTATGAGTAACACATAAATGCTTAACGAAGTAGCATATTGATGAATCAAATTATGATAATTGAGGACAATAATACTAATATATGTTTGTGAGAAATGTCTGTAGCGGTAGGTGAAATGGTTCACCGACGGACACATAAGGGAATTGAAGGGTCCTAGAGTACAGACAAATCAAACACCGGGAGAGCGACGACGATGTTGACTTCCGACAGAATACCATGCTGAGCAGATAAGCACTGATCCGCTTGCTCAAGAGGAAAGCATGAGGGTGTACGAGGTGGGCCATGATGGAGCTAGTCATGTACGAGTTGGGGGGTGCGCAGTGAGAACGGACTCACTCCTCAGTTCCATTAGTCCCTAATAGTGTGTAGACGGAGGATGGAAGGTAATGGCTTCTGAAATCCGTACTTGAAGTTCCCGCAAGTCAAAACGAAAGGATGATGGCAAAAGGGCGCGACGGTGTGGTACCCTGCCGAGAATGGAAAGAGTGGATGCAAGGACCCAACAATGTGGTACCTTTCCGAGGAATGGAAACTACGGATGAATGGACCCAAAGGAGTGGTGTCATGTCGGGGAAATGAAATTAAGGAACGAGGTGTCCCAATGGCGCGACACCGGGATCCTAGTGAAAATGATTGTTAAACTTAATTGCATAAAAACATATAAGTTTGTACCTAGAACATTACTTAGAAATGCATTTGAGTACTTCAGGCATTTCCACATAAATGATTACTTTGGCATTTAAATAAATATTAAGTGTTATTTAGGCATTTCCACATGAAAGGATATTTTATTATTATTTAAAAATATTAAATTTTTTTATTTAGGATAAAAATGGAATCTTAGGCATGGACACCTAGTCAACCCCACCTACACCACATATCTAGGAGTTAAGTGAAATATCTGGGGGACAAATATGAGCAAACTTAGGAATGTTGGTGCATCTCCTAGAAATGTTGACACTTGGATGGGTGAGTTGTTTTTATTTAGAATTTAAATAAAATAAATAATTATGCATGAAGTGACATGTGTCGCATGAGATTTTTCTTTATAAGGAAGGCATTGGGAATGGGTAAAGGACCCAGACCCTGGATGACTATCGTAATTTTGAGTTACCTCATGACTTGCTGCTATTGAGGGTTTGGCTAGAAATATTGGTGGGGGGGGAATCCCAAGCTGGGTTTCTTGATTATTATGTGTGAGCTCTACGACCCAAAGCTCGGGGGAGGCCATGCGACTGAAAGCATGAGCCCTTACATTTGGTATCAGAGACTGTCGAGCCTTGAGGGCACCAGAATCATAATTTTCTGTAGCTGTACCTTTCTCCATATCCACTACAGAACCTAGATGGTGAAAATTCAGAGGCTGTATTGACGGCAAATTCCTCGGAACTACATCTACAACAGGAACAACAACTCTTTGTAGGTTTTACTCATTCTTCAAAATTTTTATTTCTGCTCATTTTATTATTTAAAAAAATAATAATAATTGGAAGTTTGAAATTGATTCTGGATTTAGAGGGTAATGTATTTGTATAAAGCATTTTCTAGAAAAGAAAATTTGTTTATAGTCAAATCCCGATTTTTTTTTTTATCCAAGACTTATATGTATTTGAATGAAACGTTTTCCAGGCTAGAATATTATTTCACAATTCGAAGCCTAAATTATATTTACATCTGGGTTTCCATTGTAGTTGTATGAAACATTTCTCCAGGACAGAGTACGAGTTATACCTTGAATATTAAAATTTAATTGATTTCAAATTTATTGGTTAAGCTTATAAAATTGACTGCGGAAGTTCTCTCCATATTTAACACATACAGATCTTAAAATCTATTTCAGTCTAGAAATTACTGAGTTGAGATTATATCTCTATCTAATTCGAAGTTGATCGCGTGCCCAAAAATTTTACTCTTAAGTTTCTGTTTATTATATACAAATCTTAGATCTATTGAGTCTGGAAGTATGCTGCAACGAATCTATATTTTCATTTGGAAATTGACCACATAATCCGTCCTCCTGCTATTTCATTGGATTGCATTCTTTTGTATGCTCTTGATATCCTATTAAAATTGGAGTAATAATGTTTGTTCAAACGTACCAACTAATCCTGTATACCCCTTTCCGCTTAGCATATCCACCTTATATTAAAATCGATCCTTATACCCACCATCAAGGGCATCCTCGATCTCAGTGATAGATCCACTCTTCACGCCGTGATAATGGAACTCAAACTCTGTCAATCTTTTTAATTAATCTGTGCTATTGATAAACATGGTGTATCCAAGCCGGCATAGATCCGATCTCTTGGAGCATTTGGACTATACTTTTCTTTTGATTATTTCTGCTTAATTGATAGACACTGTGTATCTAAGTACCGATGAATCTAGTCTCTTAGGGAATCCGGATGGTATTTAAACAATATCAATATCACATAAATTCTTTAATGTGCTGAATGACGCGATGTACCCAGCTGTGATCATCTAGAATTTGAAAATTTAAATATTTGCACACGAATTGTTGGAAATATCTAATCAAATGAGTTGATCGTGTATTTACTGTGACGGCTCTGTCAGTCATCCTGTCAGACTGAGTGTGTCAGCGCGGTGTCCACGATGTCAGTCTATCAGACAGTTCGTAGCCAATCTGGTGCACGTCTTGTCTGCAGTTATGTAACCGCATTAATAGTTCACAAGTCAAGAAAACCTTAGGATAGAATTTATTACAGTGTTTAATGCAATCCTGTAGCTTCCATGAGAAGCGTTCCTAAGTCGGTTGATAGGAAAATCTATAAATAGAAGCTCATAGTTAAAAATCAGAGAGACGTGAAGAAGATATATATAGAAGTGAAGATCCGCTAAGTTTGAGCCCAAGCTCTGTGCATGTAAAAGATTGCAGTGAAACTCATTTCCATGTATTGATGAGCTGTGCAGTTTACTATGGTAAATATATAAGTCTATGTTTTATGTTTCATTCTCAAGAATGGTGTATATTGCAAGTCGCTCATCATCTACAGTTTTACTCGTGTGAATAATGTTTACACTTACCCGTAGTAAAAGAAATCAAGATTCACAAATAGTTCACCGCAGTGAAAGTTTCATATTTACTAAGAGTAACTTCGCATTAGATGTTTTAAGGTGTTATGCATTAGAGAAATTTATTTCATGATAAAGTTTGGAATATCGGTTAAGTATTCCGTGAAGTGTTTGTGAAGTCCGCGAAGTAAAGTATTGCGGCCAAGTTAACTTTGCATCACTCTAAAGTTCACCACGCAGTGAAAAGTCAAAATCGTGTAGTTACTTGCCGCATAGTGAATGCCACGCAGTTACTTGCCGCATAGTGAATGCCACGCAGTTACTTGCCACGAAGTGAATGCTACGAAGTAAAAGTTAATTGCCGCGCATTTAAAACTATGAAGTTAATTCTTAGTGAGGAAAGTGTTCCGTGAAGATAGAATTGAAGTTCTGTATTGGATGGTCTGCGAAGTCCGAAGAAAAGAAAAAGAAGCTATCCATCTACTGCACAGTTAAATCTTCTTTAATGCATGGTGCTCCTTTTCCCTTGATCTAGTATCAGAGCCGTGTTTACAAAAAGAAGGAATTCAATTCATAAGGGAAAAGCGGTTAAGGATGGCTTCCACTTTGGGTAATTTGCAAACCCCAATATTTACTGGTAAAAATTATGAATATTGGTCTCTAACCATGAAATCTTTGTTTAGAGGTCAAGATGTATGGGACATAGTCCAGACTGGTTATGCAGAACCAACATATGCAGCAGCATACAACAATCTCACACAAGATGAGAAGGATGTTCCAAGGGAACAAAGGAAGAAAGATGGAAAGGCATTGTTTCACATACATCAAGCGACACATGAATCAATACTCCCAAGAGTAGCAGCAGCGCAGTCAGCAAAGGAAGCGTGGGACACACTGGAAACAGCATATCAAGGTTTCAACAAGGTAAAGACTGCCAAACTTCAAATTCTTAGAAGAGAGTTTGAATCTCTGTCAACGAAAAATACAGAGTGAGTAGACTCATTCTATACTCGCGTAATTGGTCTAGTTAATCAAATAAAGTCTCATGGAGAAACTCTAACTGACCAAAGACTTGTTGAAAAGGTTCTTAGAGTTCTGCCAAAGAAATTTGAATCTTTGGTTGTAACCCTAGAGGAAAACAAAGATCTTTCCATATTTACTATTGATGAGTTGCAAGCCTCATTACTCAATCTTGAACATAGAATCAACGGTTCAGACACATCGCTGAAAGTGCATTCACAGCACAGTCATCCATAAGTCATGGTAGAGGCAGAGGAAGATCAAACTCTAGAGGCAGAGGACGAAGTTCATTCAGAGGAGGTCGCAGTAGCAGTCCTGCACATGTCACGGGAAGAGGTCAGAATCAGACCCCCAATCAGCCAAGTGGACAAAGGTATGATAAATCAAAGATTCAATGTCATTACTGTAAGAGGTATGGACACTTCGCATATGAATTCAGGAAGAAGCAGTATGACCAAGGAAAGCAAGGTGAACTCAGTCAAGTAGCAACAACACTGTGAACAGTTCACTCTTCTTGGCATGCGCATCATCGCTGGAATGCAATGTTGTCCAAGAAAGTCCAAATGACATATGATATTTAGACTCAGGCTGTAGCAATCATATGACTGGTAATTTAAGTTTATTTTCTAGCCTAGATAAATTAGTTCAAACTGATGTAACACTTGGAAACAATATTCAAGTCACTATTTTAGGTAAGGGTACTGTTGATATTCTAACAAAACAGGGGGAGCATAAATTTATGCCTGATGTGTATTATGTTCAAGGTTTGAAGCATAATCTGATGAGCATTGGACAATTGATAGAAAAAGGTTACAGAGTTCATATGATAGGGAAGCGCTGTGTGATCAAAGATGTATACCCAAGCAATCAGTTAATAGCCGAAGTGCAGATGATAAGCAATCGCTTGTTTCCTTTGAGGATAACACCAATCATCAAAGGTAAAAATTCTCATGTTGTTCATGAAAGTCAGAAATAAAATTATGAAGCTGCATTCAAGACAGAAAGCAAAGGAGCAAAAGTTCGCAGCGACAAGGAAGAAAAAGGTAGCACAATGCAAGCAGCATTTCAAATATAAATGAAGGATGAATCCTAGTTATGGCATTTCAAATTTGGACATCTGAACTTTGGTGGGCTGAAGCTACTACACATGAAGGATATCATGAAAGGATTGCCATTGATTGAAAAGCCAGAGAGAATTTGTGAAGGCTGTATCTTTGGAAAGCAGCATAGAGAGACTTTTCCAGTCGAAAATTCATACAGAGCTCAGGCACCACTTGAAATTGTGCACTCCGATATTTGTAGACCGATGCAAACAACGTCCATGGGAGGGTGCACTTACCTTCTCACATTTATTGATGATTTCACAAGAAAAACCTGTTTCTATCTTCTAAAGCATAAATCTGATGCATTTGACTATTTTCAACAGTTCAAGGCACTTGTGGAGAAGTAGAGTGGTTACAACATCAAGATATTGAGAACAGACAGAGGTGGTGAGTATGTCTCAAATGATTTCTTGAATTTTTGCAAAAATCAAGGCATACAGAAACAATTCACTACGCAGTATACACCGCAGCAGAATGGTATCCCAGAGAGAAAAAATAGAACCGTCATGGAGATGGCGCGCAATATGTTGGCAGCGATGCATCTGTCAAATGAATACTGGGCTGAAGCAGTGGCAACTGCTGTCTACATCATGAATCAATGTCCTACGAAGAGCGTGAAGAACAAAGTTCCGCAGGAAGCATGGACAGGTATGAAACATTGTGTTTCGCATTTAAATTTTTTTGGTTGTGTAGCATATGCACATGTACCAGATGAGCTGAGAAGAAAATTAGACAATAAAGGACATAAATGCATCTTTATTGGATATTCTGAAGACACAAGAGCATACAAGTTCTATGATCCTGTCGCAAGTAAAGTTATTATCAGCCGTGATGTTCAGTTTGTGGAAAATGAAGCATGGGATGGAGGTGTTGAGAAGAATGTGAAAATCATGTCACATGTTGAGCATAATGACATCGCAGAAGATGTGGTTGAGACTTCGCATGTGAATCAAAACTTCGCAGCACCGATTGCTCCAAGGACTGCACAGCATGGTTCAGCACAAGCAACTCCGACACAAGTCGCAGCAACTCTGACAAGCACTCCAAGTGCGCAGCAAACTCCATCGAGCAGTTCGCGCAGTTCAATACCAGCAACTCCGCCAAGGACAAGAAGCCTGCGTGAGATATATGAGGCTAGTACACCTAATTCATTCTCCTGTTTTGCATTATTTTCTCCAATTAATGTTCTGCTAACATATGAAGAAGCTGTCGAAGATAAAGTTTGGGCACAAGCCATGAATGAAGAAATAGAATGCATTGAGAAGAATCAAACATGGGAACTAGTTGATGTTCCTGAAGACAAGGATGTGATAAGCGTGAAATGGATTTATAAGACCAAGCAAGATGCTGAAGGAAATGTGCAGAAGCACAAGGTGAGATTGGTAGCAAGAGCGTTCACTCAGCAACCTGGAATAGACTTCAATGAAACTTTTGTGCTTGTAGCTCGCATGGACACTATCAGAACAGTTTTCGCCATCGCAGCACAAAAGAGATGGCCTGCCTATCAAATGGATGTTAAGTCCGCATTTCTAAATGGATATTTAGAAGAAGAAGTATATGTGGAGCATCCATAAAGCTATGAAGTTCCAGGACAAGGACACAAAGTATATAGACTGAAAAAGGCACTCTATGGTTTGAAGCAAGCTCCGCAAGCTTGCTACAGTCGCATTGACTCATATCTCATTCAGAATGGATTTCACAGAAGTGAATGTGAGCCAACGCTGTACACAAAAATCAACCATCAAGGTAATAAACTAATTGTTTGCCTGTATTTAGATGATTTAATATTTATTGGTGATTTTGGCATAGAAGAATTTAGAACAGTCATGGAAAGTGAATTTGAAATGACTAATTTGGGGCTTATGAAATACTTTCTGGGCATTGAAGTCCAACAGAATGAAAATGGGATATTTATATCTCAATCAAAGTATGCAAGTGATGTATTGAATAGGTTTAAGATGTTAAATAGCAAAACAGCTCCAACACCAGTGATAATAGGTTTGAAATTGAGCAAGGATGATGATGGATCCAATGTAGATCTTACGATGTTTAAAAGGCTCATTGGCAGCCTTATGTATCTTACAACAACAAGGCCAGACATCATGTATGGAGTTAGCTTAATATCAAGATTCATGGAGTCACCAAAAGAATCACATTGGAAATCAGGTAAAAGAATTATGAGGTATGTAAGTGGAACAAGAGACTTTGGTATTCTGTAATACACCTCAGAAAATTTGAAACTCATTGGATACACTAACAGAGACAATGGAGGCAACATAGATGACATAAAAAGCACATCTAGGAATAAATTTCATGTAGGAACAGGTGTTGTAGCATGGGTGTCAAAGAAATAACCCATAGTAACTCTTTCTTCAGTAGAAGAAGAGTATGTTGCAGCTACAAGCGCTGCATGTCAAGCCGTTTGGATGTGCAGGATGTTAAGTGATCTGTCACAGCATCAACAAGAACCTACAGTCATTTACTGTGACAACAATTCGGCTATCGCACTGTCAAAGAATCATGTGTTTCACAAAAGAACCAAGCACATCGACACAAAGGTATCACTTCATCAGAGAACTGATAAACAACAAAGAAATTTGTTTAGAATTTTGCAGGTCTGAAGATCAGTTAGCAGACATCTTTACCAAACCATTGGCAAAAGACCCATTTCAGTATCTGCAAAGTTGTTTGGGCATGACAAGTTCTACGCAGTGAAATATGTCATGAACAGAGCATGTTTTTAGCTCTGAAATATTTTGTAATATTTTAATTTTGGTTAATGATCCCCATCCATTGATAATTAAGGGGGAATGTTGGAAATATCTAATTAAATGAGCTGATCGCATATTTACTACGCCGGCTCTGTCAGTCATCCTGTCAGACTGAGTGTGTCAGCACGGTGTCCGTGATGTCAGTCTGTCACACAGTTCGTAGCCAATTCGATGCACATCTTGTTTGCAGTTATGTAACCGCGTTAATAGTTCACAAGTCAAGAAAACTTTAGGATATAATTTATTATAGTGTTTAATGCAATCTTGTAGCTTCCATGAGAAGCGTTCCTAAGTCGGTTGATAGGAAACTCTATAAATAGAAGCTCATAGTTAAAACTTAGAGAGATGTGAAGAAGATATATATAGAAGTGAAGATCCGTGAAGTTTGAGCCCAACCTCTGTGCATGTAAAAGATTGCAGTGAAACTCATTTCCATGTATTGAGGAGTTGCGCAGTTTACTATGGTAAATATATAAGTCTATGTTTTATGTTTCATTCTCAAGAATGGTGTATATTGCAAGTCACTCATCATCTATAGTTTTACTTGCATGAATAGTGTTTACATTTACCCGCAGTAAAATAAATCAAGATTCACAAATAGTTCACCGCAGTGAAAGTTTCATATTTACTAAGAGTAACTTCGCATTAGATGTTTTAAGGTGTTATGCATTAGAAAAATTTATTTCATGATAAAGTTTGGAATATTGGTTAAGTATACCACAAAGTGTTTGTGAAGTCCGTGAAGTAAAGTATTGCGGACAAGTTAACTTCGCATCACTCTGAAGTTCATCGCACAGTGAAAAGTCGAAATCGCGCAGTTACTTGCCATGAAGTGAATGCCACGCAGTTACTTGCCGTGAAGTGAATGCCGTGAAGTAAAAGTTAATTGCCGCGCATTTAAAACTGTGAAGTTAATTCTTAGTGAGGAAAGTGTTCCGTGGAGGGAGAATTGAAGTTCTCTATTGCATGGTCCACGAAGAAGGTATCCATCTACTGCACAGGTAAATCTTCTTTACTACGCGGTGTTCCTTTTTCCTTGAAGAATTAATCTCTGTAAATGCCGAATCAAATTGCATGGGTTTAGTCCCTATATACTCATCTCTGCACACGATTGTAAAACCCGATTCAAAACGCTTGGGTTAAATTTCTGTATACGCATCCATGCATTCTATTGATCTTTGTAATTGTTATTAAATCTTGTTAAGATCCCTATCATTTGGATATTGTTCGTTAATTGTTTACCGACCTCTGTTAAAAGAATATAGTGTACTCCGAGTTTAGCCTTAATTTCACACCAAGGCGTCCAACCGCCCTACAAATCGTGTGCTCTATGTAAGCGAATAACCTCTGCAATTGCTAAACCTTACACAGCTAGATCGTAATAGATTCAGGATCTGTTAACCTTGAGCTTGCGCATTCATTTGGCACCCGAATAGGTTAACCTAGGTCGCAACAGGGCCACTTTCTCCTGGATTAAGATCTCGTGCCACGTAGACCTCAGACCATGTCACTCTTTTAATGAAATCCTTGTTTTTCATTGAGTCACCCACTGATTTAAGCCAGTAATTCCGGTTGTGTGTTCTTCATAATTCTAGCCTTAAATCTCTTGATGGCGTGTAGTTGTAAGATATAAAGAGAACAACGAGAATAAAACCCATTTTTATACCTGATCTCCTGTCCTGTAACCCCGGCTAAGCTCCTCAAGGATCCGATCCGGACTATAAATGTGTATCACTGCTCTTAACCACCTATTACTAGACGTGTGTTGGAGCTAATTTCAGTTGGGTGTATTGGCTAGTGGGGATACCCCTCATAACTCTCACCATGGATGCGTGGAGTAATTAATGTTACGGTAACATTGTAGAAATTAACTGTTTATTTATTTATTTTTATTATATATAAATAGAACTTGTAGAAAGAATTCAATTATGATTCTGATCTTTTGGGAACAGGTAGATATTTGTTTCTTTGTGGATAGTTAGACTACCGAGAAACCGAGTCATGCAGGGTTGGTGTAGATCCTCGTAGATTGAGAACATGCTTGCATGATCTCTCACACTATTGTTATGGTGTGATTGCAACATTGATTTTGTTCAGATCGAGTCCACGACTTCAACTCTAAGTAAGATGTGCACTTTCGAGCCTAGAACACTCAGTCTTCAACCAATTATTCCCTTGATTTATGTTGAGCTTCAGCCAATTATTCCCTTGCTTTATGTTGAGCTACAGACGAATTCAATAAACCGAAGAAAGAGACGTTGGAATGCTACTGTATAAACTGTGATAATTAATGAATTGCGAGATTAGTTAAGATACTGTTATTCTCCACCTAGTATTTGTTCTATTCGGTTTGAATTTTGGAATGTTTCTGTCTACGATGTTTACCGCTACCTTCTTCAACATAGAAATTATTGATGAATTATAGTTCATAAATCTCTGAATATTCTTGAAACCATAATAGAGGCTTCACTTTATATAATGTAACTAATTGCAGGTAATTATTATTATGTAATTATTGAATTAAATGTTCATATCACTCCATTGTACGTATATCTTGACTGAGAGTTAAAAATCCCTTTAAATATATGAACCAAGATCCATTTCCAGATATCTCATGCGGCCTCCTAGATCTTAGATCTTGTTCTGATTTTTTTTTTAAATAATTCTGTACTTATTAATTGCAGCATGTATATATATCCAGAATGGAGTAAATCTATACCAACTCGCCACGCAACCCATAGCCCTCATTCGGATCTATACAATCGGAATACTCCATACAAAAGAACGAATCTGTAACTGGCCCTTGCGAATGAATACTATCTGATTTTAGCTGAGGATGAGCTAAGTTCAATGAATTAATTATATAATGGCTATTGTAATTTATAATTGCATTCCAACTAGAAAGTATTGCCGAAAGTGTATCTTGTGGTTAAATTGTAATGGAGAAATAAAAGTTTAATTAACTTTGGAAACCAAAATTTGTATCTTTAATCATCTTGCCTATAGGTGAATGAAACGAATAAATTTATATTGTAAATTGTTTTAATTATAGTGATGGAATGAATATTATATTATTATTTAGTTTATAGTATATTAGAACTATTATTTATAAAGTGCTTCTCTCATAGAATATTGAATAAGTATGTATATTATTGTTTAATTATAATAGATAGAAACGATTATATATGTGGTTAATTGTTCCACTTAAAGTAGAAATAAATGAATAGTTATACCTTTAGTTTGGCACTTAAGGTAGAATGAAGGAAATATTCTTTAATTGTTTTAATTATAAATAGAATGGTGTTTATTTTAAGTAGAAAGAAAAGGAAATAAGATTTTATATTAGTCATGAAATCATGAGTCTAAAGAAATAGGATTTTATATTTTTATATAATTGAAAGTGTTTGTAGAGTTATGGAATAAAAGTTTATATATATATATTTATAGAATTGTGAATATTTTTAGAGTTAGGGAAAGGAAAAAGATTATAAGAATATATTTCTACAAAAAGTGAGAGTTAATATGTGCCTCATATTAAATTGTAGTTCAAGCAATGGTTGATTTTCGAGGAAAAGTGCACTTATAAAATGTGGCATTAAGTTAATAGAACAATTTTTTATATTTGTAATGTATTGTAGTATCATAAAAATGAAATTTATTCTATCAAGGTTATGATGGCACCAGCGTTAGAAATGCTGAGAAATATAGATATGAATGTGCATAGATATGAGGAAAGGATGGAGTAATTAGGTCAGTTACCGTAACTGTTAGTTATCTAATATAAAATGGTGGTTGAGCTAATTCATGGGGGCACCTACTGAGTGACCCGACTGATTGAAACATTAATAAAACGACCCCTTGATGCTATTGAGTATATTTATGATTACGATTGATTGTAAATCAATGAAATAAAGATATATGTGTATTTGGGTAGTTATTGTGAATGAGCGATTTCATGTTGTTTAACGATTAACTTTGGTATGAAAACTATACATGTGAATGATGCTTAACGACTAGCTATATGATTGACTATGAGATGAGAATGAGGAAAGTAGATATTGACAAGATGCAATTATGAGTAGATGAATGAGTAATGCTATGAGTAACACATAAATGCTTAATGAAGTAGCATATTGATGAATCAAATTATGATAATTGAGGACAATAATAATAATATATGTTTGTGAGAAATGTGTATAGCGACAGGTGAAACGGTTCACTGACAGACACATAAGGGAATTGAAGGGTCGTAGAGTACAGATAAATCACACATAGGGAGAGCGACGACGATGTCAACTTCCAACAGAATACCACGCTGAGTAGATAAGCACTGATCCGCTTGCTCAAGAGGAAAGCGTGAGGGCGTACGAGGTGGGCCACGACGGAGCTGGTCACATATAAGTTGGGGGGCGCACAATGTGAACAGACTCACTCCTCAACGCCATTAGTCCCTAATAGCGTGTAGACGGAGGATGGAATGTAACGGCTCCTAAAATCCCTACATGGAGTTCCCGCAAGTCAAAACAAAGCATGAAGACAAAAGGGCCCGATGGTGCAGTACCCTGCCGAGAATGGAAAGAGTGGACACAAGGACCCAACGATGTGGTACCTTGCCGAGGAATGGAAGCTACGGATGACTAGACCTGATGGAGTGGTGTCATGTCGGGGAAATGAAATTAAGGAACGGAGTGGCCCAACGGCGCGGCACCGAGATCCTAGTGAAAATGATTGTTAAACTTAATTGCATAAAAACATATAAGTTTGCACCTCGAACATTACTTCGAAATGCGTTTGAGTACTTTAGGCATTTGCACATAAATGATTACTTTGGAATTTAAATAAATATTAAGTGTTATTTAGGCATTTGCACATGAAAGGATATTTATGATTATTTAAAAATATTAAAAATATTTATTTAGGGTCAAAATGGAATCCTAGGCATGGACACCTAGTCAACCCCACCTACACCACATATCTAGGAGTTAAGTGAAATATCTGGGGGAAAAATATAAGCAAACTTAGGAATGTTGGTGCATCTCCTAGAAATGTAGACACTTAGATGGGTGAGTTGTTTTTATTTAGAATTTAAATAAAATAAATAATTATGCATGAAGCGACATGTGTCACATGAGATTTTCCTTTATAATGAAGGCATTGGGAATGGGTAAAGGACCCAGACCCTTGATGACTATCGTAATTTTGAGTTACCTCATGACTTGCTGCTATTGAGGGTTTGGCTAGAAATATTGGTGGGGGGGGGATCCCAAGCTAGATTTCTTGATTATTGTGTGTGAGCTCTATGACCCAAAGCTTGGGGGAAGCCATGTGACTGAAAGCATGAGCCCTTACAATAGAAGACACATATATTTTACGTGGAAACCCAAACGGGAGAAAAATACAAAATGATCTCTTATAATATAAATATTTCATTAAAGGAAGCACCAACTTCTGAATTTCTCCAGCACCAACTGGAAGGAGGAACCAACCCCCTACTCCTTGCCCCATCCTACCACCCTTGCTTGAAAGTAGAATATATTACTTTGTTTTTCTACTGATCCACGCCCTCTTATGATAATCCATTGTTCATTATATTGTTCGCACCATTGTTCATTATATTGTTCGCACCTTTTGTAAATTGATATCTTGCAATCAATGATCTATATTACGAACTTCACTTGACTACACTTTACTTCACTCTTCTGCATCTTCATGACATTCTAAAATTTGCGCTCTGGTTCAGTATGCCATTATGTTTTTGCTCATATGCAAACTTAATTGATACTATGCATATTCTACTGTGTTGCTGTTATGATTTCGTGCATCTGTATCAGATCAATCTGTGCACCTTCTTTGATATTACACTTCTGCCTTGGTGCATCTGTCTTTAGATAATATGTGACCTTCGATGCATCATCTACAATACGGCCTTTCTATTCTTCACACTTGTCTCATATCACACTTGTCATAATGTGCACCCTTTACTGTGCTGCAACTTTGTCTTAGACAAGCTACTTTACTTCACACATCACTAGATATGATTTAAGTCTATCTTCATGCATATATATTAGACCATCTGTGACTTTCTACGTCTTATCTCCGATACTATCATTATGTTCTCATGCATTTGCACATCATCTGTAGTCCTGCATTTCTATCTTCGCGCAACTATCACAAATAAATTACTTCATCCTGCGCACCATCAACAATTATATTCTTCTATTCATGTGGACTTGGATCTCTACTAGATCATTTTGTTCTGGTTCCATGAGCCCTTGATGCCCCAAAAATTAGAATATTGTCAAATCTGTATCTTAAAAATGATCTTCATATACTTCTTCAAAGTGGATTTAATATACTTCTTTAAACTAGTTTGGAATATTGAATCCTCTTTGACATCATTTGCCATCAATGTAAACCGAGTTCAACAATATCCCCATTTGGCATTGATATCACCACCTCATGTAGTTATGCATGTCAATGATCTCATGAAGTTGTGCACTTCATAAATCATGTTCGTAGTACTCTCCCTATGTGTACTCATCCAATGTTGTTTCCAATTTGAGCCTTTACTCATATCCGCATCCTGATTCCAGTGCTCTAATTCTGTGATCTTTCATTTCTGCGCATATATATTCTACTGATGCATGCTTCCACTATCTTTCCTCTGTTTCTTTTTGCTACACTAATCGATACTTTTATGTTGCTTTTCATCTCTATGTTGATCACATGATTCATGGTATTTCTGCACCTCTCCATAATCTCTTTGCCCTGATCACATGATTCATGATCTTTCTCCCCCTTTGACATAATTGGAAAAGAGGTTCCTTTCCTGTGCAATTTCATATTCTCATTTCTTCATTTTTTTTTGCTGGCCTTCAAGCATAATATTATATGCTTTCTTCACTTACTCTCCTTGTATATATGATTTCTTCTCTTTTCTTTTTACTGGGGTTGTTGCGTAGAGCTTAGTAAAATTGTAATCTATACATTCAATGTTGTTTCTGTAGCTATCTCGGATATGCTCCCCTTGTACAGTTTCTAATTGATCTTATGTTCTTGTCATTATACCAATCAACAACTCTTCTTTCTTTCTTTTGCAATCTACCATGCCATCTTCTTTTCATATCCATTGTGTGTTGCAGAGTTCTATCTACTTGTATGTCCTCTTGTCAAGGCTCTCATCATGTTGTGGATTGTGGACCACACCCAGTTTCTCCCTAAGATATTCAAACGTGCTTCTTGGGAGCATTTTTGTGAATATATTTGTAATATATTCTTTGGTGTCGACATAGTCCAGTTTGGCAGTGTTTTCAGTGACAAAGTGATATTTGATGGGAATATGTTTGGTTTTGAAATGCATGACATAATTCTTTGAGATGCTAACTATGCTTGTATTGTCACATAAAATTTGTATGGGTTGATCAAGTTTCACTTGTAGATCCTTCAGGGTTGTTTCATTCATAGTACCTGTGCAAAACAAGAAGTTGTTGTGATGTATTTTGCTTCTGCTGTAGATAGTGCGGCTGATGGTTAATTTTTAATAATACAAGATACAAGGCAGTTTCCTTGAAAGAACACATCTCCACTAGTACTTATTTTGTCATCAACACTACCTACCCATTCTGCATTAGTATATTCTACTAATTTTAGATCGTTACTTCATGGATACCACAAACCAAATTTCATGGTCCCTTTGAAATATCTGAAAATTCTCTTCCCTACTTGGACATGTGTGTAATGCCCATATTTTTGATTCGGCATATTTATTAGTTAGACACACCATACTTTATTTCTTATATATTTTGTCGAACTCAGCTCGACTGAGTAAACTATATTGGACCTCATTATATGATGTTACTCTGTCTTATGATTTCACCATGATTATGATGTTACTATGTTATGCAGTTATGATGTCATGATTATCATATGATTTCCTTATTTTACGATTGCAGTATATGTTTATATGTTTTCATTAATGAAATGTGAAATATATGATTCGGTACGTGGATACCATATTCTTATATGAATTACTGAAATGTTATATGTCATACGCATCTATGATGAGCTAAAAGGTTACATGAAATAAAATGATAACATGGATCAATGGAAAATGATTTCTATAAATTGTATTTTTTGCAAAACACTAACCTACAGGACACAGGGGCTATGGGATAGCCAGTTACTTGATCTGATATATATTGGAAAGGAAAAACATGTTCATACAGCAAACCTTAGCAGCCAAAATGAGGATACGATAACACAAACTGATAATCCCGATAGCAGCAAGTATGAGTTGATAAAGGCGTAGGCCCAGTATGTTGAGAGGGATGGATGTGTTTCCCACCCTATGTTTCCATGAGACCCGAGGTCGTGGGAGGGCCATGCTGAGACACGCTCCGCGTGTTGTTGTGATGACGATGGTCGGATGCCTGCTAGGGGAGGATAGGTCCGCTGTTCAGCCGACGCTATCGCTCTCAAGTTCTATGTGGTCAGATTGGTGAGTCCGACATCCACTGTTGTACTAGCAGAGGAAGGATAGGGAGGATGCTGGACGTAGGTTATGATGGGAGGATGTGTTAGTTAGTACTGTTGGGGGTTTAGTATTCCTTGATTGCGAGTTAGTGGAAGTAGGCACCCTTCCTTGTACATGATTGATTAAACTAATGTAAAGATAAAGAGAATGATGTTAAATCGTAAAGGGTTAACTGTTAAATAACCGAGGATGTTAAAGTAATTATACTATATATTATGCTTGCTCTTCTGGATGGGGGTAGATACTATTATTAGTTAGCAAGTATGCATAGGCGGAATGGGGTTTGTTTATAGTACATATCCGACATGTGCATACACTGGCCATGCATGCACACCTTGTACGTGTACAATATTACTCGTGTATAACATACTTGTCATGCTTGAATAGTAGTATAAATGTCATAGATAACTCAGTTAAGGATACATCAATCAACTTAGGTAATGAATGGTTAGGTTGTCAATGTGTAAATAAGTGAATTAGTAATTATATGAAAACATTGTAATAATAAACTAAGACAAGTGTCGTCAGTTAACATTGTCATAGGAGAACTGTTGGGAATAGGGTAATGATAGTGTCTAATTAATTAGTAAAATTGTTTAAGCCCTCACAAGTGCTTTGTTTATAAGAACAAGGATGCTATGTTGATGATAGGGTACTCATGTGATAAACAAATAATTAAGAATACTATGATTAATTCACCTTTTATTATTGTTAAATGGTGATTTAATTATTATTATTAATTAAATAAATGGTGATCTAATTATTATTATTACTTAATTAATAATATTCCAGCAACATTTATATATCCCTATCGTAACAATTGCAATATAAGTAAGATTTAAAATATTGATTTATAAATTAATATTGTGTGATTATTTCCATTTCAAAGTTAGCCATAATAGGATAATCATTTTTGGAATGAACGTGATGTGATGGAAAATGGTTATTTAATTATTCAATGTTAATCTTGGAATTTAAACCTCAAGCTAAGTAGTCTCGACGGATAAGGTGGACCATTAAGACAAATCATGTCCAAATTGAAAAGGGGCAACTAATTATATAATATTTTATTAATTACATTAATAACATTAAATACCAAGGATAACGAATAGACCTGTACTTAATGAAGCTTGTCCCGAATGGATAACCTTTGGGTGATAATCCCCACCGTAATAAATACTTACGACCGTCAATCCAAAACCAACTAATTTTTCCATGAGAGTAATTAATTATACATTTTTATAAAGAACCGTGTATGAATGAACTGGTGATAAGAGTAAATGTTGAGGGGCTCGAGAGGGGGATTTTGGGGCGGTGGAGTAAGCCCAAGATATTCTCGAGGAAGGGAAATTATATAGAGGGGAAGAGCTTGGAGAAAGGGGAGGTTTTTTTTATGGGGGAAGAAAAGAAGTTTGGAGAACAGAAAGATTTTGAGAACAGAAGGAAAGACTGCTCTCAGGATTATCAGATTGTGGGCTCGGGGGCTTGGAAATCCTTTGATTTCCAAGGGCCAGCAAGATTATAGCTGGTCGGTAGGGTGGACACTTCAGTTTGGCTGTCTAATAGGTTATACAACCTACTACAACCTACGGTTAGCATCAGCATCAGGTAATTTCCTTGTCATTTACGTTATTTGATTATTATGCTAAAATCTTACTGTAAACATGCCTAACTTGCTATTTACTGATTTACTAAGTTGTGAAACCTATTCTTATGCTGGAACATGATTGTTGAAAAGAAAATAACGATATGTTTGTTTATTTTAAATTACGAATGTAAGGTTAGTGAAAACAGGACAGTACACTAAATATTATTTAGGCACATAGTAATTCTTAGAAATTTACTTCCATAAACTGATAAAGTTTAAAACGTAGAAAATTAACCCTGAAATTTTACATAGTGCTCTGCTGTAAAACCAGAGCACTACAGATGGTATCAGAGCCTTTGTTCAGACTCTTGAACCTACGGGCCTATTCATGCTTCACCTAGAAAATTTACTTGATAATTTACCTACGGGCCTGTTCATGCTTCACCTAGAAAATTTACTTGATAATTTACCTACTTGACCTCCAGCCATAGTCATCTTTCAAGGTACCTGCACAACGATAACAACAATTACATTAAAAATATATATATATATTTATATTTTCATTCTTTATATAGTTAATCTACCACTAAACAAATGCAAATTAATTAGGGCTTCCAGCAATTTATCCCCTTCCGTTCTATTTCCTACTACTGTTGAATCCATGAAAAAAAATAAGAGAAGAAAATTAAATTGAAATTACAACAAAAACAAAGGAGCTTATATAGAAATTAATAGTTGTTGCCGACAAAATATTGAGCTATTTTGAGCAAATTCGCTAAATTTAAAAGAATCAGAGGGTTATATTGAAAAACAAATGCAAATTTGTTGGAGGAAATGAGGAAATCATTGTCATTTATTTCTGACAGTAAATAAAATTATGGGATTTTAAATGAAGTCTCGGTCATCAACACCTCGCAGAAACTACTAGCATCTTTATCTAAGATTGTAATTTGAAGGATCTTTATCTATGAAATAAAAATCTTGAGTTTCTTGGTCATCTTGTTGAGATCTCTTGATCTTTATGCTTCTGTTAGTATAAATATCTGTTCTTTCCTTTTATAGTTTAGCTGCAAATATCTTTCTTTTACTTCTTGGCCTTTTGACCTTAAATATAGTCTGCTAGTTTATTACCTTTATGCAACCTCGAGATGGTGTAAAAAATATATATATATATATATATATATATATAAAAAGAAAAAGAAAAAAAATAAAAAAAAAATATATATATATATATATATATATAGATATAAAATAAATAAATAAAGTATTATAATAAAATTGCAATCATCCAAATTTAAAGACTCAAAAAATTTTAGGGTTGGCAAAATGGTAGTCGGCCACTTAGCAGACGAAATGCACTAATATCTCTATTTTAAACCAGGATATAATATTGAAACCCCAATTTTTGTTTCTACAGCGTTACTCTTGGGAAACGCAGGTAAAATTCTTAATGGTTTCTTAAGGAGAAAGAACGCCGAGAGATCTGCGATCTCATTTACACATTCATAAATAAATCAAAGAAAATAAAATATAATTTAGTATCTATGCTTTTCAGATACAAAATCTAACAGGGTTTGAAGGGAGTAATGACAGACTAAAACAACGAAAGGATTTTGGCATGGGTAACTTCCATCACAAGAAATCTGTCAATTAAATATTACTAGGGATCTCTTTTAAATTTCTTACCTCTCTGAGACTGAAAGCAGTAATTCCCATATCTCCCAAACGGGACACATTACAGTAGAAGAAACCATCGCAGAAAACCACCATCTTCTTTGATATGAGCACATCTTGCAGCAGGTGTCCTGCTATGCTCCAAGACTTTTCAGAAAAATCATAGATTTCCACTATGTTTCTCTTCTCCCCAAGTATCGGGCTCTCGCCCACCACCACCACCTTGTAGGTCTCTCTACTGTCACCCTCCCCTCCCACAATGCCTGTGGCGAGGGTGCGCCTTACGGATAATTTGGGCGGAAGTTCGATGAAAGTTCTTGTGAGCGGATTGCAGACAGTACAGACTTCAGAACCGATTAAACCGTTGGAACTGGTTGGACCGATTGAACTGACTTGAAGGAGTGCTAGCAAGAACAGACCTGCAGCGGATCCTTGGAAGGAATAATGGTGCACTCTACCAGACACAACGTATTTATGTCGCATAAAGGAAATGGAGATGCCGGAGGTTTTCTGCCAAAATTGCGTATAGAAACAGTACGCCAGTATAGGTTTTGGGGATTAGAAATCATACATAAGTAGCCAGGGCTTCCGGTTTGGAGCAGCCTCGGCCCATTTCGTTGTTATGAATCTTGTTGATGAAAGCAAAGCGTTCCATTGCTTGGAGACAGTACGAAATCTACACAGAGATCTGAGTGGCATCCAGGCCAATATTTCTTCTTTTAAATCATTAGGAAGTTCATTGCCGACGGTCGAACAATTCATCAGCTCCCCCATTTTGCAACTAACCAATCCAGAAGACAGAACGCCCGTGCCCTTGAACACAGAAACACAACTACCGGTTGAAACCAGAGACTCACAAAGAGACAGTTAATTTACGATCATGTTCCAGAACAGGTATATAGTTACTGTTTTAAGCACACGGCCATCCTCCATATTTTACGGTTTTAAGCACATGGCCATCCGCCCAGCCCTAGCTAGCAAATACAAGGAGCGCGCCTTGTAAAAGGAGGCCTAACCCATGCGCTCGGCACCGAGAGTGTTTCCAGACAGCCGTCTGCCATGTCGAATGGAGACTACCGTGAACCACCACACTATAAGCGCCAAGCTTACTAGTTTCTAGCGAACCAGCGGCTGAGCCCAAAAAAAAAAAAGAGGGAGAAAAACGAAGAGACACCCTAAAACCGCCTTCTTCTTGCTCAATTCTGAAGGCCGGAACACAATCGCGTTGTATAAGAACAAGAAGGCAATTCTTCAACTGTGCAGGCACCTGCATACTTTCCCAGCAATGTCGCCGAAATAGGCTTGTAATGAGTTTACGGCCGAGCTTCTGAGGGTGCCGAGCAACCATTTTTAGCCTGCTCGAGTTCAATGTTTTCTGAAAAATCACGCTGGTATTTTCCCGCTGGGCCAGCCTCGAGAGTGCTTCTACCATAGAAGATGGGAGTTGCAGAGCTAAAACTCCAAGAGAGAGGGTGAAAATGGCCGCGTCTTGGGGATTGACCCTATTTAGGGTTTCCCCCACCTTCCGAGGGCGGTGGGTTGCTTGGAGAGACAGCGTGTCCTTCATGCGGACTCGCTCTTTGCATGGCGGTGAAAGGCCGCGTGGCGTTCGAGACTTTAGACATAGGAAGGTGTAGGGCTAGTTTAAATTTATTGTTATATATATTATGATAGAATATATGTTTTACGAAAATTAAATTTATTCACATTTTGGTTAGAATATATGTAAAATAAAAATTAATTTTACTTTTCTGTCATAATATAGGTTATATTAAAGTTTAAATTATTTTATATATTCTCATAGGATATATGTTTTATAAAATTTAAATTTATTATATTTTGTTAGAATATATGTATTATAAAAAAATATATATATATATATATATAAAATAAAATATATATATATATGTTTTACTTTCCTGTTATAATATACGTGGTATTAAAAGTTTAAATTTATTGTTATATACTCTGATAGAATATATGTTTTATAAACTTAAATTTATTCATATTTTGATAGAATATATGTATCATAAAAATTAATTTTTCTTTTCTTACGTTGTTAAAATATATGCTTTATAGGAATTTTAATTTTAGTATTAAACTTAACTATGATTGGTTGAGGTTTAAACAATTAATGTTAATTAGGTTGTTTAGATTAAAGGGTAACATTAAAGTTAACTAAAATAGAGATATTAAAAATTTTGCCGAGATTTCAACTCCTAGTCGAAGGGATGAAAGAGACCCGAAATCTCAAAAACAAGACACCATTAAGACCAGCGTGACGAGCTGAACACCATGACAGGATTGTTTAAATAAAAACGACTATAGATTTTACTGCGCTAATCTTGACAATTTGTTATCTCATGATGCAAGTTATTGAATACCTACATTTTAGTTCCGTGTATATTTGATTGAACAACTAAGGATATGATTTTATTTTAATAACTCAGGAACTATCATGGTGACAACACGCAGAGGTCGAGGTCGGGGTCAAGGTCGACCACCATCACCACCACCTCCGCCACCGCCAACACCGCCACAACCAACCTCAACACCAGAAATGCAGATCATAATGAGGTCATTGGAGGCTATTATGACCATGATGAACAGGCAGTCGGAAAGGGCCGCCGAGGTGGAAACCACTCAAGTGAGTCGAGAGAACTCTGAAAGGGCACATGGCCCAAGACTGGAACCGCTTCAGGACATATCGAGGGAGTTACAAAAGATAAAAGTTCCAGAGTTTTCAGGAGGACGACCCGGTAAGCATGCCGAAGCATGGCTGGAAGGCATGAAGAGATGCTTCGCATTGAATGAGTACACATCTAGTTCCAAGGCTAGGATGGCCATCTTTCAGCTTAAAGGTGATGCTTTGAATTGGTGGTCAGATCTCGAGAAGCAGTTGCACCTTACTCCTCTTACAACTTCTTGGGAATTGTTCGAGGAAAGGTTCCACATGAAGTATTTGCCAAATTATTACAAGGAAGAACAGGCAGGCGCACTCCATGCCTTAGTACAGGGAGACAAGACGGTGGAGGAGTATGAATCTCAGTTTATGGAACTGGTAAAATATGTTCCTTACCTTGATGCAGATGATTGTCAGGTAGAGCGTTTTGTGTATGGACTTAACTACAAGATTAGAGCTGCTGTGCGGATGTGGAAGCCAACTTCAGTTTCCATGGCAGTTGAGTATGCTCGTCATGCAGCTGATATGTCAGATGGAAAAGGGGGCAGTAAGTTGACAGGAACCAATCAGTATGTTTCAGGGAAGGCATCACGTCCTTACTTCAGGGGAGGACAATCTAGACCTCCTCCTTATGGTAACCGGTTCACACCGAGGGGTAATACTTCAGTTAACTCAATCTCGCAGGCATCGTCCGCAACCCACCAAAGCCAGGGACGTACACAGGGAAGTTCCTATAGAGGATCAAGGGGTTTTAGAGGAACCAGGGGAAGGAACTCATCTCAGAGGATTCCTTCGAGCAACAGGCAAGCCCCTCCCAATCTCTCTTGTTGGGGATGCGGAGGTCCTCATTTCCAGCGAGACTGTCCCAAGGGTCAGTCAAGCAGCAGGCACAGGGAAGGAAAAGCACCCATGGATAGTTCGGGTAACAGTCATCGGATTCATGCAGCGGTGCATAACCACCAGGCAGAACATCAGTCTACCGTAGTAGAATCCACTGGTAATGTAAACAATGTCAAACTTAAGATTTTGTTTGATCCAGGAGAAACTGATAGTTTTATTTCACCATTTGCATTAGATAAATGTGGGTTGGCAGCCTACGAGCATGATGATTTCAAACTGGTTGAAATGGCTTCAGGAGCTAAGCAAACAGTAGGTCTTAAAGTGAGAAGTTGTGAGGTTGACTTAGGAGTTTGCACCACTAAGTTGGATGCTTATGTCACCAATTTGGGGACTTATGACCTCATTATTGGCATGGATTGGTTAGAAGGCCATAGAGCTTTCTTAGACTGCTATGCGAAGAAGGTGTTGTGCCTCAATGACGAGGGAAGGACAATTCAAATCCAAGGCTTGAAGAGGAAGGTATCCCTCCGCTTCATCTCTATGGTGAAAGCTAAGCGGTGCCTACGACAAGGATGCCAGTTGTTCGTAGTGGAGGCCGTGAGCGATAGTAAAGGACCTTCCTTGAATTCTTACCCAGTACTTCCCGATTTCAAGGATGTCTTTCCGAAGGAATTACCAGGACTACCTCCAGAAAGAGAGCTCGATTTCACAATCGAACTAAAACCTGGTGCAGAACCTATCTCAAAAACTCCTTATAGAATGACAACTCCAGAGCTCCGTGAGTTACAGATCCAGTTAAAAGAATTGCTAGATTTGGGACTGATTAGACCTAGCATCTCACCGTGGGGAGCACCAGTGATCTTCGTTAAGAAGAACGATGGATCTCTGCGACTATGCATAGATTACAGAGATTTGAACAAGGCCACAGTGAAGAACAGGTATCCCATACCAAGAATTGATGACCTCTTTGATCAAATGAAAGGTGCGTCAGTCTTCTCAAAGATTGATTTACGATCAGGGTATCACCAGTTGAGGATCAAGGAAGGCGACATTCCTAAGACTGCCTTTCGAAATCGATTTGGGCATTACGAGTTTGTAGTGGTACCATTTGGTTTGACCAATGCTCCAGCTGTATTCATGAGCCTCATGAATGGTGTCTTCCGAAAATACTTGGACCGCTTTGTTCAGGTCTTCTTAGATGATATTCTTATCTATTCTAAGAATGAGAAGGAGCACGAGGAACACTTGCGGTTAGTCTTGACATGCTTAAGGGAACATAAACTTTATGGTAAATTGTCAAAGTGTTCCTTCTTCCAAAAAGAGATTCAATACTTGGGGCACATCATCTCAGGTGAAGGGATCTCTATAGACCCAGAAAAGGTAAAGGCCATTGAAGATTGGCAAATTCCAAGGAATGCTCATGAGGTGCGCAGCTTCATGGGGTTAGCAGGCTATTACCGGCGGTTTGTGGAAGGATTTTCTAAAAATGCAAAACCTATTACCACCTTGCAACGCAAGGGAATCCGGTATGAATGGACCGATGAATGCGATGCCACTTTTACAGAGTTAAAAAGATTGTTGACAAGTGCACCGATCTTGCGAGTACCAGACATGGATAAAGATTTCATGGTATGCACCGATGCCTCGAAGCAAGGATTAGGAGCGGTGTTGATGCAGGAAGGTGGGGTAATAGCTTATGCATCTCGAAAGTTGAAACCTCATGAGGAGCAGTATGCCACGCATGATCTAGAATTGGCAGCAGTAATGTTGGCACTAAAATTATGGAGGCACTACCTAGTTGGTAGAAGCTTCACCCTTAAAACAGACCATCAGAGCTTGCAGTACATATTTACCCAAAGGGATTTGAATGCTAGGCAAAGGAGATGGAGTGAGTTCATGAGTGAGTATGACTTTGGTATCTCTTACATCAAAGGAAAGGAGAATGTGGTGGCAGACGCTCTAAGCCGAAGGCCGAGACTTTTCTCCTTAATTCCCTTGAAGGTTGACTTGAGGGAAAGGGTACTAGGACAACTATTGGGCGATAGTTGGTATCTAAAAGTAACCTCAGCTATTCAGAATGGAAAGAAACAGGAATTGAAGTATGATGGGTACCATCTTGAGGAAGATGGGTTGTTGCGGTATCAGGGAAGGATGTATGTTCCTAAGGAAGGTGATATCAGGAAAACAATCCTTAGAGAGGCCCATAGATCACATTACTGTGCACACCCAGGAGTGAAGAAGATGTATGCTGACATGAAGCAACTCTTCTTTTGGCCAGGTATGAAGATGGATGTAGTGGATTTTGTTTCGAAGTGCCTTGAGTGTCAACAAGTGAAGGCAGATCACCATCACCCGGCCAGTCTCCTACAACCGCATGATATTCCTATGACTAAATGGGATGTCATTTCCATGTACTTCGTTGTAGGATTACCACTCACATCTCTGAGACATAATGCTATTTTGGTGGTAGTTGACAAACTGACCAAAAGTGCTCACTTCATTCCAGTCAGAGACACCTATGATGTGACAGATGTGGCAAGGGTATTCATAAATGAGATTGTACGTCTTCATGGAGTTCCTAAGAAGATAATCTCTGACAGAGACCCTAAGTTCACCTCCAGATTTTGGACAAGCATGCAGTCCGCATTAGGGACACAGTTGAACTTAAGCTCAGCTTATCACCCCGAGACAGATGGACAGACTGAGAGGGTGAATCAAGTGATGGAGGACATGCTTAGGATGTATGCTATGGATCAACAGACACAGTGGGAGAAATATCTTCCTTTAGTGGAGTTTGCATACAATAATAATCATCATAGCTCCATTGGTATGCCGCCATATCAGGCATTGTATGGGAGGCCGTGCAGGACACCACTCAGTTGGGACAGGTTAGAGGATCGAGTTTTAATTGGGCCTGAATTGATTCAGGAAATGGAGGAGCAAGTGATACAGATTAGGCAGCGGCTGAAGGAAGCACAGGATAGGCAAAAGAGTTACGCTAATGCACACAGATCAGATAGAACTTATGGAGTAGGGGATCGTGTATTTATTCGCATCAGACCAAATAAAAGTACCATTCGGTTTGGGAAGGGTACCAAGTTGTCACCTCGCTTTATAGGTCCATTTGAGATTCTTGAGAAAATCGGACCAGTTGCTTATCGTCTCGCGCTGCCACCCCACTTGCATAAAACTCATAATGTATTTCATGTTTCTGTATTACGACATTACATAGCTGATGAGACTCACAAAATTCATTGGAAGGAATTGCAGGTCTCGGACGAGGGAACCTTCAGGGTCGAACCATTACGTATACTTGATCGTAGGGTTCGACAGCTCCGTAGTCGCCATGTGGACCAAGTTAAGGTCCAATGGGACAAGTATAGCCCAGGGTCTGCTACCTGGGAGGATGCAGAGACCATGCGTCGAGATTTTCCCTCACTATTTTGACCATAACTTCGAGACGAAGTTTCCCGAAGGGTGGGTGTATGTAATGCCCATATTTTTTATTTGGCATATTTATTAGTTAGACACACCATACTTTATTTCTTATATATTTTGTCGAAATCAGCTCGACTGAGTAAACTATATTGGACCTCATTATATGATGTTACTCTGTCTTATGATTTCACCATGATTATGATGTTACTATGTTATGCAGTTATGATGTCATGATTATCATATGATTTCCTTATTTTACGATTGCAGTATATGTTTATATGTTTTCATTAATGAAATGTGAAATATATGATTCGGTACGTGGATACCATCTTCTTATATGAATTGCTGAAATGTTATATGTCATACGCATCTATGATGAGCTAAAAGGTTACATGAAATAAAATGATAACATGGATCAATTGGCGATCAATGGAAAATGCTTTCTATAAATTGTATTTTTGCAAAACACTAACCTACAGGACACAGGGGCTATGGGATAGCCAGTTACACGATCTGATATATATTGGAAAGGAAAAACATGTTCATACAGCAAACCTTAGCAGCCAAAATGAGGATACGATAACACAAACTGATAATCCCGATAGCAGCAAGTATGAGTTGATAAGGGCGTAGGCCCAGTATGTTGAGAGGGATGGATGTGTTTCCCACCCTATGTTTCCATGAGACCCGAGGTCGTGGGAGGGCCGTGCTGAGACACGCTCCCCGTGTTGTTGTGATGACGATGGTCGGATGCCTGCTAGGGGAGGATAGGTCCGCTGTTCAGCCGACGCTATCGCTCTCAAGTTCTATGTGGTCAGATCGGTGAGTCCGACATCCACTGTTGTACTAGCAGAGGAAGGATAGGGAGGATGCTGGACGTAGGTTATGATGGGAGGATGTGTTAGTTAGTACTGTTGGGGGTTTAGTATTCCTTGATTCCAAGTTAGTGGAAGTAGGCACCCTTCCTTGTACATGATTGATTAAACTAATGTAAAGATAAAGAGAATGATGTTAAATCGTAAAGGGTTAATTGTTAAATAACCGAGGATGTTAAAGTAATTATACTATATATTATGCTTGCTCTTCTACATGGGGGTAGATACTATTATTAGTTAGCAAGTATGCATAGGCGGAATGGGGTTTGTTTATAGTATATATCCGACATGTGCATACACTGGCCATGCATGCACACCTTGTACGTGTACAATATTACTGGTGTATAACATACTTGTCATGCTTGAATAGTAGTATAAATGTCATAGATAACTCAGTTAAGGATACATCAATCAACTTAGGTAATGAATGGTTAGGTTGTCAATGTGTAAATAAGTGAATTAGTAATTATATGAAAACATTGTAATAATAAACTAAGACAAGTGTCGTCAGTTAACGTTGTCATAGGAGAACTGTTGGGAATAGGGTAATGATAGTGTCTAATTAATTAGTAAAATTGTTTAAGCCCTCACAAGTGCTTTGTTTATAAGAACAAGGATGCTATGTTGATGATAGGGTACTCATGTGATAAACAAATAATTAAGAATACTATGATTAATTCACCTTTTATTATTGTTAAATGGTGATTTAATTATTATTATTAATTAAATAAATGGTGATCTAATTATTATTATTACTTAATTAATAATATTCCAGCAACATTTATATATCCCTATCGTAACAATTGCAATATAAGTAAGATTTAAAATATTGATTTATAAATTAATATTGTGTGATTATTTCCATTTCAAAGTTAGCCATAATAGGATAATCATTTTTGGAATGAACGTGATGTGATGGAAAATGGTTATTTAATTATTCAATGTTAATCTTGGAATTTAAACCTCAAGCTAAGTAGTCTCGACGGATAAGGTGGACCATTAAGACACATCATGTCCAAATTGAAAAGGGGCAACTAATTATATAATATTTTATTAATTACATTAATAACATTAAATACCAAGGATAACGAATAGACCTGTACTTAATGAAGCTTGTCCCGAATGGATAACCTTTGGGTGATAATCCCCACCGTAATAAATACTTACGACCGTCAATCCAAAACCAACTAATTTTTCCATGAGAGTAATTAATTATACATTTTTATAAAGAACCGTGTATGAATGAACTGGTGATAAGAGTAAATGTTGAGGGGCTCGAGAGGGGGATTTTGGGGCGGTGGAGTAAGCCCAAGATATTCTCGAGGAAGGGAAATTATATAGAGGGGGAGAGCTTGGAGAAAGGGGAGGTTTTTTTTATGGGGGAAGAAAAGAAGTTTGGAGAAGAAAATTTTGGAGAACAGAAAGATTTTGAGAACAGAAGGAAAGACTGCTCTCGGGATTATCAGATTGTGGGCTCGGGGGCTTGGAAATCCTCTGATTTCCAAGGGCCAGCAAGATTATAGCTGGTCGGTAGGGTGGACACTTCAGTTTGGCTGTCTAATAGGTTATACAACCTACTACAACCTACGGTTAGCATCAGCATCAGGTAATTTCCTTGTCATTTACGTTATTTGATTATTATGCTAAAATCTTACTGTAAACATGCCTAACTTGCTATTTACTGATTTACTAAGTTGTGAAACCTATTCTTATGCTGGAACATGATTGTTGAAAAGAAAATAACGATATGTTTGTTTATTTTAAATTACGAATGTAAGGTTAGTGAAAACACGACAGTACACTAAATATTATTTAGGCACATAGTAATTCTTAGAAATTTACTTCCATAAACTGATAAAGTTTAAAACGTAGAAAATTAACGGTGAAATTTTACATAGTGCTCTGCTGTAAAACCAGAGCACTACAGATGGTATCAGAGCCTTTGTTCAGACTCTTGAACCTACGGGCCTATTCATGCTTCACCTAGAAAATTTACTTGATAATTTGCCTACGGGCCTGTTCATGCTTCACCTAGAAAATTTACTTGATAATTTACCTACTTGACCTCCAGCCATAGTCATCTTTCAAGGTACCTGCACAACGATAACAACAATTACATTAAAAATATATATATATATTTATATTTTCATTCTTTATATAGTTAATCTACCACTAAACAAATGCAAATTAATTAGGGCTTCCAGCAATTTATCCCCTTCCGTTCTATTTCCTACTACTGTTGAATCCATGAACAAAAATAAGAGAAGAAAATTAAATTGAAATTACAACAAAAACAAAGGAGCTTATATAGAAATTAATAGTTGTTGCCGACAAAATATTGAGCTATTTTGAGCAAATTCACTAAATTTAAAAGAATCAGAGGGTTATATTGAAAAACAAATGCAAATGTGTTGGAGGAAATGAGGAAATCATTGTCATTTATTTCTGACAGTAAATAAAATTATGGGATTTTAAATGAAGTCTCGGTCATCAACACCTCGCAGAATCTACTAGCATCTTTATCTAAGATTGTAATTTGAAGGATCTTTATCTATGAAATAAAAATCTTGAGTTTCTTGGTCATCTTGTTGAGATCTCTTGATCTTTATGCTTCTGTTAGTATAAATATCTGTTCTTTCAAATTTGAAATGACTAATTTGGGCCTTATGAAGTACTTTCTGGGCATTGAAGTCCAACAGAATGAAAATGGGATATTTATATCTCAATCAAAGTATGCAAGTGATGTATTGAATAGGTTTAAGATGTTAAATAGCAAAACAGCTCCAACACCAGTCATAATAGGTTTGAAATTGAGCAAGGATGATGATGGATCCAATGTAGATCTTACGATGTTTAAAAGGCTCGTTGGCAGCCTTATGTATCTTACAACAACAAGGCCAGACATCATGTATGGAGTTAGCTTAATATCAAGATTCATGGAGTCACCAAAAGAATCACATTGGGAATCAGGTAAAAGAATTATGAGGTATGTAAGTGGAACAAGAGACTTTGGTATTCTGTAATACACCTCAGAAAATTTGAAACTCATTGGATACACTAACAGTGACAATGGAGGCAACATAGATGACAGAAAAAGCACATCTAGGAATAAATTTCATGTAGGAACAGGTGTTGTAGCATGGGTGTAAAAGAAATAACCCATAGTAACTCTTTCTTCAGTAGAAGCAGAGTATGTTGCAGCTACAAGCGCTGCATGTCAAGCCGTTTGGATGTGTAGGATGTTAAGTGATCTGTCACAGCATCAACAAGAACCTACATTCATTTACTGTGACAACAATTCGGCTATCGCACTGTCAAAGACTCATGTGTTTCACAAAAGAACCAAGCACATCGACACAAAGGTATCACTTCATCAGAGAACTGATAAACAACAAAGAAATTTGTTTAGAATTTTGCAGGTCTGAAGATCAGTTAGCAGACATCTTTACCAAACCATTGGCAAAAGACCCATTTCAGTATCTGCAAAGTTGTTTGGGCATGACAAGTTCTGCGCAGTGAAATATGTCATGAACAGAGCATGTTTTTAGCTCTGAAATATTTTGTAATATTTTAATTTTGGTTAATGATCCCCATCCATTGATAATTAAGGGGGAATGTTGGAAATATCTAATTAAATGAGCTGATCGCATATTTACTACGCCGGCTCTGTCAGTCATCCTGTCAGACTGAGTGTGTCAGCACGGTGTCCGTGATGTCAGTCTATCACACAGTTCGTAGCCAATTCGATGCACATCTTGTTTGCAGTTATGTAACCGCGTTAATAGTTCACAAGTCAAGAAAACCTTAGGATATAATTTATTATAGTGTTGAATGCAATCTTGTAGCTTCCATGAGAAGCGTTACTAAGTCGGTTGATAGGAAACTCTATAAATAGAAGCTCATAGTTAAAACTTAGAGAGATGTGAAGAAGATATATATAGAAGTGAAGATCCGCGAAGTTTGAGCCCAACCTCTGTGCATGTAAAAGATTGCAGTGAAACTCATTTCCATGTATTGAGGAGTTGCGCAGTTTACTATGGTAAATATATAAGTCTATGTTTTATGTTTCATTCTCAAGAATGGTGTATATTGCAAGTCACTCATCATCTATAGTTTTACTCGCATGAATAGTGTTTACATTTACCCGCAGTAAAATAAATCAAGATTCACAAATAGTTCACCGCAGTGAAAGTTTCATATTTACTAAGAGTAACTTCGCATTAGATGTTTTAAGGTGTTATGCATTAGAAAAATTTATTTCATGATAAAGTTTGGAATATTGGTTAAGTATACCACAAAGTGTTTGTGAAGTCCGTGAAGTAAAGTATTGCGGACAAGTTAACTTCGCATCACTCTGAAGTTCATCGCACAGTGAAAAGTCGAAATCGCGCAGTTACTTGCCGCGAAGTGAATGCCACGCAGTTACTTGCCGTGAAGTGAATGCCGTGAAGTAAAAGTTAATTGCCGCGCATTTAAAACTGTGAAGTTAATTCTTAGTGAGGAAAGTGTTCCGTGGAGGGAGAATTGAAGTTCTCTATTGCATGGTCCACGAAGAAGGTATCCATCTACTGCACAGGTAAATCTTCTTTACTACGCGGTGTTCCTTTTCCCTTGACGAATTAATCTCTGTAAATGCCGAATCAAATTGCATGGGTTTAGTCCCTATATACTCATCTCTGCACACGATTGTAAAACCCGATTCAAAACGCTTGGGTTAAATTTCTGTATACGCATCCATGCATTCTATTGATCTCTGTAATTGTTATTAAATCTTGTTAAGATCCCTATCATTTGGATATTGTTCGTTAATTGTTTACCGACCTCTGTTAAAAGAATATAGTGTACTCCCAGTTTAGCCTTAATTTCACACCAAGGCGTCCAACCGCCCTACAAATCGTGTACTCTATGTAAGCGAATAACCTCTGCAATTGCTAAACCTTACACAGCTAGATCGTAATAGATTCAGGATCTGTTAACCTTGAGCTTGCGCATTCATTTGGCACCCGAATAGGTTAACCTAGGTCGCAACAGGGCCACTTTCTCCTGGATTAAGATCTCGTGCCACGTAGACCTCAGACCATGTCACTCTTTTAATGAAATCCTTGTTTTTCATTGAGTCACACACTGATTTAAGCCAGTAATTCCGGTTGTGTGTTCTTCATAATTCTAGCCTTAAATCTCTTGATGGCGTGTAGTTGTAAGATATAAAGAGAACAACGAGAATAAAACCCATTTTTATACCTGATCTCCTGTCCTGTAACCCCGGCTAAGCTCCTCAAGGATCCGATCCGGACTATAAATGTGTATCACTGCTCTTAACCACCTATTACTAGACGTGTGCTGGAGCTAATTTCAGTTGGGTGTATTGGCTAGTGGGGATACCCCTCATAACTCTCACCATGGATGCGTGGAGTAATTAATGTTACGGTAACATTGTAGAAATTAACTGTTTATTTATTTATTTTTATTATATATAAATAGAACTTGTAGAAAGAATTCAATTATGATTCTGATCTTTTGGGAACAGGTAGATATTTGTTTCTTTGTGGATAGTTAGACTACCTAGAAACTGAGTCATGCAGGGTTGGTGTAGATCCTCGTAGATTGAGAACATGCTTGCATGATCTCTCACACTATTGTTATGGTGTGATTGCAACATTGATTTTGTTCAGATCGAGTCCACGACTTCAACTCTAAGTAAGATGTGCGCTTTCGAGCCTAGAACACTCAGTCTTCAACCAATTATTCCCTTGATTTATGTTGAGCTTCAGCCAATTATTCCCTTGCTTTATGTTGAGCTACAGACGAATTCAATAAACCGAAGAAAGAGACGTTGGAATGCTACTGTATAAACTGTGATAATTAATGAATTGCGAGATTAGTTAAGATACTGTTATTCTCCACCTAGTATTTGTTCTATTCGGTTTGAATTTTGGAATGTTTTTGTCTACGATGTTTACCGCTACCTTCTTCAACATAGAAATTATTGATGAATTATAGTTCATAAATCTCTGAATATTCTTGAAACCATAATAGAGGCTTCACTTTATATAATGTAACTAATTGCAGGTAATTATTATTATGTAATTATTGAATTAAATGTTCATATCACTCCATTGTACGTATATCTTGACTGAGAGTTAAAAATCCCTTTAAATATATGAACCAAGATCCATTTCCAGATATCTCATGCGGCCTCCTAGATCTTAGATCTTGTTCTGATTTTTTTTTTAAATAATTCTGTACTTATTAATTGCAGCATGTATATATATCCAGAATGGAGTAAATCTATACCAACTCGCCACGCAACCCATAGCCCTCATTCGGATCTATACAATCGGAATACTCCATACAAAAGAACGAATCTGTAACTGGCCCTTGCGAATGAATACTATCTGATTTTAGCTGAGGATGAGCTAAGTTCAATGAATTAATTATATAATGGCTATTGTAATTTATAATTGCATTCCAACTAGAAAGTATTGCCGAAAGTGTATCTTGTGGTTAAATTGTAATGGAGAAATAAAAGTTTAATTAACTTTGGAAACCAAAATTTGTATCTTTAATCATCTTGCCTATAGGTGAATGAAACGAATAAATTTATATTGTAAATTGTTTTAATTATAGTGATGGAATGAATATTATATTATTATTTAGTTTATAGTATATTAGAACTATTATTTATAAAGTGCTTCTCTCATAGAATATTGAATAAGTATGTATATTATTGTTTAATTATAGTAGATAGAAACGATTATATATGTGGTTAATTGTTCCACTTAAAGTAGAAATAAATGAATAGTTATACCTTTAGTTTGGCACTTAAGGTAGAATGAAGGAAATATTCTTTAATTGTTTTAATTATAAATAGAATGGTGTTTATTTTAAGTAGAAAGAAAAGGAAATAAGATTTTATATTAGTCATGAAATCATGAGTCTAAAGAAATAGGATTTTATATTTTTATATAATTGGAAGTGTTTGTAGAGTTATGGAATAAAAGTTTTTATATATATATTTATAGAATTGTGAATATTTTTAGAGTTAGGGAAAGGAAAAAGATTATAAGAATATATTTCTACAAAAAGTGAGAGTTAATATGTGCCTCATATTAAATTGTAGTTCAAGCAATGGTTGATTTTCGAGGAAAAGTGCACTTATAAAATGTGGCATTAAGTTAATAGAACAATTTTTTATATTTGTAATGTATTGTAGTATCATAAAAATGAAATTTATTCTATCAAGGTTATGATGGCACCACCGTTAGAAATGCTGAGAAATATAGATATGAATGTGCATAGATATGAGGAAAGGATGGAGTAATTAGGTCAGTTACCGTAACTGTTAGTTATCTAATATAAAATGGTGGTTGAGCTAATTCATGGGGGCACCTACTGAGTGACCCGACTGATTGAAACATTAATAAAATGACCCCTTGATGCTATTCAGTATATTTATGATTACGATTGATTGTAAATCAATGAAATAAAGATATATGTGTATTTGGGTAGTTATTGTGAATGAGCGATTTCATGTTGTTTAACGATTAACTTTGGTATGAAAACTATACATGTGAATGATGCTTAACGACTAGCTATATGATTGACTATGAGATGAGAATGAGGAAAGTAGATATTGACAAGATGCAATTATGAGTAGATGAATGAGTAATGCTATGAGTAACACATAAATGCTTAATGAAGTAGCATATTGATGAATCAAATTATGATAATTGAGGACAATAATACTAATATATGTTTGTGAGAAATGTGTATAGCGGCAGGTGAAACGGTTCACCGACAGACACATAAGGGAATTGAAGGGTCGTAGAGTACAGATAAATCACACATAGGGAGAGCGACGACGATGTCAACTTCCAACAGAATACCACGCTGAGTAGATAAGCACTGATCCGCTTGCTCAAGAGGAAAGCATGAGGGCGTACGAGGTGGGCCACGACGGAGCTGGTCACATATAAGTTGGGGGGCGCACAGTGCGAACAGACTCACTCCTCAGCGCCATTAGTCCCTAATAGCGTGTAGACAAAGGATGGAATGTAACGGCTCTAAAAATCCCTACATGGAGTTCCTGCAAGTCAAAACGAAGCATGAAGACAAAAGGGCCCGATGGTGCAGTACCCTGCCGAGAATGGAAAGAGTGGACACAAGGACCCAACGATGTGGTACCTTGCCGAGGAATGGAAGCTACGGATGACTAGACCTGATGGAGTGGTGTCATGTCGGGGAAATGAAATTAAGGAACGGAGTGGCCCAACGGCGCAGCACCGAGATCCTAGTGAAAATGATTGTTAAACTTAATTGCATAAAAACATATAAGTTTGCACCTCGAACATTACTTAGAAATGCATTTGAGTACTTTAGGCATTTGCACATAAATGATTACTTTGGCATTTAAATAAATATTAAGTGTTATTTAGGCATTTGCACATGAAAGGATATTTATGATTATTTAAAAATATTATAAATATTTATTTAGGGTCAAAATGAAATCCTAGGCATGAACACCTAGTCAACCCCACCTACACCACATATCTAGGAGTTAAGTGAAATATCTGGGGGAAAAATATGAGCAAACTTAGGAATGTTGGTGCATCTCCTAGAAATGTAGACACTTAGATGGGTGAGTTGTTTTTATTTAGAATTTAAATAAAATAAATAATTATGCATGAAGCGACATGTGTCACATGAGATTTTCCTTTATAAGGAAGGCATTGGGAATGGGTAAAGGACCCAGACCCTTGATGACTATCGTAATTTTGATTTACCTCATGACTTGCTGCTATTGAGGGTTTGGCTAGAAATATTGGTGGGGGGGGGATCCCAAGCTAGATTTCTTGATTATTGTGTGTGAGCTCTATGACCCAAAGCTTGGGGGAAGCCATGTGACTGAAAGCATGAGCCCTTACAATAGAAGACACATATATTTTACGTGGAAACCCAAACGGGAGAAAAATACGAAATGATCTCTTATAATATAAATATTTCATTGAAGGAAGCACCAACTTCTGAATTTCTCCAGCACCAACTGGAAGGAGGAACCAACCCCGTACTCCTTGTCCCATCCTACCACCCTTGCTTGAAAGTAGAATATATTACTTTGTTTTTCTACTGATCCACGCCCTCTTATGATAATCCATTGTTCATTATATTGTTCGCACCATTGTTCATTATATTGTTCGCACCTTCTGTAAATTGATATCTTGCAATCAATGATCTATATTACGAACTTCACTTGACTACACTTTACTTCACTCTTCTGCATCTTCATGACATTCTAAAATTTGCGCTCTGGTTCAGTATGCCATTATGTTTTTGCTCATGTGCAAACTTAATTGATACTATGCATATTCTATTGTGTTGCTGTTATGATTTCGTGCATCTGTATCAGATCAATCTGCGCACCTTCTTTGATAGTACACTTCTGCCTTGGTGCATCTGTCTTTAGATAATATGTGACCTTCGATGCATCATCTACAATACGACCTTTCTATTCTTCACACTTGTCTCATATCACACTTGTCATAATGTGCACCCTTTACTGTGCTGCAACTTTGTCCTAGACAAGCTACTTTACTTCACACATCACTAGATATGATTTAAGTGTATCTTCATGCATATATATTAAACATCTGTGACTTTCTACGTCTTATCTCCGATACTATCATTATGTTATCATGCATTTGCACATCATCTATAGTCCTGCATTTCTATCTTCGCTCAACTATCACAAATAAATTACTTCATCCTGCGCACCATCAACAATTATATTCTTCTATTCATGTGGACTTGGATCTCTACTAGATCATTTTGTTCTGGTTCCATGAGCCCTTGATGCCCCAAAAATTAGAATATTGTCAAATCTGTATCTTAAAAATGATCTTCATATACTTCTTCAAAGTGGATTTAATATACTTCTTTAAACTAGTTTGGAATATTGAATCCTTTTTGACATCATTTGCCATCAATGTAAACCGAGTTCAACAATATCCCCCTTTGGCATTGATATCACCACCTCATGTAGTTATGCATGTCAATGATCTCATGAAGTTGTGCGCTTCATAAATCATGTTCATAGTACTCTCCCTATGTGTACTCCTCCTATGTTGTTTCCAATTTGAGCCTTTACTCATATGTGCATCCTGATTCCAGTGCTCTAATTCTGTGCTCTTTCATTTCTGCGCATATATATTCTACTGATGCATGCTTCCACTATCTTTCCTCTGTTTCTTTTTGCTACACTAATCGATACTTTTATGTTGCTTTTCATCTCTATGTTGATCACATGCTTCATGGTATTTCTGCACCTCTCCATAATCTCTTTGCCCTGATCACATGATTCATGATCTTTCTCCCCCTTTGACATAAATGGAAAAGAGGTTCCTTTCCTGTGCAATTTCATATTCTCATTTCTTCATTTTTTTTTTCTGGCCTTCAAGCATAATAAATTATATGCATTCTTCACTTACTCTCGTTGTATATATGATTTCTTCTCTTTTCTTTTTACTGGGGTTGTTGCGTAGAGCTTAGTAAAATTGCAATCTATACATTCAATGTTGTTTCTGTAGCTATCTCGGATATGCTCCCCTTGTACAGTTTCTAATTGATCTTATGTTCTTGTCATTATACCAATCAACAACTCTTCTTTCTTTCTTTTGCAATCTACCATGCCATCTTCTTTTCATATCCATTGTGTGTTGCAGAGTTCTATCTACTTGTATGTCCTCTTGTCAAGGCTATCATCATGTTGTGGATTGTGGACCACACCCAGTTTCTCCCTAAGATATTCAAACGTGCTTCTTGGGAGCATTTTTGTGAATATATTTGTAATATATTCTTTAGTGTCGACATAGTCCAGTTTGGCAGTGTTTTCAGTGACAAAGTGATATTTGATGGGAATATGTTTGGTTTTGAAATGCATGACATAATTCTTTGAGATGCTAACTATGCTTGTATTGTCGCATAAAATTTGTATGGGTTGATCAAGTTTCACTTGTAGATCCTTCAGGGTTGTTTCATCCATAGTACCTGTGCAAAACAAGAAGTTGTTGTGATGTATTTTGCTTCTGCTGTAGATAGTGCGACTGATGGTTAATTTTTAATAATACAAGATACAAGGCAGTTTCCTTGAAAGAACATATCTCCACTAGTACTTATTTTGTCATCAACACTAGCTATCCATTCTGCATTAGTATATTCTCCTAATTTTAGATCGTTACTTCATGGATACCACAAACCAAATTTCATGGTCCCTTTGAAATATCTGAAAATTCTCTTCCCTACTTGGACATGTGTTTGCTTGGGTGTTGCGTGAAACCTTGCAATGAGTCCTACTGTACTTGCATTATGTCTGGTCTTGAGGAAGTTACATATAACAGACTGCCAATCATTGATGATCTATATAGTATTTTATCTACTTCCTATGATTCATCCTCTTTACTTAACTTGCAGCCATTGAAAATGGGTGTACATACTAATTTGTAGTCTCACATATTCAATTTGTTTATCATTTATTTCAAATATTTGGTTTGAGAGATGAATATGCCGTTATTTAGTTGAGATATCTGGAGGCCAAAGAAAAAGGAAAATTCTCCAAGCATAGAAATTTAAAACTCTTTATGCATGTCCTTAGCAAATTGCTGACTCATCTTGTCATCATTGCTTCCCAAAATGATATCATCAACATATACTTCAACAACAATCTTCTTTTCATGCTCAATATTTATGTAAACATTACTATCTACACTGCCCCTCTTGCAACCTTGTTGTTGTAGATATTTGTCTAATCTTGAATACTAAGCCCCGGGAGCCTACTTGATTCCATACAGACCTTTCTTTAATTTGCATACATAGTCTCTGTTATCTGAAAGAGAGAATCCCTCCAATTGTTCAATGTATACTTTTTCTTCAAGATCTCCATTTAAGAATGTTGATTTTACATCCATTTGATATACATTGACATTTTCAGCACATGCATAGGCCAAGAATAGTCCAACTGCTTCCATTCAAGCTACATGAGCCAAGGTTTCTTCAAAATCTATTCCTTCAATATGCGCATATGATTTGAACACTAGCATCGATTTGTTTTTGACAACTTGTCCTTGTTCATTAAGCTTGTTTCTTAATACCCATTTTGTTCCGATAACATTTTTATTTTTGGGTCTTGGAACAAGTTCCCAGGTATGATTCTTTTCAATCTAATCTAATTCCTCCTCCATGGATTTAAGCCAGTTCTCATTTGTTATGGCTTCTTCAAAACCTTTCGGTTCTATTTTGGAAAGTAAGGAAAAATGAACTTCTTCGGTAGTGTCACCTAAACATCTTCTTGTGGTCCTTATGCCAACATTTTAATCTCCAATAATCAAATCCTCTAAATTATTCTTTTGAACATATCTAGAAGGATATTTTGTATCCTATCTCTCCTATTCTAATTCATATTGATATATCATCTCTTTTGATTCTCCTGTTTCTTCATTCTCTAGCAGTTTCTCAGATGATTTCTCAAACATTGGTAGATCATCGTTGTCTTCTACTTTTATGTTCATGAACACTTCATCTACCTTTACACCTGGAATTTCTACCATCTTTTTGAGTTGTAGATTGTAGAATTTGTATGATTTTCTTCTTGTAGCATATCCAAGAAAGATTCCTTCATCTGATATGGAGTCAAACTTTCCCATTTTTTCATTGTTTCATTTCATATAGCACTTGCTTCCAAATACCTTGAAGTGTTTGATAGTGGTTGGCATTCCTTTCCATATTTCATAAGTCATCAAGTTACTTTTTTTCCTTATCTAACATCTATTGAGGATGTGTATAGCTCTATAAATGGCCTAGTTCCACAAAAATATCTGATAGCTTTGAATCATTCAACATTGTTCTAGCCATTTCCTATTAAAAAAAATTTCCTTTCTCAACACTCCATTTTGTTGCAGAGTTCTAGTAGCTGAGAATTATATCCTGATTCCATGTTTTTCATAGAAGTTTTCAAAATTGTTCGACGTGTATTCACCTCCATTGTTAGATCATAAACACTTAATCCTTACTTCAATTTCATTCTCAACCACTTCCTCAAAATCCTTGAAGCAGTCAAATGTCTATTATTTTTCTTTAAGGAAGAACACCCATGTCATCCTAGTGTAATCATCAATGAAAATAAGAAATTAACACTCACCATTTAACCCTTTGGTTCTCATTGGATCGCAGATATCAATGTGCACTATTTCCAAATATTTTGATGTGGAGTACTCTTTTGTCTTAAAGGTGACCCTTGTTTGCTTTCCGTGTAGGCAGTGCTTGCTAACATAATTCAATGATTTCATGATTCTTTGAATGTATTTTACAACTTTTTTTGTACTGATTCCGACCAGGTTTTCAAAATTGATATGACCCAATCTTCTGTGCCAGAGCCAAATTTCGTCTATTTGTCCTATGCAACATTTTTCTTCCTTTCCTTCATCTAGAATAAATACATTATTATGGGTTTTAGTAGTTGTTTCTATTAGCCTATCTGTATTCCTATTTCTAATTTTGCACTTTTATGAGTCAAAGGTGAGTGTATGTCCTTGATCACACATATGGATAACACTAAGGAGGTTTTGTTTCATGTTTTCAACCAATAAGACATTCTCTGCTTTGGTTCTTTTATTCCCTAAGCTTACTATGCCTTTACCTAGGATTTTGGTAGAGCCATTATCTCCAAAATGGATGATGCCTTCATTTTCTTCCTTGGATTTCAAAAAAGTATTTGTGTCCCCTATTATGTGCTTAGAGTATCCATTGTCAATGTACCATTGTCCCCTTTTATTTTTTGCATGTAGAGCTAGGTTGCATCCTTCATGATGGATTTGATCTTTCTAGAATTCCACAGACTTTATTTTGTTGGAGATGATTTTGGTTTCGACCGACTGTGCAGGTGGTAAATGATCTTTGCAGTTCTTACATTCACGACTGTGATTGTGACACTTATAACATTAATTGTCTAATTCCAGAAGGATGAAAGGATTGAAATTTTCTTTTGGAGTTTGAGCTAATTTTCTTACATTGTTCTATATGGGGCTAGCCTAATTACAATTTCCATTTCTTCTAGCATTTGCAAGTGTGCATGATTTGCAGTTTATTTACTTATGGTCGAAGTTATGATAGAAATAAAATTTACCCAAAAAGAGAGTTTGATACCTTATTGGATGAGATCTTCTGATTTGCGCAGGTCCAGTTTTCGTGTGAATCGACTCCCTAGTTTCTTCTTTATACTTCTGATTGTTCTTTGGAATATAACTTTTGAGTGCATTTGCATAAATCTTTGTATCAAGTACAAAGTTTGAACCTACATGGTCTTGTTTTGAAAAACTTGTGGTGTTGTTTCCATGTTCCAATTGGATGTTGATATTTTGAATTTCTTCCTTCATAGAAGTGATCTCAACTTCTAGCTTTTCACACTTTTGTTCTCTCAATTTTAACTGCCTTGATATATATGCTTCTAATTTTAGTAGGGATTCCTGCAAATGTTTGTTTTCTTCCTTGATTTTTTTAAATCTTCCAAAGAACTAATAATATCTCCTTCAAATTCTACTTTAGCCATTCCCTCGTATTCTATGTTCAGATTTATTAGATCCTCTTCGTTAGCCATGAATAGTTTTTCCTGCATTTCATATTTGTACAAGGATCTATATTCAATATGTTAAGTTGTTGTTGAAGAAACCCGCTCTTATACCAATTGTTGAAATCTTATTAAAACTGAGATGGGGAGGTGAATCGGCATTAGCGAAGTTATGAACAATTTTTCTTCTTATCAAATTGCAATGGAACTTAGATTACACATTCATCATAAATAAAACATTCAACATCACATGTGCAAAACATAGAACACACATATTTTTTACATTGAAACCCAAATTGGAGAAAACCATGGAATGCTCTCTTATAATATAAATATTGCATTCAAGGAAGCACCAAATTCTCAATTTCTCCAACACCAATTGGAAGGAGGCACCGACCTCCTGGTTTTATAGGCTATGACCTAAAGGAAGCACCGACTCCCTGATTTACTAGCTCCAACTAGAAGGAGGCAGTGACCCCCTAATCCTTGCCCTATCCTTCCTCCCTTGTATGAAAGTAGAAGATATTACTTTGCTATTCTATTGATCCATTCACTCTTCAGATAATCCATTGTTCATTCTGGTGTGCGCACCTTCTGTAAACTGATATCTTGAAATCCCCTATCTATATCATGAACTTCACTTGACTACACTTTACTTCACTCTATTGTGTCTTCATGACATTTTTCATTATCCACTCTAGTTCAGTATGTTGTTCTGTTTCTGTGCATCTGCAAACTTAACTTGTACTTCGCATCTTCTACTATGTTGTTATTCTAACTTTGTGCAACTATATCAGATCAATCTACGCACCTTCTGTGATATTACACTCATGTCTTGGTGCATCTTTCTTTAGATAATTCGTGACCTTCTATGCATGATTTGCAATACATCCTTTATGTTCTTCGCACTTGTCTCAGATCACTCTTGTCATACTGCACATCCTTTGCTGTGTTGCAACTCTATCATAACGCATATATCTTAGACAAACTACTTTACTTCGCACATCACTAGTTGTGCTTCAAGTCTCTCTTCACGCATCTATCTTAGACCGTCTGTGACTTTTTGTGTCCTATATGTGATACTGTCATTATGTTCTCATGCAATTGTGCATAATATGTAGTCTTGCATTTCTATATTCGCGCAATTGTCAAAGATAAAATTCAACATCAACAATTTTTTTCTTTTGTTTGTGTGCACTTGGCTCTCTACTAGATCATGTTGTGCTAGTTCCACAAGCCCTTGATGTCCCAAGAATTATAATCTTGTCAAATTTGTATCTTCCAATATTGATCTTACAAGCTTAATTCAACTCTCCAACTTGGCTTCTTATTTGTACTTGTCTTGCGTGGATGGTATGTCCACAAGTTGGTCATAGCATTCCTTCTTCCTTGCTTCAGGATTCTACTTACTTAATGCTTCTGCCACTTTTCATGTTCTGTTCCACTGAGGTTTCATCCCTTGTGGGTCTTTTTCATTTTGTGTGTGGTCTTGTGCCCTTGATGTATCATCGCTTGAGGGACTTTCGCACTTGACTTCTCCGACTGTCGCTTTCTTCTAGTACTCTTGTGCACTTCAACAACTTTTATGCTTATTCTGATTGGTGAGTCTTGCACACTTTTGGGACTTTCTTACGTGTTCAACCACTTCTATCTTCCAAGTCTCTTGTGCACTCTCGAAACTTGTCCAAGAATCTCTTTGGCATATACTTTTGAATTAGTATGACTTGGTGGAATCCAGACTTGAACCTATACCTTATATACCTCTTCAAGTTGAATGTACTAGAGTAATTCTGAATATACTATTGTAATCTGGATGTACTTCTTATGTGCTTCTTCAAACTGGATTCCATATACTTTTTTAAATTGGATTTCATAGACTTCTTCAAACTTGCTTTCTTCAAAGAGGATTTCATATACTTCTTTAAACTGGTTTGGAATACTGAATCCTCTTTGACATTAGTTGACATCAATGACAATGAATGTTCAACACTATGTTGATGACTTGTTCCTTACTAGAGAGGAACAACAGATACCTCAGTGCAAGAGGGAGCTCACTTCCAAGTTCGAAATGAAAGACTTAGGTCTTATGCACTATTTTCTTGGTCTAGAAGTTTGGAAAAGGAAGGATGGGATCTTTCTTTCACAAGGAAAGTACGAATTTGATGTGTTGCATAGATTTGTTATGATGGACTGTAAGTTCATGTCTACACCAATGATGTCTAATATAAAGGATCTACATGTGTAAAATTCTGGATCGGATCTAGTGGATCCTATCATGTATAAACAACTCATTGGTTCCTTGATGTGTTTGATACATACTAGACCAAACATATGTTATGCTGTAAATATCTTGAGTCCATTCATGTCTGAGCCAAGACATAGACATTGCATTGTTTCCAAGCATGTGCTTAGATACCTTCGAGGTACTATTTCTTATGGACTCATATATGCTTCCATTGGTTGAGTGATGCTACTTGGATATGCCGACTCTCACTGGGGTTGTAGTACTGTGGACCGAAACACTACATCCAAATATTGTTTTAGCTTGGGATTAGCTATGATCTCTTGGCCTAGCAGGAAGTAGGGCTCCATCGCCCTAAGTATTACATAAGCAGAGTATATTGCATCTTTTAGCAATTTAGTTCAATAGGCACTCCACATTCTTTGTATTGTATGTGGAAGTGAACATGAAATTACATTACCTAGGAACTTGACTTTGTCTTTTATAAAGTTGTAATAAAGCGGATCTCTTTATAGAGTGACTTTTTGTATTGTGTCCTAATTATTTTTATAAAGTGACTTTATGACATAAAGTGCACTTATATCATAAAGTGAGAAACAATTTATTAAAAATTTAAGTGATTAATTTTGGAAGGAATGAATCATGTCCCTTTATCTTATAAAGACAAGATTACATCTTGGCCATTGGATTTAGGGATGGGGAAGGTGGAAAGTCACTTTCATATTATAAGAGCAAGCCTAGGGTAGTGTGCAAGACACATTTTTCCAAGAGTGAGCATTTTGGTGTGAGATTTGAGTTTTGGAGAAGGGAGATCATTTTAGAATGAGTGAGGCATGATTACCATGGTACATGACTGCTTTATTGATGGAAGGCGATATTGTACTTTATATGGACTGTACTTCCTTAGTTGGCATGCATTTTGAAGAACTATTATGTTGAAAAAAAATAGAGGATAGGGTCGTACCGACTGTACATAATAGATGGGCACAAAAATTTAGGTGTTGGGAATGAGTTTCGAGTAGGGGTTGTTGTATTGGAGTCCATACAAGTCGTACTTCTATTTGGGAATGTTTTCTGAGGTGTTGCACATAAATTTAAGTGTTCGTACAATAATTTATTGATATTTAAATGTTGTTGTAAACTCTTATTTTATTTTCGTGAGAATGCACTAATAAAATACTGTTGGACTAGTTTTTCTCTTGTGGGTTTTTCCCAAGGTCTCTGTTGACCAAAAAATTCAGTGTCTCAATGCTCTTTTTGACTACTAGTTTAATTTCTTGTGCATGGATATTTAGGACTGTATGTTGTTATATGTTTTTTTTCCATTGAAAATTACTTTACAAATTGTGTATTAGCCTACAGTTAAGTTCTAATTTATGCTTGATAAATGTGCAATACTTGTGTGTACTGTTGAGGTTAATATCAATGATTTGCAAGATGTTTGAAGAAATTCATTAGTGACTGTGCATGCACAGTGAGCATACTCTTTGTCATTTTTCAGCATGGTATCATAGTTAGGGATCTGAGATAAGGATAGATTGTTTGTGCAATAGTGTTGTTGAGTTGTTGGGAACGCGTTTATTGCTGGTTTTGACAAATTTGTTACTAGTAGATGTTATCTACAAGTGTTTTTTAGGTTTTGCAAAAAAGGGGGAAACTTGTATTTGTTTTATTTTGGATAGGAAAAGGAAAATGGATGCTTGCATCATATTTGAGGACAGGTTCGATGACATTTCCAATTATCTGCAATGGAAATTCAAGATGATGGTTGTGCTTAAGGAAAGCAGACTGTGGACTAATGTCAACATTGTGGTACCTCCTCCCACATCATACCCTATTTTTCTTGACATTCATGAATTAAAAGAGGAAAAAGTATAGTGGGTTATTATGGATGGTGTTAAGGACCATCTTATCCCACACTTGGCTAAGAAGAAGTCAGCTTATGAGATGTTGGACACACTGAAAAAATTGTATGAGGTGAAGAATGAGAACCAGAAGATGGCACTTAAAGATAAACTACGTGGGACCAATATGGAAAAGGGTGAGGGTGTGGTATCCTATCTTACCTAGGTGGCATAGGTGAAATATTAGTTGGCCATAATTGAGGAGGTCATCTCTGATTCTAAGTTGGTGAGGATAGCCTTAAAAGGATTCACCAAGGCCTTAGAAGTCTTTGTGAAGTGTGTGGTTGGTCGAGAAAAAATTCTAGACTGGAGAAGGTTGTGGGAATATGCCACGTGGGAAGAGATACGGGAATGATCTCAATGAAATGGACAGAAGAAGGGAGTTGATGAAGAAAATGTTTCTCTTTCTACTAAGACCAAGGAGAATTCTAGTAAGGACTTGAGTAGAGTGAGATGATTTGTTGAAACCAATATGTCCACCTTGCTTCTCAGTGTCAGGATAAGAAGAAAAGAAGAAGGAGGAGGAGGATGTGATAGTTGCAGCAACAACACACATAAAGGAATATGCAAAATTTTTTGAGAAATAATTCTCATTGTTCTCTCTTGTATCAAGTGCCGACAGTAATGGATTTGTGCATAACAATAGTTGGTTCATTGATAGTGAAGCCTCTTGTCACATGACCAGAATATGGCATATATTCCACAGTATTACTGAGATAGGTCCAGACCAGATGGTTCAAAGTGAAGGGGGAACGACTCATGTAGTACATGGAATTGGAAGATTCAAATCCCAATTTAATCACAAAGGACTTCTAGAGAAGGATGGAGTTTTGTTTGTTCAAGGGATGAGAGTAAACCTTCTCTTAGTGTCATCGTTGGAGGATGTAGGGTATTCGACATTGTTCTGTGGGGGACATGTTTATATATACCGAGTGGGGTCGGATCTAATCGAGCCATAATTGATTGGTGATCGGTTCAGTGAGCTATACAATTCATACAGACAACCCATGGTTGATGATTCATATTTGAAAGAGGAGTAGGAGGATCCTGAGGCTGCAGTGGTACCAAGGTTTCAGTCTCAATTTCCAAGGGAAGAGAGGGAGTCTCTTCAGAGTACCGACAGGAAGCTCAACTAGTATGAGAGGACCGACGCTTAGTATTGGAGATCGGATTCTCCTAAGAGCTCAAGGATTAGGGTTTATTCTAGGAGGATGTATTCAGATTTGAGTTGTGCTAAGGTGGTACCGTTAAGTCCAGGTTTAGAGGGAGCTCCTACTATGAACAGTGTGATGGACCTGAGGACTGGACCAACTGATGGTGGTGGCGGTGAGTACCTCCCTTTCTAAGAGGAAGTGTTAGATTTTTATGTCGGGAGGCACTCTACATGTTTGTCTTATATGCAGAACCATGAAATTACGTTACCTAACCACTTGACTTTCTCTTTTATAAAGTAGTAATAAAGTGGCTCTTTTTATAAAGTGACTTTTAGTTATGTGTCCTAATTATTCTTATAAAGTGACTTTATGACATAAGGTGCACTTATTTCATAAAGTGATAAATGCTTTATTAAAAATTTAAGTGATTCATTTCGGAGGGAATGAATCATGTCCCTTGATCTTGTCCACTGTATTTAGGGATGGGGAAGGTGAAAAGTCACTTTCAGATCATAAGATCAAGCCTATGGTAGCGTGCAAGACACAATTTTCCAAGAGTGATAAGTTTGGTGTGAAATTTGAGTTTTTGAGAAGGGATGTCATTTTCGAAGGAGTGGGGCATGATTCCCAAGGAAGTTGATTACATTTATTATTGGAGGGACATACTGTACTTTAGATGGTTCATACTTCATTAGTTGGCATGCAGTTCAAGGGAATGTTCTACTACAAAAAATCAAGGAGAGGGTCATACAGACTATAAGGAATAGATGAGCACATAAATCGAGGTATCGAGCATGAGTTTTGAGGAGTTGCTATAGTGGAGGTCATATAGGCCATACTGCTATTTGGGCACATTTTTCAAGGTGTTGCATAGAATTTTAAGTGCTGATACAATCATTTAATGCTATTTAAATGCTTATGTAAACTCTGATTTTATTTTCCTGAGAATGCACTAATAAAATATTGTTGGACTAGTTTTCCCCTTGTAGTTTTTTCTAGGGACTCTATTGACCAAAAATTTCAGTGTTTGCATGCTCTTTTTTATTGCTAGTTTAATTTCCTGTGCATGGATATTTGAGACTGTCTGTTGTTATATGTGTTTTTTCCACCACAAAAGTACTTTAAAAACTTTGTATTATCCTACAATTAAGTTATATTTTATGCTTGATAAATGTGCAAGACTTGTGTGTACTTTTGAAGTTAATATCGGTGATAAAGTGTTTGGAAAAAGTCATTAGTGACTGTGCATGAATAGTGAGCATACATTTTTTCATTTTTCAGCAGCAGCTTGTAATGTCTGTCGAGAAGTTCCGTGGCTTAGGAATATATTTGTTGGATTGTTTGGTGAGAATGTTGAGACTAATGTCATTCGATCTGACAATCAGAGCTTCATTAAGTTCTCAGAAATTCCTATGTTTCATGACAAGTCAAAATCCTATGAAATACCACTACATAAGAGACATGATCCAGAGAGGTGTTGTAAGACTTTAATACATTTATACTGGTGAGTAGATAGTAGATATGTTAACTAATCCTATTTCCTTGATGAAGTATAGGTACTTAGAAGATAGGCTTGGCATGGCAAAGTATGCCCTCCTCATTGAGAGGGAGTGTTAAAGTTACAACATCATGAGTCATTATTCAAGTCAATCTTGTGTGCCTAGATTGAACGTTGTGTGTCAAGGTAACTCCTTATAGGAGCCTGAGTTGGACTCAGGAAACTTGGAGTAGAAACTTGAGTTGGACTTAGGAATGACTAAGCCTTATGTGTAAAGGTTAAAGCCTCATGTGTTGAGGCAATTTATTTGTATGTCAAACTGATGGTGTTATATAGTCTTGTTTGTCAAGAATAAGGTCTTATGTGTCAATACATATCCTCATGTGTTGAGGTAATGCATTGCTTATCAAATCATGAATTATGTGTGACGTATTACTAACCATGGTATTATATATGGATAAGCTATTAAGTCTCCTCTAGAGACTGGACACCTCTAGAGTCAATTACTTTAGCATATGACCACTTGAAATGAGAGTAGAATGAGATGACCACATCATTGGAAAAATATCCTTACTATATTTGATATGATAAATAATTAAGTTGGAACAAGTGGACCATGCATATAAGACAAGAGACAAATATAAGATGAGTTAAGATAAGAGAGAACTCGAATTTGTTGACTTCAGTGATTAGTGTGCTAAAAGAGTTAGCTATGTGTTAACAAGAAAGTCTTCAGTTATCAAGTGTGATAAAAGAGTTAACTAAAGTGTTAAAAATAAAGACTTAAGTAAAAGAGTTAACTAAAGTGTTAACAAAGAATATTTAGTTAACTAAGTGTTATGAATGACGACAATTGATTTAAACTAAAAGACGACACTTGAGTTAAAACAAAAGACAACACTTGAGATATGACACTTGCATGATGATACTTGAGGTAAAATAAATAACAGAACTTGATTTGCGACACTTGATTTGCAACACTTGAGTTACGACACTTGAGTTACAACACTTGAGTTACGATACTTGAGTTACGACACTTGCATGACAACACTTGAGTTAGCCACCTTAATAAGTGATCTAGCATCGAGTTGAAGGGTGACTTCATCCTGAAGTTCGAAGACAAAGATAAAATCCAAAGCATGAGACGTATGGCACACTTGTTATGCAGGATTGATGAAACCCATGTCAGAGCAAATTCTCTCTTGAAGGAAATTCTCGACTTCTGTGCATGTGACCAAATCAACGAATTGGTTTGGTGCAGAATGTTATTCTAAGTTCTATTTTTTCATCTACCTCTCTTTATTTGTAATTGAACTAGGGGTGCTTGGAATTTATCTTTGATATTGCAACACGGGTGCTTGATGTAATCCGCTCATTGTAAAGGAAACATTCTTCGCTATCTATCAATATACTAAGGAATATTTTGCTGCGGTTTTCTCCCTCAGGTTTTAGAGGGTTTCCCCAAGGTAAATTTCTATGTTGACTGTGGATGTTTATGTTTATGATTATTCATTATTTTCAAGTACTATTTTATTTCTACAATTAAGATTAAAAATCAACATATATGGGATACCTACGAGAAGATCAAGATAATCAATGGGATACACATGACATTCTATTGTATCATATTGGAAGGACCCAATTGCTAAAGTTATGGATAACGTTTATTGACTAATAGGTGTGAAACATCTTTTTGAACCGAATGCAACTAATATGGACAGGGATGGGGTAGAGTAGGAAGTTGAAGATGTTATTATAATGTACTTAACCTAAATATTACAAAGAAACAATTATAGAAAGTGGTAAAAATTATAAGCTCAATAGAAAATATAAGAGGTAAATAGATAAAACTTAAGAAAGAACCCTTCTATTACCTATATGCAAAATACGTAGCAAATTCACTTTCCTCTTAAAGGGGGAAACCTCATATGAGAATATATGAAAAATACAATAGAAATCCTTAATACCATTATACAAGAATTTACTCTATATATAGCACATTAATAACATAAATGCTAACTTCCTACAGTTCCACTATTAAAGATGGTTGATGATCTAGTTGGTGTCATTAATAAATTTGACCCTTTTATATTCAGTAACCATCAAATAACTATATAATAGGCCTTATTCCAAGAATACGAGCTCATACATCAACATGGTAATCATAAGAATCCTCAAAGTATGGAGGTTAGTGTAGGACCCTAACTTGTACTCCCCCTTTGAAAGTAGTGTTCTTGTCAAGGATGGAGATAGTGAAACTACTGCAAAATGGATGATAGTTCCCAAGTAACATATTTTGGCTACATATCCTTATACTTGATTTGAACATCTTGGCTAGTGAACTAGTGTATGTAATGCTCTCGTGTGGATAAAAGTGCTTTTGGTTGGAGAAAAATGGAGCCGTCTTCATTAAATTCCAATAATTTAGTTTTAACTTGGCAATTATACCCCATAATATTCTTAAAAAAACATGAAATATTAGGTGTATTTGGAGTGTGCTAGAAGGAATAATTTATAAGAAAACTATACAATGCATTGTATAACCTATGTGGACCATAACATTTTGGGAATTTTCTGAGTGTTGTTGATCACCCTAATGTTTCATGAAATCCAGATCCATAGGAAAATTGTTTTTAAATGTGCATATAATGGCTTCGCAATTGTGAAGCACACTACCCATTAAATGCACGAGAGTTCCTTGGTATATATTAAACTTTTGAAGGTGCTTGTTTTCCATAAACTACTTCATATGGGGTCTTTTTGTAGCATCATGATAAGTTTTATTATACTACCATTCATTTAGAGGTAAATTATTGCACCCGCTAGTGTTTCTTTTCAAAGGAAAACAATCTCAACTAGGTTTCTAGACACTTTTTAATTGCTTATGTCTGGCCATCCCATTTTCGGATGATAATATATGCTCATTCGCAATTGGGTCCCCTAACTTCTAAAAAAATATTCCCAAAATTTACTAGTGAAAGTGGGACCTACATGAAACAAAATGGAAGTGGGCATACCATAAAGCTTAAAATTTTGGTCCAAAAATGCTTGGACAATAGTTGTTGGTGTAAAGGAGTGTTTTTTGGCACTAAAATGAGCATATTTTGAAATTCAATAAACTACGACCATGATGACTTATTTTTTTCTTGATTTTGGAAGGCCTACTATAAAATGCATGAAAATGATCATCAGGATAGTAGCTAGTATCAATATTTATTGCAGCACCCCTATAGCCTTCACTCTCTCACCCTTGTTCCTTTGGCATGTGTCACATTTAGTCACCAAAGTATCGATGTCCTTTAATTCACTCCAAAAAGAAATATACCCTAGTATGTTCATGGGATTTTTGAAACCCTAAATGACCCACTATAAGAGATGCATGCAACTCTGATAGTATCCTTTTTATTAAGGATGAATTTGGTATCAGAAAAATGTGACCTTTATATTGCAATGTCTCTTATTACGAGGTGTATCCTTCAGAAGGATTGGGTTCATATTGAATTCACTTGATGTGATAATACAAAACTTCATTGGCCAACCACTGATGTCATGATTCTACTAATCATTCTAGTATTGGTGAAGATAAACAATATATAGGTCTGTCTTTCTCATATTTGTTGGGAAATTCATTTGGCACAACATTCCATTTTCCATTTTTATAAGTGATATTGTAATCACAGCCAAGAATCGTGGTTACCCACGTGTGCTACTCTGGGGATGATAACCTCTATTCCAAAAAATACTTCAAACTGTGATGATTTATTTTGATTTGAAAGTGCCTGCCAATGAGATAGGGGAGCAAAGTTTCGATTGGATGAAAGATGGCTATAATATCATTCTCGTAAGTGGATTTACCTAAATTTTTGAAACAAAATTGTTTACTAGTGAAGGCCAAGGGGCGCCATTATTTCATGATTATTGATCTAAAACTATAGCCATATGCATCACATTCTAATACAAAAGTATTTGTGAAATCATGTACTATTAAGATATTGCGGTACATACCTAGATGCTTTTAAAGATTGAAGAGTCACTCTTTGCATCCTTAGTCTAGCAAAAGGCATTGTTTTTTTAGTAATGATATTATGATTATGCAAAAACATTATGTAGTAATGTGTGAGCCCTATGAAGACACATAATATGTTAAGTGTTTTGGGTTGTCTCCAATATTGGGTAGGATTATTTTTATTAGCATCCACTCGTGCACCCCATGTTGGATAAGAATGTGACCCATGTATTTAAAATCAGAAGCACCGAAGGCACATTTGGATAGCTTGAGAAGTAATTTTATGTCCCTAGGTAGTTTTCATACTTTATAAACATGTTCCATACGTGCCTAGTAATTTTCACTATAGATAAATATATTATCATAGAATACCAACACAAAGCACCATAGGAAGGGTCTACATATCTTGTTCAAGAGGCTCTAAAACATGGATGGAGCATTGCAAAGTCCAAAGGGAGTCCCCAAAAACTCATAATGGCCTTCCTTTAAAGTCCTTCACTCTCTTTTGGTGGCATCCACAACAAAGGTTGAATTTGTTGAAGAATGTGACACCATGAATCTCATTTAGGATGTCATCAATCACTATAATAGAGAATTTATTTGGCATTTTCAACTTATTGAGAGCATATGATTCTAGGAACATACACCTCGCACATTTTTTCAGGACCATGACCACTAATGATGATTAGATAGTATTGGGATGTATGACACTTGCCTCCATAAATTCAAGAATAATATTATTAATTTCATTATTTTATCCAAAATTGTCTCTATAAGGATGCATATTTTATGCTTGACTACCGAGGATCAATGGAATACCATGATCATGTTCTCCTTTTGAAGGGGTGAAACATATCGATGTCTCAAGCACCTAAAGATCTCCATTAAAAACATTTTGCAATGGTGGGTGGAAATGAAATAATGCAAGAGTGGAAATAAATTCCATATGCTTTTATTAATGAAGGGAATTTTCTAGATATGATGACCTAAAAGGGGTTGCTTATGTTGAAAATATAACACCTTTAAAGATTCATCACTTGGTATCTCGATGTGTAGTTCATTCCATGGATTATTAGCTAGTAGGAGGGTGGAAACATGAAGTTGGGTAACACTTAAATGCTTTTTTTTTTATAAAATAACTTCAATTTATGTCTTTCAATTTCAACCCATTTAACCCCATATATCCCTTAGGAATTTCACCTTGAAGTAAACACAATACTTTTAGATAATTGTATTAGCTTTGTACTCATATTTTTATTTTTAAATTATGGACATATCGTGGGACAAATTTACACTTTAAAATTTTAAGTATGGATAAACAGTGACCTGCGTTCCCACTGTTTTTTTAGAGAGATGGTTATTCATTTTAGGGAAAAAAATGTTCTCATAATCTACACAGATTTCACTCGAGAATGAACTATATTTTTAGGATTTTCATACTTAAGCACTATTTTTTATTATTTATCGAAATAAGATATGTTAAAAAAATGGTTCCTTATCGACACATGTTGGTGTCCTTGTATTTTCTTTCTAATGTGACTCTTATCAAAGAAACAAAAATTACCCTTTTGAAGATGATAGGGCAAGGAGGATCCCTATGTTTTTTCTAATTTCTTTGTGTATTCTTTTATATGATATTGAATTTTCATTTCATGTGATTTTCAAAGGAACAAAATTCTTAAGGGATAATATTTAGAAAGAAATATTACTAAATAGAAATTCATAATGAAATAAAAGAATTCTTATATTATTAGAAACTAGATTCATAGATGAATCATGTAACATCCTAAGAGTTTACCCCTATTTAAATAAGTAAGAGGACTTGGATATAATTATGTTTTGAATAAGTCAGGAGACTTGGACCTGTGTATGATACGAGGCATCATGAACACATAACACTTTATGTGATTAAAGTGATATTTAATTTATAAAATGTTTCTACCAACTTGCTATGGGACAACTTATTGAAAAGAGGGACCAAGATTACTAGGGAATTACCACTTGTGTGAGTAATTAAAATTTAACAAGGGAAAGATAAACAAGTTGAGAAAAATAATAATTATTGAATTCAAGAAATGAGAGGAATTATAATAAACCATAACTGCCCTCCGAAACCATGAAAAGATAAAAGGAAGAGAAAGAAAAGGGAGAGGGTTCTCTTTATTTTCTTTCCTACAAGAGTTTTAATTTTGAAAATAATTATGAATCCAAAAGAGAGAGGGAAAGCCATCCTGCAAAATGGTTAAGCAAGATAAGAAAGCATAGTAGATAAGGGAGATTGCAGAGGCAAGTTTCCCCATTGCCACAGTATAGGTCCATCCCGATTTTTTTTATTGAGCACTCAGTGTATTCATTCCATATTGTTGTGACTTGCAATAAAAACTCCTGAAAAGAGGACAGATTTTATAGGAACCAAGAGCTAATTAAAGTGATCCTAATTTGGCAAGTCTACTTAACTAAATATTTCACAAGAGAACATCCCTAAGTCTTAATTCCTTAGTAAGCTTGGCCTAGCTTGGAGATGGTGTCTGCAAAAGTTGAGAGGTTCTGAATTGCTGCAGAAATCTATGGTTGGGGGGAATAGCCTTGTACCGTAGCAAGTTGGATGAAAGTACATATAAGTTTATTTAATTTCTGTTATTAGCTCGTATTCAAAGGTTTCAGGTATTTGATATGTGTATGTCTTTTATTTAAATGGTATTTTTGGACTAGGGATTTAGAGATAATTATGTTGATTTTGCTATTAGTATTCTATAAAGATTTATTTTTTATTACTAGACAATAAATAGGAGTCCATTCTATACAGTTAATGTCTCACTATTCCTTTCAATTATAAAAATAGTAGTTTAACCTATTCAGCTAATGCCTTATTGTTCTTTTTAATTACAAAGATATCAGATCTGATAAGGCTAATGATATTTCAAGTTATTCTATTTGTAATTGTTCAAATAGTGATTTTTATATTAAAGGATGTGAGTCGGTTATTAATTAATTTTATTCAAGCTGCCGGAATATTTAATTCAATTAGGATCTTCGATTTATTGTTCATGTAGGTTGTCATAACCAATTTGTTTTATGTAAATTCTATTTGTTACTGTAGGAGTATTTTTATGAATTTATATTTATGTTAAATTGTACCAAAAACAATAAGTAAAATAGTTCAAGGAAAAATCTGCTGTTATGTAACCCTACCACGAGCGGGAAAGGGATAGGCCCTTGGCATTGCCATTAATCCCCATGCGCGTAGTAGGGAGGCAAAGAGTAAGGGATACTTAATAGAAGTATACGCAAGCATATAAAAAAATAGAACTCTAAAAAAATAATCTCGTATTGAACTTGATAGACCCATATGAAGATTATTCGCACCTAATGTTTACATATAGTGTAAATACAACAAATTACCATGGGTTGACCTTGTCAATTATATTAAACAATCATTACAATAAATAAATATATAAATATCAAATTGTAGCATAGCGTGATTAAACCCAAACAAATACAAGGCTAACAAGCAATACAAGAAAGTAATTATTGTTAATCTATATAGCCTTGAAGAAAAACTGAATCACGGTTTGATGTAATACACAGAATTCATAAATAAAAGGACAACAAAAACATAAAGTTGTATAGTAGGATCTTTCCATAGGGATTGAACACAACCCCTTGGCCGTAACGAGGGTTTTAAAAACCACTGTCAACACATATAAAGAATATTGAATTCCATTATAAAGGGTAATCATCTTCACTATTTGGATTTGATCAATAAAAGGGTTAATGCTAACCCTCAGGAGAGTGTGATGGTTCATCCTGTAACACATACATAATCAATGCTAAGCGTACAAGCCAAAGGATATAATTGTAACCACTTAAATAATCTTTATATCAATTTTAACCATGTAAACTAATTGAAAGGGAGCACGTAGGCTCTATGCATAGTAACAATAAAAAATTAAAAAAAAGGGGGGCTTGTTCCATCGCATGCCCAAAGTATCAAATAACACAAAAAATCTTAATATTAAACCATAGAGTATAAATATTAAGCTCAGACATAGAAACGTAATGATACAGGCTTAATCTGCCTCATAAAAGTATTGTACATCAAACATTTTAAAACAATCACAGACAAAGGACTATTTACTGCCATAGGAACCTTAATAAATTATTGAGGGCATCAAAATGACCTAGCTAATTCTACAACTGTAATATTAGGGTCTTAACCCATAATAACTGATAGTTTCGAGTTAACGGTTGCAGGATAAAAACCCTGAGCATTACGTACCAAAGACCAACAATAATAAAATAAGACTGTCATGCCTCTTTCCACACGTGTTAATCCCTCTGTTATTCCTGTTGGGCAAGCGATCCATGGGTAGGGAGCTTACCTGGAAAAAACACCACTACCAGTCCCTAGAGAAGCTCACCTTTCATCGAACCAGATCACAACGTCTAAACCTACAACAAAATGGTTTCGCATTAGTAAATTTTTTGATAAATCATAAGAGTAGAATTATAAAAATTAAATATGTGCAAAAGAAATAAAGCATATTAGAAGATTCAGATACTTACCAAAAGAAGAGGCACATGAGGTCTCGATGCTCTGATAAAAGCATAATTTTGCATCATCAGTGTAAGGTCTCGCCATGAAGGGGATTTTTTTATTTTTTTAAATTGTGTATAAAGGAGTTCATGGCATTATTCATTAAATTATGTTTAGCTTAATACAAAAATAGTGTAATATAATACCGTCAGTACCATTCATAATGCGATGACTTATTGGCTAGCATAATTTAATTACCGTCACCATATTCTCAAGATTCTCTATAATATCTACTCAAGATAGGTATGAAGATTCCTTACTTTCAATTCGACATAGTCACCGGGGTAGAGATCCTGAGGAATAACGAACGACAAAGACATACAGTGCATAATAATAAAGTGCCAACAATCATTCAACACATAAATCAGAACTATCGCTTCCATCCTAGGTTAAGCATAGCAATGGGTCATAACGAATCGAGATCTAAAGAACCAGAGATCTACGACTTAAAATTCAACACATAAACCAGACATAATAATGATTTCCATTCAAGACAGAGTTATCGCTTTCATCTAAGTAAATAAAACTAGAATGTAAATTCTCCGGTACATAAATCTTTCATTTTCAGAATTTATTTAACACAGGAATTAGAAGTTTAAGATCTCCAATGTTTCTTAAATAAAACAAGAACATAATGCTCAAGTATACGAATCTTTCATTTCCAGAATTTATTTAACAAAGGAATTGTACATTTAAGATCTCCAACATTTCTTAAATAAAACAAGAACATAAATGCTCAAGTATACAGATCTTTCATTTCCAGAATTTATTTAACACAGGAATTATACATTTAAAATCTCAAATATTTCTTAAACAAAGACATAGATAATTTAACAAATTGACTACATAAAACCTGTGTGCGTGGCTGCTCCAACAGTTGATGTAATTCCACAAAATCCGCAGCTCCAATGCCGCTGTCAACCCCCATGATTCACCGACAAGACCCCTCAGTTGACCTCCCTACCGTATCACCGTTACTCTCTTTCTCCCCGAACCTCGAGCAAATGGGGTCGTAAGAACACACAATGCAAGCTTTCCGTTGGGATCTCCCAATCATCAGTCAAGCTCAACCCAACTCCAACAATCACAAGATAAATTTTCTATTTCGGTGCCCGTCCAGCACTAGGGAGCAAGAGAGTCTTTTCTCCTTCCCCTCCCTTCTTTTATAAAAAAGGTGTGTATTCCAAGTGTTTCCTCATGCACATATTTTACTTTGTTTAATATTTTCTTAATATTCATCCTCATATTACATACATGTCTCTCTCTATCTTAAGTGTGCACCTAATTCCCTAAATGAGTGTAAGGTAGGTGTAGAGGTCTCCACTAGAGTCCTAGCTATGTTTTGTTTACTCAATAGTTTATTCCATTTTATTTTAATAAAATTTCTAGTAAGTGGACACAATGTTTTCTACATTCCTCTCTTTTCCAAAATAATAACATAAACAAAATATTTCTTTTAATAAAATTCCAATCTATTTCAAATTTCTTATTTTTCAAAAATAGTAAAAATAATTAAAAGAATAAAAATAAAAATGAATAAAATATTTCTTTTATTAAACTTATATGAGTAATTTCAATTTGTGTAATTGATTACATAACTTCTTCCTTTTCTTGTCTAGGTACCCCTTCGGTGGGCCCTTCGACAATGTTGTTTCTTTCTTCTTATGGGGAGTACTACGTAGAGATCATGGAATTGTTACCGTGATCTCTCGACTACGCCTTCTTGGAGACTAAGGCTGCTCAGGGATAAGGCTCTCCTTCTCATGCGCCCCTCAACTCATCGTACGCGACCAAATTGTTATGGCCTCGTCTGTATGACACACGCTTCCCCGGGCCAGCTTGTAAGTTTCTAACCCATGCGTGGAGTGCTAATTGAGGGTCAACAGTCTGTCGTCGTACCCCTATGTGTTCTTTCCGTTCTTACGACCCCTATAATTGCATTGTGGATCTATCGGTAAATAGTCTTACCTGCCACTGCACACACTCAAACGCACATTAGTAGCGCTGCACCATGAAATATTTTCACCATTCATCATAGTATCTCAGTGAGTCGAGCATATAATTTATTCATATTTTTCATTATAAATCATTTTCATCATTCATCATCATGTCTGAGTCAATCGAGCATATCTATCATTCATCATTCTATCTTAGTCAATCGAGCATGTAATTTATCCACATTTTTCATTTATAAAGCATTTTCATCATTCATCATCATGTCTCAGTTAGTCGAGCATATCTATCATTCACCATTCTCCTTATAAAAATATTTTCGTTTAATCGTTTCAGTTTCATAATTCTCAATTTAGCATATATCATCTAATCATTTGCATTTCATAAAATAATATTCAAAGTAATTTCCATGGTTCATGTTTTATTTAGTCGGTTCACTTCAAAACTAGTTCCCTCATTCGTCTAATCATTTAAAGTACCGAGGCGGGCGTTACAATCAGAAATGAAAGGGAACCATAATAAGTAACGTAGGTGGCATGGATTCTCGAAGCCGAGTTTTGAAACAACAAATAACCAGAAGGTGAGATCTAAAGCTCTGTCAAAACCTCACAGAACAGAGCCGAGCTCGAGGAGGAACAAATGAGGAATTGGTGAACAATTTACCAAGTAAAACCCTCACTTTCATAACCAACGATGCAAGTACAAATATTTAAGGCTGAGCTCTAGGTGGAGAGGAACTGCATGTGCAGTACACGTCCTACCACTATCGATGAGCTAGACAGTAATTAATACATTATGGTTCACAAATTTGTATAAGTTGGGAATCAAGTGTTGACCCCGAATGAATTAGTTGTTGTGCACTAGGATTTCTACCCAATAGGTTGTAACATAATTTGAACCTACATGAGAGCATGGTGTTATCACTATGTGGTAAGTATACCACATACCTCATGGCTCTCACTACTTGGAAGAACTCTAATCAGGAGTATAACTTATGAAGGACTAAAATGTATGATATGGTTAACAAAAACATAAACTAAGTTAAAAGTATGAATGTTAGGAACATTAGAACACTAGCCACAAATTTTGTAAAATGCAATTGTGATAATGCTAGCTGGTAATAAATCCTCATACTTTCATATAATTGAAAGATGAATAGTATTCAAGCTAATAATATTCATACGAATCAATTATGAACATATGTTCATTAGAGAATAACAATGGAATAAATAGGACCTAAAAACTATAATGGTACTATAAATTAAAAGAGAACAAGTCTCTAACACACTAGAAGATATATAAGTTCGAGTATGGAAGGTGTTGGAATGGACTAATCTCCTCTTAGAATTAGGTTGTATATGTGGAATAGTTAATTAAATTATGATATGAATTATGGACTATATATTCATATACATAAATGTCTACAAAAAAAATGTGCATAATTATTGAGTTAAATATGGAGTTGTTACAAATGGTATCAGAGCCCAAGTTGCAACACTGTGCAACCAATGGCCTTGTCCCCTTGTGAATTGCAGATTGATTTTCTGTGCACATTGACTAATAGAAATTTATTTTTCAAATTAAGGTAGTCAATGACGCTGCGAGAACCAACACAACCAAATTTAGCAATCTAGATAGGGAATCATAATTCAATTTTAGGACAACGTTATAATATGATCTTAAGAATAGCTAGGAAAAAAGCTAAGTTGGGAAGGGCTTCAGAATCCATGGAAAGGCAAGAGGAAATGATAGATCAATTATAGAATCAAAGATAGCTACGTCAGAAAGAATTTTTTTGAAAAATCATGAGTCTTGAAAGAAATTCCAACCAGCGGGGTCATTTAGAACCACCTCAACAAGAAGGGGAAATTTAGGTTAGTTTAAATGGAGAACAATAAACTTTTACATCCTGTGAAATATCAAAAACCATGCAAAGTTTGAAGTATGAACTACAGATCTTTAAGGAAGATAAATAGAAGGATAGACAAGCTCAACAATAATTAAATGCAGTCTAACTGAAATTAAACAGAATCCATCACACACTTCCAGCAATATGATAGGGGTATCTCATAAAGAATAAATAAGTAAAAATAAATAAATAATCAAATCAAGTTTCTCTTATAAATCATAAATAAGAAGTTGTAGCACTAGTTCTTATGAATCCTCATTCCCACCCCGGTTTAGAAAAAAGGTCTAAACATTCACATAGTTCAGAATTAAAAGGAGAATTTAAAACGATTAAAGCACCAATATTTGAAGGTGATACTGATTGTGGAGAAAAAATAGAGGAATGGTTGCTTGGAATGTCCAAGTATTTTCATGTTTATGCTTATCCAAGCGAGTTAAAAGCTCGTTTAGAAATCTATAACCTTAATGGAAAAGTTGTACATTGGTGGAGGGATTTAAAACTCACCAAGAGGATAAAAGAAGGTAAAATTGAATGGTCATAATTTAAAAGACCGTTCAAGGAGAAATATTTATCAGAAATATTTTATGACAATAAAATCATGTTAGTTTTTCAAAATTTAGTTCAATCTGATATAGGATCTTAACTGAGAGAACAACATGTACAGCATATCTACAGCATATCAGTCATGGACACAATAATGCAAGCACACAAGAGACATAAAGTTTACTTGGGGAAAACCATAAAGGTGAAAAACCCCAATAACTTCCTCAGAGATAGATAGAGCAATGATACAACCCAAGCATAAGAGATAGACATCTCCTAGCAGCATATTCTCCTCCTCCACAAGTGCGCCACTCTCCAAAGAGTGTGTGAGAGAATAGAATGATGAAATAGAGTGCCTCCCGCACTCTATTTATACTTGACTTGACTTGCCTAATAACCTTTACTAGGTCGGCCTTAACTTAACCACATAACATAATGTTGACTGGGGCGACCCCCAATAGGGTGGTCTAATAACCCTTTGACCCACATGAATTATACAAGGCCGACCCCAACAAGGTGGTCTAATAACCCATCAAGTATAAGTTACGACACTTACAATATAAATTATGACACTTCCGTATAGAGGAATAATAACATCTCTATAGGAATACAATATACATATATGTGAAATACATTCCGAAGTTACATATACATCAACACTCCCTCTTACCTAGGAAGTTATTTCTCGACACAGATCTTCTAGCACAAGTCTTCTTCTCTGGATCATCATCAACAAATCATCGTCCTCGAATCATCGTCATCATCACTGTTGCTGCTATCTCAATCAATCTCTGAATCTACTCATCATAGGAAGTTCTACAGAGCCAGTCCTTTTTCATACTGGATGTAGGCCCACCACCTGCAGGTCTTCATCATCACTGGCCATACTGTGGAATACTCAGGACTTATTACGTGCGTCACAAAACCTGGCTGAAGCATCCTAGGCTGTTACGAGCACTCAGCTCTACCTTTCGGATCTCCCAGGAGCACATTACATGTGACCCCATCACAAAACCTGGCTGTAGCATCCCAGGCTATTACGAGCACACAGCTCTACCTGTCTAATCTCCCAGGAGCACATTACACGTGATCTCACCATAAAACCTGGTTGTAGCATCCCAGGCTGTTACGAGCACACGGCTCTACCTGTTGGATCTCCCATGAGCATATTACATGTGGTCATGACAAAACCTGGCTGTAGCATCCCAGGCTATTACGAGCACTCAGCTCTACCTGTCGGATCTCCCAGGAGCACATTACATGCCATAGGACAAAACCTCGAAAGACCATCCCAGGATGTTACGAGCACAGAGCTCTACCTGTCGGATCTCCCAGGGCTGGATTATATGTCCTCCCAAAGCAAAACCTCGAAAGAGCGTTTTCCAGATAACCCAGGGCCACATTACATGCCATAGGCAAAACCTCGAAAGACTATCTACAAACCTCCTAGGGCTGGATTGTATGCTTATCTGCACAACCTGTCCATGGCCACAAAGTATCATCTTGATACTCATGATCATCGTTCACGAAGCACAACCCAGATGCACATCACACAACACCTACATATATGCCATGGGATAACACATCTACAACCATGCGAGAATGGCACAACACTTATATTGCAGCCATGGGAGAACACATCTACAACCATGCTCAATTGGCTCAACACTTATATCATAACCATGGGAGAACACATCTACAACCATGCTCAAATGGCCCCAGCACTTATATCGCAGCCATGGGAGAACACATCTACAAACATGCTTGAATGGCCCTGGAAATTACATCATGACCATGGGAGAACACATCTGCCACCATGTCAGAAAATCCTAGCAATTACATTGAAACCATGGGAGAACACATCTACAACCATGTCCGAAAAGATCATGTGCATCTATGTCTTCGGAACTCATCACACATAATCCAACTGATTATGTAATGTATCCACCTGATACATGTCATCACATATGATCATCATCACTGCATCATCTCGATGCATGTCATCTGGAGCAACATCTTGAAGCTCGTCATCCATGATCATCCTGATCATATAATGCATCCACCTGATGCATACCAAGTATCTACCTGATATATATCATCATATATGATCCACCTAATCATACAATGTATCCACCTGATACATACACAGATACATGATCGACCTGATCATACAATGTATCCACCTTATATATATCAACATACATGATCATCCTGATCATATAATGTATCCACCTGATACATATACAGATACATGGTCCAAGCATCCAACATGATGTATATACATATAGATGATCGAACTGATCATAACAAGCATCCAACATGATGCATACATAAATACATATAAATGATCCAACCGATCATATCCAGCATCCAACATGATGCATACATACATACATATAAATGATCAAACTGATCATATCCAACATCCAACATGATGCATATACAGAGCAGTAACTGGAGCATCATCCTGATGTTCATCATCCAGCGCTTACATCCATATCCAGGTGAAGGATCCTCCTTCCACCATGCTTGGAATGGCTTCAACAAATGTCTCCATCACTTCTTCCTTGAAGTGTCGTCAATCTGAAGAACACCAAGCCTCTCTCTGAAGTATTCGAACTTCACTCTGGCTAGTGGCTTTGTCAGCACACCTGCAACCTGCTCATCCGTCGCAACATACAGGAGCTTCACTACTCCTATCTGCACCATATCCCTGATATAGTTATATTTGATCTCTATGTTCTTTGACCTATCGTGGAACACCAGGTTCCCAGACAACTTCACACAACTCTGGTTGTCACAAAAGATACCAGTAACCTCCAACGGGAGATCAAATAACTCAGACAGTAGCTTCCGGAGCCATACTGCCTCGCAACTAGCAAAACAAGCTACAACATACTCTGCTTCAGCTATACTCATTGCTACACAGGACTGCTTCTTGCTAAACCAGGAGATCACAGCTTATCCTATACTGAAGAAACATCCAGATGTGCTCTTCCTATCTGCAGCACTGCCTGCCCAATCTAAATCAACATAACCCTGCAGGTTAAACTTTTGATTCGCATAATACTTGAGCCCATAATCAATCCCTTCTTTCTAGGAGAAGCCATGAGCTACAAATCTTGCTTTATATTTCTCCATGCTACCATCTGCAGCATGCTTGATCTTATAGATCCATTTGGAAGTCACAACAGACTTCCCTTCAGGTCTTGGGACTGCATCCCAAACATCATTCTTCATGATCGACTAGTACTCCTCGATCATGGCATTCTTCCGAATCCTAGGAACTTCAATATTTTTTAATATCTTCAATAGATAACTTTGTTGTTGAACAAATGTTGTAGTCCTTCTTTTGTAGGTGATGGTATACGATCTTTCCTACAAAACAAGTTAAATTGCATGATTAGAAAACATCTCATAGTTTTCAGAACAAATTCTTATACATAAATAAGTATGTCATACAGTCATGCAATTATCTTAGCCAATGCTTCAATGCAACATTTATCCATATCCCGTAACTTTCTAGATGCCTTCCAATCTTAACCAGAATATTGTTAAGAGTGTGCACAACTCCCAACATGTCAGCAAAGAGGTTTCATTCTAGATAAGTAGCGATGGAATGTTGTACAGTGCCATAGGCCACTTACCCATGTATATTAGTAGTATATTGTTCATCAATGCAACTATTCTAATATGCACAACCTAATTCTAGGAACATCAGTATATACATTATTGAGCAGTATTATTTAAACAATCAAATATGCAAGAAATGATAATTCAAATACTTATCTTTGTTTGTTTGTTGGGTTGACTCCCTCTTAGTCTTTGCTTCCTTTTTGTAACTCCATTATGATGTGCATTGTGAGAAGTGGTCAACTCCCTATGAATGTCTGCATCCTTGCAGAAACTGCTAGAGTCTGCTCCCTCTTGATCTTTGCTTCCTAGATTACCTGTCCTTGAACTTATATCCATCCTCGATCACTATGCATGCTTACAAGTATCATTAGTGTGATATCCTCGAGATCTCATACATAATCATACATTTATTAGTATATTCTCAATACTATCAAAACACAATAATCTTAAGCATGTAGTCATGATCATTTCAAACAGAAATAATAAGCATTAGTATTCAAGGACTCTTATGGTTAGTCATATCATAAATTAAAGTAAGAAACATAATATGTCTACACCCGTGATTACTCAAACCTATGCTTTCATGACTCTTCTGGTTAAGAAACATAATATGCATACACCCATGATTATTCAAACCTATGAATAATCATTATCAATCATGCCATGTATACTTTACACAAGGTAGGATTCTAACTTGATATAGGAAAAACATACCTAGATTAATATGTTAGTTGGTTATTGTCTAACATACCCACATGATGTATTCTTATTCTCTTAAGTGACTTGTGCTAGTAACCTGCATATCTCATAGGTTAACCAAGTTATACATACCTCGTAAGTAGATCTTCTATGTGATCCATGGCAATGGATGAACGTTTGTCTTCATGTCACCATGGTCATATGTTCTTGAACTAGAACATGATTTGTCTTTCTTGATATACCTTTCATGTTAGTGGACAACATCACAATGAATTAGTACAATCATAAGTTTCAAAAACCCTAATCAATGAATATCTTCTATCATGCATTCATAATTTTATTAAGGTGATACGACAAGTCTAAAATTAACCAATATTGTACTAACCGTAATAATATGAAGACAAACATATCATAAACTTAATTATGAACAAAATTCGAAACATACCTGAATGAGTCATACCTGTTGAGATTGCTTGTAATCTTCTTATGTAAGGCCTTAGCCTCATCTCCCTCTCAAACAAGAACTTCTTCACTTATGCAGGTGACCAATCCATTCTCTTCTAAGATAACCCAATCCACTTGATTTGTAGGAACTCGATCTCGAGCTCGATTAGGGTTTGTCAGAGAAACCCTAAAAATTCAAACTTTGAATTTCAAACTTCTGAAAGGATAGAAATATGTGCCTTGATGAGGTGATCAAGCTGGTATACTCATAATTTGAAAACTGCAAAGTTTCACCCCTCAAATTTGCCTTTGAAAATTCCAGATTCACTCGACAAGACCCCGAACTAGGGTTTGATAAAGCCCACCCTTCTGCCCAATCAAAAAGTTCGATCCAAAGCTCTAAGATTCTATTTTTCTGAGGAGCTTCCAGCAGTGGTCATAGATTTCAAAAACTTCCATTTTTGTAGAGGCCCTAATTTTTCACTTTTCCGATCAAAGTCCTGAACTAGGGTTTGATCAAGCCCAACCTTCTACCCAACCAAAAATTCTGATCTTGGTCTCTAAATTTCTATTTCGATGAGTAGCATTTAGTTGTAGTTTTCGATTACAAAAATTCCAACTTTCTCCGAAACCCTAAATTTCGGAAGCCATGAATGAAGGTGCTAAAAAATAATTCTGTTTTGACAGAAATATGTACCTCCTTGTTTCTGGTGTAAATCCAAACTTTTTGATCCACAGGGTCTGAAATATTTTTTTGTGATAGCCCGACCTGTCATCTTTCCAACCCCACAGTTCTGACCTCAAATGGATTCTCTGAGAGAGAGTTATGCCACGTGTCACAACGTGACCTGTTTACGGGATAAAACAGGAGAGCTAACTTGTACGGCATGCCACGTGTCATTGGTTCAGTTTCGACCCCTGAAAAAGTGACCTGAGAAAGTACAGTCCATATAGTACCTGTCACTTTTTATGAAATTTCATGTGGAGCTTCCTAGCCCAAGTTATGACCTTTTTTCCAAGGTCACCTGTTTATGACTGAGATTTAGAAGAGGCAGAAACCCTATATTATACAGATCATAAATCACAAAGTACAACGAATTAGAGGTTTTCCTTTGGATACAAGGTACATGGCGATCTTAGCTTCGCCCTGTACAATTTTCAAACCCTGAAACCTTGCCGAAATTTCGTTATAGCGAAAGTGCTATGATAACTGGTTTTTGCTATATCAAGCCCTAGCTTCACAATTGCAACAAGTGTCATACATGCCATACCATGCCTTCTTTCAGGCTAGCTCTGATACCATGTTAGTTTTTCAGAATTTACTTCAATCTGATCTAGTATCTTAACTGAGAGAACAACATGTACAGCATATCTACAGCATATCAATCATGGACACAATAATGCAAGCACACAAGAGACACAGAGTTTACTTTGGGAAAACCATAAAGGTGAAAAACACCAATAACTTCCTCAGAGATAGATAGAGCAATGATACAACCCAAGCATAAGAGATAGACATCTCCTAGCAGCAGCTTCTCCTCCTCCACAAGTGCGCCACTCTCCAAAGAGTGTGTGAGAGAATAGAATGATCAAATAGAGTGCCTCTCGCACTCTATTTATACTTGACTTGACTTGCCTAATAACCTTTACTAGGTCGGCCTTAACTTAACCACATAACATAATGCTGACTAGGCTGACCCCCAATAAGGTGGTCTAATAACCCTTTGAACCACATGGCCGACCCCCAATAGGGTGGTCTAATAACCCTTTCAACCACATGACTTATACACGGCCGACCCCAACAAGGTGGTCTAATAACCCATCAAGTATAAGTTACGACACTTACAATATAAATGACGACACTTCCGTATCGAGGAATAATAACATATCTATAGGAATACAATATACATATATGTGAAATACATTCCGAAGTTACATATACATCAACAAATCAAGGATTTTCATGAGATCAAAATGGGATCCGTTACGATGGATGGGTTAATCAGTAAATGTTTAAAATTGTTGCATTGAGTTCCCTATATAAAGGAGGAGAAAATTAAAATTAAAATATTCCTAAGTTGTCTACCAACTCATTTTGCAAATAAAATAGAGGTTGATACTCCTGAAACTTTGGACGAGGAATTACATAAGGAAAGATTGTTCTATGAGCATATTAAAAGTATATTAGAATACAAAGAAGGAACTCAAAGTTTTAAAATAACATTTGTTTAAAACATGAAAAAGGACTACAAACCAGCTACTCACCAAAATCAATATAGCAGGTTTCCAATGAATAAAAAAATTGAGAATGCAAAATCTGTTAGTAAGAGCGAGTATTAATCAAACATTCCATCCCAAAGTGGTACCAAGCCAACAATTTACCCAGGAAATAAAACAATTTTTGAAATAGTGCGGTATTGGGATTGTCAAGGGCCTCATTTTCTTTGAGATTGTCCTAATCAGAAGGGAAAATTTTTAAATGATTTGTAGGAAGACCCCTTAGTGGATAACATGGCGAAAATTCCCCGAATATGTGCAACATTAGAAAATCATCAAAAGGATTTCCATCCATCTGTGATAGAGATAGAAGGTAAAATATCTACACATTCTGTTTCAATTTTGATTGACCCTATAGCATGTCATAATTACATCTCCCCAGTAATAATAGAAAAATGTGGTTTGCATAAAAGCAAGCATATTAAACCATGTTTGGTACAAGTAGCTACTGGTACAAAGTGAATTTTTTTTTAATTAATCAAAGATTTTTTTTGAACCTAAATGGCTTGAAAACTACCGCAGATTTAAACATCTTACCCTTGGGTTCCTATGATGTCTTGATTGGGATGGATTGGTTGGAAAAAAACCATGCAATCTTGAATTGCTTGGAAAAGACTTTCACCTATATCGATGATTTAGGAAACTCCAGTTTGGTAAGAGGCATACCTAGAAAGAATTCTGTGCAACAAATTTCTGCCTTGCAACATAAAAGGAGTGTGAGAAAAGGTTGTAAACTATATGAAATAAGTATTCAAAATTTTGATGAGGAAACACAACAGAAAATGGAAAATTTTCCTATCCTAATAGATCTTAAGGATGTATTTCCATATGAAATACCAGGGCTGCCACCTATGAGGGATTTGGATTTCTTCATAAACTTAGTTCCAGGGGAAGTACCTATTTCTAAATCACCCTACCAGATGAGTATCCCATAATTGGTAGAACTTAGAATTCAGCTACAAGATTTAATTGATAAAGCGTACATTAGGCCAAGTATTGGTTGTGGAGCCTGATATTTTAGATTCAGAGATATTATTCAGTAGTGTTTGTACCCCAGGATTACTGTACACTTGTTCCCCCACTTTGGGGTTCGGGAATGTTTTTGCCAACAGTTTATGGGCCCATGGTTTTGGGTAACTCGTGGTGTTTTCCCATTGTATTTTCCCTATAAAAGAAAGACATTGTAACACGGCTAGGGTTGATGTATTAAGTATTATGCATTGTAAAGATCTCTGAGATCGTAAACAGAGACTGTGATGAAGTGAAGAGGAAGTGTAGCGGATGTGCTGCAGGTTGTATCCCTTCATTTGATGGATGATATAATAATAAGGACTGGAAATTTTAGTGTGGACATAGCCCATCTTGGGTGAACCACGATATATTGGTGTCTCTCTGCTGATGTGTTTGTTTAATTTGTATTTGCATATTGTTTATTGTTATTGCTCTGCGATCTTGTTTTTCTAACAATTGGTATCAGAGCCAAAGGTCTATTTGGCAGATAAACTCACAGGAAACTAGGGTTTCTGGTTCGAGTGGGAGCAATGGTGGAAGAAGGAAAGTTTAAGGTCGAGAAATTTAATGGACAAAACTACCAGTTATGGAAGATGCAAATGGAGGACTATCTGTACTAGAAGGATCTATTCCTACCATTGGGAGGAAGAGCAAAGCAGCGGGCGACTATGAAGGACGAAGAATGGGAGGTTCTTGACAGAAAGACACTGGGAACAATACAGCTATCCCTGGCTTCGTCGGTGGCTTTCAATATCTCAAAATAAAAGACAATGGAGGGTTTGATGAGCACATTGGGTAAACTGTATGAAAAACCCTCGGCCTCCAACAAGGTATTTCTAATGAAGTGTTTATTTAATATGAAGATGTCTAAAGGTGGATCTGTTGTTGATCATTTAAATGAATCTAATACGGTTACAAATCAACTAAGTTCTGTAAGTGTGAACTTTGATGATGAGGTTAGGGCTCTTCTAATCTTGTGTTCATTTCCAGAAAGCTGGAATGGATTGGTCATGGCTGTAAGTAACTCTGTCTCTGGTTCAAACACCTTTATATTTGATTATGTTGTTAGTGTTCTTCTTAGCAAGGAAATGCGAAGAAAAAGCACAGGTGAGACATCAGGTAATGCGTTGACCATGGAGAGCAGGGGAAGACAAAGGGAGTAAGGAAAGAGCCAAGGTAATCGTGGCATGTCTAAAATGGGAAGATCCAAGTCTAGACTGGGAAAAATAGAGTGCTGAAAATGTGGAAAGAAAGTACATCTGAAGAAAGACGACATATCTCTAAAGAAGAAAGGATATGGACAACAGGAAACTACCCTGGAAGAAAATGTAGCGGGTGATGTGTTACAAGATGCTTTGATTCTTGCATTAGAAAATACTAGTGATTGCTGGGTAGTAGATTTAGGGGCTTCACGTCATGCTACACCCCATAGGAAGCATTTTCATGATTATGTTCCAGATGATTTTTGACATGTTTTATTGGGTGATGATGAGCCATGTAAAATTGTTGGAATGGGTAAGGTATGGATAAAATTTAAGAATGGAACTGATTGGATGCTGAAAGATGTAAGGCATATCCCTGTTGTGAAAAGAAATCTGATCTCAACAGGCCAGTTGGGAGATGGCAGCTATCTATCTATGTTTGGAGAAACGTGGTGGAAGATCACTAAAGGATCAATGGTGATAGAAAAATGAGACAAGGTAGGTACGTTGCATTTATGTCCTCATAATACTGACCATTCTATCTCTTTAGCTTCTACAGGAACAGATACATCATTGTGGCATCACACGCTTGGCCACATGAGTGAGAAAGGGATGTAGATTCTCCACTCAAGGAAGTTGCTTCCAGATTTGAAGCAAGTAAGTTTTGAATTCCGTGAGAACTATGTTTATGGAAAACAGAAGAGAGCCCGATTTATCAGGGTTGGGAAATAGAAGAATAATGAAAAGTTAGAGCTTGTGCATACAGATGTATGGGGACCAGCTCAGGTACAATCTCTTGGTGGCTCTCATTATTATGTTACATTTATTGATGATGCAACTAGAAAAACTTGGGTTTATTGCATTAGACATAAATCTGATGTGTTTGCTACTTTTAAGAAGTGGAAAGCTTTGGTTGAGAATGAGACAGGAAAAAGGTTGAAGTGTCTCAGATCTGATAATGGAGGTGAGTACTGCAGCAAGGAGTTTGATAGTTACTATTCATACCATGGGATTCGTAGAGAGAAGATAGTACCATGAACACCACAAGAAAGTGGTGTGTCAGAAAGGATGAATAGAACAATCATGGAGCGTGCAAGGTGTATGAGATTGCATGCAGGGTTGCCCTTATAGTTTTGGGAAGATGTTGTAAATACTGATGTTTATTTAATAAACAGAGGACCTTCAAGTGCTTTGGATGGTGGTATTCCAAAGGAGGCATGGACAAGTAAAAAGGTAAACTACTCATTTCTGAGAACGTTTAGTTGTGAAGCATTTGTCCATATTGATAAAGAAAATAGAACAAATCTTGAAGCTAAATCCAAGAAATGTACCTTTATTGGATATGGGGTTGATGATTTTGGTTATCGCTTATGGGATTATGAAAATAACAAAATAATTAGGAGTAGAGATGTGATATTCAATGAAAAGGTCATGTATAAAGATCAGTTGCAGGGAAAGAAATAGGAAAAGGAAAACACAAAGTACACAGTACTTGATGAAATTGAAGAAAATGAAGTTCCAAAGGAGCCAAAAAATCAAGAACAGCAACAAGTACCTAAAACTCCTGCAAGTGTAAGAAGATCTACCAGGTTAAGTAGACTTCCTGAACGATACTCTCCTTCAATGTATTATTTATTGATGACTGATGCTGGTGAACTAGAATGTTATGAAGAAGCAATGCAGGTGGAAACTAGAAAGAAGTGGGAGCAAGTTATGAATGAGGAGATGGACTCATTGGTAGGAAACTAGACTTGGGATTTGGTTCAGTTGCCTGCTGGTAAAAGAGCATTGCAGAACAATTGGATTTACAGGTTGAAGGAAGAATGAGGCAAGAAGCGGTACAAGACCAGACTCTTTGTAAAGGGGTTTGCACAGAAGAAAGGTATAGATTTTGATGAAATATTTTCTCTTGTTGTTAAGATGACTTCAATTAGGACTATTTTAAGTCTAGTGGCGGTAGAATATTTGCATCATGTATAGTTAGATGTAAAACAACTTTTCTTCATGGGGATTTGGAGGAAGAGATATATATGCAGCAGCCACAAGGGTATGAGGTCAAATGAAGGAGGATCTGGTATGCAGGTTGAAGAAGAGCTTGTATGGCTTGAAGCAAGCTCCAAGGCAGTGGTACTTAAAATTTGATAGGTTTATAACAGAACAAGGTTATAGTAGATGTCATTCTTACCACTGTGTTTATTTCAAGAGGCTAGACAATGAAATATATATTATCTTGTTATTGTATGTGGATTCCATGCTTGTTGCAGAGTCAAACATGCAGGATATAAATGTGCTGAAAAGGAAGCTAGCTAATTCATTTGCGATGAAGGATTTGGGTGCTGCAAAGCAAATCCTTAGTATGAGAATAACAAGAGGCAGGAAAAATCGCAAATTGACATTGTCTTAGGGTGAGTACATACAAAAGGTGTTGGAGAGGTTCAGAATGCAGAATGAAAAACCAGTTAGTATACCTTTGGACAACCATTTCAATCTAAGTAAGAAAATGTGTCCCAAGACATAGGAAGAGAGAGATTACATGTCCAAGATTCCCTATTCATCAGTAGTTGGCAGCTTGATGTTGATGTAAATGTAACTTCGAAATGTATTTCATATATGTATATTGTACTCCTATAGAGATGGTATTATTCCTCTATACGGAAGTGTTTGTATTCCTATAGAGATGTTATTATTCATCTATACGGAAGTGTCGTCATTTATATTGTAAGTGTCGTAACTTATACTTGATGGGTTATTAGACCACCTTGTTGGGGTCGGCCCTGTATAAGTCATGTGGGTCGAAGGGTTATTAGACCACCCTATTGGGGTTTGACCATGTGGGTCAAAGGGTTATTAGACCACCCTATTGGGTGTCGCCCCAGTCAACATTATGTTATGTGGTTAAGTTAAGGCCAACCTAGTAAAGGTTATTAGGCAAGTCAAGTCAAGTATAAATAGAGTGTGGGAGGCACTCTATTTGATCATTCTATTCTCTCACACACTCTTTGGAGAGTGGTGCACTTGTGGAGGAGGAGACGCTGCTGCTAGGAGATGTCTATCTCTTATGATTGGGTTGTATCATTGCTCTATCTATCTCTGAGGAAGTTATTGGGGTTTTTCACCTTTATGGTTTTCCCCAAGTAAACTCTGTGTCTCATGTGTGCTTGCAATATTGTGTCCATGATTGATATGTTGTAGATATGATGTACATGTTGTTCTATCAGTTAAGATCCTAGATCAGATTGAAGTAAATTCTGAAAAATTAACATCGTACCAAAGCTAGCCTGAAAGAAGGCATGGTATGGCATGTATGACACTTGTTGCACTTACGATGCTAGGGCCTGATATAGCAAAAACCAATCATCGTAGAAATTTTGCTATAAATCCATTTTGACGAAGTTTTTGGATTGGAAACTTTTATAGGTCGAAGATCAGATCCCCATGTACCTTGTGTCCAAAGTAAAACTTCTAATTCATTGTACTTTGTGTTTTATGATCTGTACAATCCAGGGTTTCTGCCTCTTCCAGATCTGAGTCATAAACAGGTGACCTTGGCGTAAAGGTCATAACGTGGGCTAGGAAGCTCCAAATGCAATTTCGTAAAAAGGGACAGGTAGTGCATGGACTATACTTTCTCAAGTAACGTTTTTATAGGTCGAAATGGAACCAGTGATACGTGGCACACTGTACAAGTTTGCTTTCCTGTTTTATCCCATAAACAGGTCACGTTGCGACACTTGGAATAACATTCTCTTAGAGAATCCAATTGAGGTCATACCTATGGGGTTTGAAAGATGACAGGTCGGGATACCATAGGTAGAATTTTTAGACCCTGTGGATCCGAAAGTTCAAAGTTACACCAGAAACAATCAGGTACATATTTCTGTCAAAACAAAATTATTTTTTAGCACCTTCATTCATGGCTTCGGGAATTTAGGGTTTCAAAGAAAGATGGAATTTTTGTAATCAGAGACCATGGATGAATGCTACTCATAAAAATCAAAATTTAGAGACCAAGATTAGAATTTTTGGTTGGGCAGAAGGCCGGGCTTGATGAGACCTTAGTTCGGGACTTTGATCAGAAAAGTGGAAAATTAGGGCTTCTACAAAAATGTGAATTTTTTAAATCTGTGACCACTACTGGAAGCTCCTTGGAAAAATAGAAGCTTAGAGCTTTGGATTGAACCTTTTGATTGGGCATAAGGGTGGGATTTATCAAACCCTAGTTCGGGGTGGGATTTATCAAGTGGATTGGATTAATCATAGAAGAGAATGGATTGGTCACCTGCATAAGTGAAGAAGTTCTTGTTTCAGAGGGAGATGAGGCTAAGGCCTTTCATAAGAAGATTACAAGCAATCTCGACAGGTATGACTTATCTAGGTATGTTTCAAGATTTGTTCATGATTAAGTTTATGGTATGTTTGTCTTCATATTATTACGGTTAGTACAATCTTGATTAAATTTAGACTTGTTGTATCACCTTAATAAAATTATGAATGCATGATAGAAGATATTCATTGATTAGGGTTTTTTTGACACTTATGATTGTACTAATGCATTGTGATGTTGTGTGAGGTTGATGTTGTCCACTAACATGAAAGGTACATCAAGAAAGACAAATCATGTTCTAGTTCAAGAACATATGACCATGGTGACATGAAGACAAAGGTTCATCCATTGCCATGGATCACATAGAAGATCTATTTACGAGGTATGTATAACTTGGCTCTATAATGGTTAACTTATGAGATGTGCAGGTTACTAGCACAAGTCATTGAAGAGAACAAGAAGACATCATGTGGGTATGTTAGACATAAATAGCTAACATACTAATCCAGGTATGTTTTTCATATATCAAGTTAGAATCCTACCTTGTGATAGGATCTCTTATATAAGTATACATGGCATGATTGATAATGATTATTCATAGGTTTGAATAAACATGGGTGTATGCATATTATGTTTCTTACCTTAATTGATGATATGAATAACGAGAAGAGTCATGAAAGTATAGGTTTGAGTAATCACAAGTTTAGGCATATTATGTTTCTTACTTTAATTTATGATATGACTAACCATAAGAGTCCTTGAATACTAATGCTTATTATTTCTGTCTGAAATGATCTTGACCATACATGTTTAAGATTATTGTTTTTGATAGTATTAAGATTATACTAATGAATGTATGTATAAGATCTCGAGGATATCACAATAATGATACTTGTAAGCATGCATAGTGATTGAGGATGGATATAATTTCAAGGACAGGTAATCCAGGAGGCAAAGATCAAGAGGGAACACACTCCAGTAGTTTCTGCAAGGATGCAGATATTCAGAGGGAGTCGACCACTTCTCACAATCCACATCAGAATGGAGTTGCAGAAAAGAAGCAAAGACTGAGAGGGAGTCAACCCTACAAACCAAACAAGGATAAGTATTTGAATTTTCATTTCTTGCATATTTGTTTGTTTAAATAATATTGTTCAATGATGTATATGTTTATGTTTGTAGACTTAGGGTGTGTATTATGCATATTAGAATAATTGCATTAATGAACAGTATAATACTAATTTGCATATGATGGGTAAGTGGCCTATGGCACTGTACAACATTCCATTGCTACTTATCTAGATTGAAACCTCTTTGCTAACATATTGGGAGTTGTGCACACTCTTAACAATGTTCTGGTAGAGATTGGAAGGCATCTAGAAAGTTACGGGATATGGATAAATGTTGTATTGAAGCATTGGCTAAAATAATTGCATGACTGTATCACATATTTCTTTATGTGTAAAATTTTTTTCTGAAAACTATGAGATGTTTCTAATCATGCAATTAAACTTGTTTTGTAGGAAAGATCGTATACCATCACCTACAAAAGAAGGACTACAATATTTGTTCGGCAACAAAGTTATCTATTGAAGATATTGAAGATGTTGAAGTTCCCAAGATTCGGGAAGAATGCCATGATCGAGGAGTACCATTCGATCATGAAGAATGATATTTGGGATGCGGTCCCAAGACCTGAAGGGAAGTCTGTTGTGACTTCCTAATGGATCTATAAGTTCAAGCATGCTGCAAGTGGCAGCATAGAGACTTTTGCTTTTGTAGCCAGATCTCCTTCCATCAAATCACTACTTGCTCTGGCTACAGTGATGAAATGGAAGATACACCAGATGGATGTTAAGATAGCTTTCTTTAATGGTGTAGTAGAAGAGGAAGTGTATGTGGAGAAGCCACTCGAGTTTGAGACACATGACCGAGAGTCACATGTGTGCAAACTGAAGAAAGCCCTGTATGGCTTGAAAAAGGCAACTAGGACCTGGTATGGTAGGATAGATGGCTTTCTATCCATTTTAGGCTTTACCAAGAGTAAAGCGGATTCCAACCTTTACTACAAGGTTGAGGAAGGCAATCCAGTGATACTACTTTTGTATGTGGATGACCTGTTTGTTACAGGTGAGGATAGATTGATTTACGACACGCAGCGGAAGCTTGCTGCCAAGTTTGAGATGAAGAAATTGGAGATGATGCACTACTTTCTAGGCATGGAGGTGTGGCAAAGTGCAGATAGAATCTTCCTTACACAAGGGAAGTATGCAGTAGAGATCCTGAAGAGGTTCCGGATGATGGACTGCAAGGCCATGGCCACACCTATGGCATTGAACCTAAAGCTTCTGTGTGATGCTTCATCTGACCTAGTTGATGTCACTATGTATCGTCAGATGATTGGGTCCTTGATGTACCTGACGAACACGAGACCATATGTTTGCTTTGCGGTGAACACATTGAGCCAGTTCCTGACGGATCCAATGAGTGTTCACCTGGTTGCTGTAAAGCATATTCTGAGGTACCTAAAGGGTACAATTGACTATGGGCTCAAGTATGATGCGAATCAAAAGTTTAGCCTGCAGGGCTATGTTGATTCAGATTGGGTAGGCAGTGCTACAGATAGGAAGAGCACTTCTGGGTGCTGCTTTAGTATGGGATTAGGTGTGATCTCTTGGTTTAGCAGGAAGTAGTCCTGCATAGCACTGAGTATAGCTAAAGCAGAGTATGTTGTAGCTTGTTTAGCTAGTTGTGAGGCAGTATGGCTTTGGAAGCTACTGCCTGAGTTATTTGATCTCCCACTGGAGGCTACTAGTATCTTTTGTGACAACCAAAATTGTGTGAAGTTGTCTGAGAATCCGGTGTTCCACGACAGGTCGAAACACATTGAGATCAAATATCACTATATCAGGGATATGGTGCAGAGAGGAGCAGTGAAGCTCCTGTATGTTGCGACAGATGTGCTGATAGTGAAGTTCGAGTACTTTAGAGAGAGGCTTGGTGTTCTTCAGATTGATGACACTTCGAGGAAGAATTGATGGAAACAGTTGTAGGAGCCATTCCAAGCATGGTGAAAGGAGGATCCTTCCCATGGCTGTGGATGTAAGTGCTGGATGATGAGCATCCGGATGATGCTCCAGTTACTGCCCTATATATGCATCAGGTGGATGCTGGAGATGATCAGTTGGATCATTTATATGTATATGTATGTAGGCATCATGTTGGATGCTGGACATGATCAGTTGGATCATTTATATATATGTATCAGGTATGATCAGGTGGATCATGTATTTGTATATGTATCATGCGGATACATTGTATGATCAAGTGGATCATGTATGATGATATGTATCAGGAAGATACTATGTATGCATCAGGATGATGCTATGATGATGATCAAGATGATCATATGTATCAGGTGGATACATTACATAATCAATTGCATTATGTGTGATGAGTTTCGAAGACATAGATGGACATGAGCTTTTCGAACATGGTTGTAGATGTGTGCTCCCATGGTCGCGATTTAATTGATGGGCTTTTCCGACATGGTGGCAGATGTGTTCTCCCATGGTCGTGATGTAATTTCCAGGGAAATTCGAGAATGGTTGTAGATTTGTTCTCCCATGGCTGCGATATAAGTGCTGGGGCCATTCGAGCATGGTTGTAGATGTGTTCTCCCATGGCTGTGATATAAGTGCTAGGGCCATTTGAGCATGGTTGTAGATGTGTTCTCCCATGGCTGCAATATAAGTGTTGTGCCATTCCGACATGGTGGTAGGTTGGTCCTCCCATGGTCGTTGATGTAAGTACTATGAGTCTTTCACGGATGGTGGTAGGTTGGTCCTCCCATGTCGGTGAGTGTAAGTGCTGTGTGTGTGCAACTAGGTTGTGCTTCGTGATACTCTGTGGATGTGGAAAGGTTGTGCAGTACCTTAATATTATACCTTATTACCTTAATCATTAATTAATTAATGGTTATTAGTTGCTAAAATGGTTAATAACACATCCCTAGCTGTGAAACTGGTTATTATGAAGTGGTTTGGACTTATATGGATAAGTGTGAACAAGTTCACAGTGTATGAGCCAAAGTATGGGCCACAAGGTGGTCAAACTAGCTGTTAGGCATGCTTATCCAAGAATTTATTGCCCCAGCATGCGTAAGGAGCCCTCTTTCCTTGTTTTAAGGACCTTCCTTGACCAAGTGCGCTCATGCATTGTATCTGGACATTTTCCAATCCCTAGGCAATTTTTGGCATGCCTAAGCCTAAGCAACTTCTACCAGCCACCTTCTCCACATGTGTGAACCCCATTTTTGGTCTCCCATGCTCATCTAGTGTTCACATACACATTTTGAACCTGTTTGGGATATTTTGGATCCATTTGGTCAAACCTAGGGGGGATTGAGGCTAAATCTAATCTAGATAAGTGTGGATAGTCCATGTTGATATTTTTCCTTACTATTTCTATGTAAGGATGATCCAAGCTCATCGTAATATTGGACAGTTAATAATATCTCATATTTGATCATTTGTGCATTTCTGGAATTTTGATTATTTGTACTGAGTTTTGGTCATTTGTTCATTTTGAAATAGTTTTGCACTTGTCTCTTGCTTAATGAATTTAATCTTTCAGCTGTGAGGAATCCATGGTAGCTAGATCCTACTATGACATACATTTTTCAGGGAGATTGTTGGTTGTTGAGCGTCATCTCCTAGATTCAGAGATGTTATTCAGTCGTGTTTGTACCCCAGGATAACTGTACACTCGTTCCCCCACTTTGGGGTTGTTTTCACCAACAGTTTACGGGCCCATGGTTTTGGGTAACCTATGGTATTTTACCATTGTATTTCCCCTATAAAAGAAATACATTGTAACATGGCTAAGGTTGATGTATTAGGTATTATGCATTTTAAATATCTCTAAGATCGTAAAGAGAGACTGTGAGAAAGTGAAGAGGAAGTGCAACATATGTGCTGCAGGTTTTATCCCTTCATTTGTTGGATGGTATAATAATATAGACTGGAAATTTCAGTGTGGACGTAGCCCATCTTGGGTGAACCACGATATATTGGTGTCTCTCTTATGATGTGTTTGTCTAATTTGTATTTGCATCTTGTTTATTGTTATTGCTCCGCGATCTTGTTTTTCTAACACCAAGTGTATCACCTTGGGGAGCACCCATTCCTTTTGTGAAAAAGAAAGATGGAACCATGTGGATGTGCATTGATTATCGTGAGCTTAATAAATTGACCATAAAAAACAAATATCCACTACCTATTATTGATGACTTGTTTGATCAAGTTAGAGGATCTAAAGTCCTCTTTATGATGTGATATTTACAATAGCTTAGATCTATATTCATAAGACAATTTCACATGGAATATTTCAGACAATGAGAGAAGAAGAATATACAAGATAAATTGTGGAAATCACTTTGTATTTTATTCATCAATATGATAAAAATATATAATACATATTTCATGGAGAAAATCAAATTCCTTGGAGGCAATTTGGAAATGACAAAAAGAAAAGGCTTAGATAAGCCAAAAAACCCCCTAGGTGGCAAAAGCAGTTTCCAAAACTGTCCTAGAGGCTCACAAATTAGCTAGGTATGGTATGGAAGCTCATGAGTGAGGTAAATAGAATGTATTGATGGCTTTAGGAGAGAATATATGATGTGGAGGTCGAATTGGTCAAGTGGGAAGAGTTTCTAAGTCAACTAGCTTTACCTTTTCCACTTGAAGGCAGAAAAAATAGGACAAAGCTAACTAAATCAGGAAAGCACCTTCTAAACAAAAAATGGAAAGAAATCAGATAGAATCCAATGAAATCTTATCCAGAATTTCCTGCAATGTGCCCTAGTGACTTAGGATGGCAAGTGGTCCACTAAAAGACAAAACTGGCCCTATTTACCTAGTCAAAACTCAGAAAATTAATCATAAATGATTAATTAATTTATCCTAAGTCTAAAATGGTATAGGTGGGTTTTTTTAATACTCCAACACACCCCCTTAATCCTAAATTTATGTGATGGAAATCAGAAAAATATCAGAAATATAGTGCCCAAGCAACAAGGCTTATGGTGACCCCAATACAAAAATAACTAGTCCATGTAAAACGAGGAAATAGGGAAAACCTCATGGGATCAAAACCCTCTCTCAAAAATGGACATGATTGGATGTATTCATATTGTCTTACTGCTCATTTGGAGGAGCTGAATGAGCTGAATGGGCTGCTTCTAAGTAACAAACTTGATGAAGAGATTGTGGATGTCATGATAATTCATTAGTGCATCAATGTGGTGTAGGCAAGAATCATGTGTAGAGGCTCCTTCAAGCTCATCTTTTGATGATGGAGGATCATCATATGAATTTTTTTTTTTAACATATATAATCATATCTGAAAACATAATTAATGATGGAAAGAATATCTATGCAAACTCCTTCCCAAGGAGAATCAGAGAACTCAAGAGGACCAATTTCTTTTGTAGTTACAATGTGGTGCACTAGTACCTGTAACTTCTTCTAAAACTGATGTAGAACCCTTTTGATATTGTATAGGAGATCATGCATCTCTGAAATATCATAATTTGAGTCATATGGAGAAACAACCAATAAATATGTGGAGTATCCATGATCAAACAGAGCTTCAGTAGGAAAATTGTGAGAAAATAGGTCACCCTGGCAACTGAGCGAGCCTGGAGAGGTTGAGGACTTGAATTTTGAAACATGAGTGATGGGGTCAGGTCTAGATGTGTGGAATATCATTCCAATAATGTACAAAGACATGTATTTGCAACCAATGAAAGATATGAAATACATAAGAGCAATAGAGGCAAGTGACACAGTGTAGGAAAACATGGAATTGTGTAGTTTCCTAACTGGAGAACATGGGGGTGTAGGGTCTTTTTTGAATCCAATGGTTGGGAAAATGGTGTGGGAGGTGTCATGACCTGCATATCAAACTGTATATCATCTTAAAAATCATAATCTAAAATATTTGAATGGAGGTGGAAAGACCTTTCAGTAGACAAGTCAGAAGCTAGTAAAAAATGACTAGTTTTGAGAGTAGACTTGGGTGAACTAACTAAATATTGTACCAAGGAAGAGGTGTAGGTTTCTGATTCTGATATATCAGAATGTGAATCAAAATAAGAGACATAAGAATTATCTTTCACTCTAGTACTCAAAGCATAAGCATGATTACCTTTGGGAGAGGCTTGGAAACAATGTTCTTGTTCTACAACAAGCTTGCCTTGTTCTTTTCTTGCAAAGTCAGGAAAATCTATGTTATTCTCTTCAAGCCTCTTGGAAATGATGTCCAATTTCTTTTTGAAACAATATTTATTAGGATGAGTTCCTTTGAATCAATAAGAACACTTGGGCTTCTCCTCCTTCATCTTCTTGGATTTGGAATCTTCATTAGTACCCTCTTCATCTAACAACATCTTTTGTTTGGATTTGTCATTCTTGAAACTCATTGCTCCATGAGCAGGAAGTGCAAAGTCCTTGGAGGGTGTTATATCCATCATTTGTACCAGCTTGTCCTTATCTTTAGTGAGCGAATCAATGAATGAATCCAAGCTTGGCATCTTCAATTAGGAACTGCAGGTCTTGTGGTATGAAAAGTAGACACAAATACTGAGTATTCTGAGCTCAGTTTTGACATAATGGTAAGGATTAACTGCTCATCCTTCTTATCTATGCCACATTGCTTGAGTTGATGCACTAGGTCCTTGAATTTTGAGATGAAATATTCCATTGAATCGAAATTACTTGGACTAAGTGAGATCAACTCAATCTCCAATAAATTACCTGTGAGCTTGTCATGTTTTGCAAAGAGAGACTCTAGCTTTTTCCACACTTGATTTGGAGTGGATAGAGAATCAATATGGAATAGAATATCTAGAGATATATAGATACAAAGTAACACATAATATTCATCAACCTTATTGAACCATTTGTATTTTAATGCAACATTTCCTAGCTCTATTTCAAGCCCCATATTGACTCTATACAATCCTTTGCTCCGAAGCTGGATGATCATATGAGCCTTCCAGTCAAAGAAATTGAAGGGAGTGAGAGTCACAACTTTGGATTATTTTTTATCCATACTGATGCGCTCCTGGTGATGGAAATACCTACAAAAACCACTCTTGGAATTTTTTTTGAGTCAATCTATATCTGATACCATGTGATATTTTCAATAGCTTAGATCTAGATTCATAAGACAATTTCACATGGAATATTTCAGACAATGAGAGAAGAAGAATAGAGAAGATAAATTGTGGAAATCACTCTGTATTTTATTCATCAATATGATAACAATATATAATACATATTCCATGGATAAAATCGAATTCCTTGGAGGAAATTTGGAAAGGACAAAAATAAAAGGCTTAGATAAGGCAAAAAAAAACCTAGGTGTCAAAAGCAGTTTCCAAAACTGTCCTATAGGCTCATGAATTAGCCAAGTATGGTATGGAAGCTCATGAGTGAGGTAAATATAATGTATTGCTGGATTTAGGAGAGAATATATGATGTGGAGGTTGAATTGGTCAATTGAAAAAAGTTTCTAAGTCAACTAGCTTTACCTTTTCCACTAGAAGGAAGAAAAAATTAGGACAAAGCTAACTAAATCAGGAAATCACCTTCTAAACTAGAAATGGAAAGAAATTAGACAGAATCCAATGAAAGCTTATCCAAAATTTCCTCAAGTGTGCCCTAGTGACTTAGGATGGAAAGTGATTCACTAAAGGACAAAACTGGCCCTATTTACCTAATCAAACTCAGGAAATTAATCATAAATGATTAATTAATTTATGCTAAGTCTAGAATGGTATAGGTGGGTTTTTTCAATACTCCAACATAAGATTGATTTAAGATCAGGATATCATCATGTAAGGATTCAAGAATACGACATTGGTAAAACTGCTTTCATAAATATTTATGGACATTATGAATTTGTGGTAATGCCTTTTTGGCTTAACTAATGCACCTACAACCTTTATGTGCATGATGAGTAGTATTTTCAGCCAATACGTTGACAAGTTTTTTCTTGTATTTATTGATGGCATTTTTAATCTACTCAAAGAATGAACAAGAACACAAACAACATTTAAGGATAGTATTGCAGACATTATGAGAACACCGGATTTATTCCAAATTCTTTAAATGTGACTTTTCAAGAAGGAAATTTAATACCTTGGGCACATTATATTAGAAGAAGGCATTGTAGTGGATCTGAAAAAGATTAAGCCAATAATGGATTGGCCTACACCAAAAAATGTTTTTGACATAAGATCCTTTATGGGATTGGCATGTTACTACAAAAAATTCATAGAAAACGTTTCTAGAATAGCCTACCCCATCACGTCCTTACACAAGAAAGAGGATAAATTTATTTGGAATGATAAGTGTGAGACTAGTTTCCAAAAGCTTAAGGAATTGTTGACAAAAGCAGTTGTATTGAAAATTGTTGATCTGGATAAAAAGTTTATAGTTTGCACAGATGCGTGCAAGTAAGGATTGGGAGGTGTCTTGTTGCAATATGACCATGTGATTGCATATGAATCATGAAAACGTAAAGACAATGAGCGTAATTACACTAAACATGACCTAGAGTTAACTTCTATTATACATGCTCTAAAAATGTGGAGACACTACCTTATGGGAAATAATTTTTTGTTGAAAACTTGTAATATGAGTTTAAAATAATTTTTTGATCAGCCTAACTTAAATGCTTGGCAAGCCCGCTGGATCTATTTTATTAGATTCCTTGAGTAGGAGAGTACATTTAATCTATGAAATTTTCTTAAGTAAACTAGAACAAAATTTAAAAAAGGAAATCAGAGCAATTGTATAAATGATCCATTCTATGCTGAAATTGGAGAAAAAATTTAGAAGTACAGTTTGGAACAGAAACAACAAGGCTATAGGATTGATGAAAAATTATTTATTTCGTAAAAAAAGCTAGGTTGTATATCCAAAAACAAAAAATATGAGACATCAAATCTTAACTCAATTTCACAAGAAACCTTATTTAGGGAACTCTAGATATCAAAAAATGATAACAGTAATTAAGAAGCATTATTTTTGGCCTAAAATGAGAATGGGCATAGCACATTTCATATCAAGATGTCCAGAATGCCAACAAATAAAAACTGAACATCGACATCATGTTGGTTTACTATAACCCTTACCTATACCTGAGTGGAAATAGGAAGTAATCAATATGTATTTTAATACATGTTTACCTAATAGTAGAAAACAAAATACTTCCATAATGGTGGTTGTGGAAAAACTATCAAAATATGCACATTTTATTCGAGTTAAATCAACATACAAAGCAATTAACATAACTAAAATATTTTGGCGAGAAATTTTCAGGTTGCATGGGATCCCAAAAGCAATTATATCATACAGGGATCCCAAAATTTACAAGAAATATTTGGAGAGATTTTTTTTCTATTTTAAACACAGTTTAATTTCAGTACATCTTATCATCCACAAATTAATGGACAAATATAACTCACTAATCAAATACTTGAATACATGTTGAAGATGTATGCTATGCAGAATCCATCACAATGGGAAGACTATTTACAATTGGATGAATTTTCCTATAACAACGGGTACCCGACCTCTACTAAGATGTCTCTTTGTTCGAGATTTTATATGAAGAAAATGTAGAACACCAGTCACATGGATGAACCAGTGGATAGGTTAATGTTAGGACCATATCTACTAAAAGACTCAGAACAATTAATGGATAAGGTAAAACAAAATTTAAAAAAAGCCCAAGATGAGCAAAAAAGTTATGCATATAAATTTCACAAGGATAAAGAGTATCAAGTGGGTGATCATGTATACTTAAAGGTCAAAGAAAAGGAAACACTTTCAAGTTAGGAAGGTGCAACAAATTGGCCCCAAGATAGTGTGGGCCTTTTGATATCCTAAGGATAGGCCCTGTTGCTTATGAGTTGTCCTTACCAACTCATATTAAATTCAACGATGTATTCCATGTATCTCTTTTAAATAAATATGTCTATGATCCCAAACATGTTATTGATTGGAATTTATAATAATTATTGAATTCAGGAAATGAGAGGAATTAAAACAATAGCCACGAGGTGGCAATGTCCCTGACATTGCTACCTGCTCTATTTGCTTGAATTTGGAAAGTCTAAGAGTAGCATTCTCTAGACTACACCAACACAAACAATTTGAGTAATGTTATTTGTTCACGACTATTCATACTTTTGTTTTTTTTACTAGATCAATATGTAATACTACTCTTAGAAATGATAAAAAAAACCTTGGAGATAATCATTTGCATTTTTTCCTTCAAGATGTAATAGTGTACGTTCTTATAAATGATAATAACAAAAATCTTGCACATAATTATTTATAATAGTGTGCACTATTAGAAATGAAAACAAGAATCTTGGATGTAGTCAATAAAGAAACTTAAATTTTATTTAAAAACCTAATAAAATAAAACATTTTACCATAATAAAAGAAATATTTCTATAATTTTATAAATTTTTAATAGTCTTGTATCTTATACTGATATGGACTATTTAGATTTTTCACAACTTTTTTTTAATGTTTCATTCTTACAAATCCTTCCAACATTTCCCAAAAGAGTTCCCTCAAGGACTCAAATAAAAGAATTCAACGTGATCATCACTTTACCAAACATAAAAAATATTGCGACCTTGTTTACATACATATGCACAATGTTATTTGTTTTAATGTCTATGTTCATCATTTTCAAAGAACAAATTATAACATAATAGTATGAATAATAGTATGAAGATGAAAACAAATCACTAATCTTGGTATCCTTTCAAAGGAATGAAAATGTTTTTTAGGATTAAATAAACAAAAAAGATAGGAAAAAGAGTTTATAATGAACACCATGACACTCATAACAATATGAAATTGAAACAAAATCCATGAAACCATTACCTTTTTTAAGGCATTCATAACAATATGGAGATTGAAAACAAATCACTAAGCATGGTATGCTTTTGAAAGGAATTAAAATATTTTTTTAGAAATTTTTAAATTCAAATTCAGTAAAAAAAAAATATTTGTCTTTTTCAATAATTTGAATTTTAAAAATTTGTCAATTAAATATATTTATATCTTTATAGAAAAAATATATATATTTTGAAAGTGTTCCAAGAAAATAACAAAAAACATCTTCAGGGAAAAAGATGAAACAATTAAGAAAAAAATAAATTTTTAAAAAAATTGTTAATTAAATATATTTATATCCTTATAGAAAAGAAAAAAATTATATATTTCAAAAGTGTTCCAAAAAAACATTAAAAATATCTTCAAGAAAAAAGAAAACAAATATTATTTTAAAAAAATTGACAACTAAATATATTTATATCTTTATAGAAAAGAAACAAATTCTACATTTCAAAGGTGTTCCAAGAAAAGCATAAAAACCATCTTCAGCATGGGTAATCTGCACCAGTAATCTAACTCCATGGAAGAGGACTAATTGATTAATGCGTTGGAATCAAATATGGTGATTGTTTAGATTGAATCGAAAATGGTGATTGTTAGATTTTTTTATTGACTATCTACAAAAACCAATTTGCAAAAAAATTAAACAATGAGCTGCAGCAATGAATAATCCATAGAGGTGTATTAAAGAAGGAATTTAATGCTAATGGTTGGATAAGATTTTTTTATGTAATTATTTGAGTCTCTGTATGATTCATAAATATTGAAATCCTTAGAGGAATCATTTTCATCTTGAGTGCAATCAAGGGACAATATGTTCAGGTATGTTATCTCAATGGCTTGAGGAAACCAAACTATACATAGTAAGAGTCTTTTATATACCGAATATTATCGGCATAGGATATTTAATATTACTATGCACTACAGTAGAGAATCAATCATTTTTGTCTGTTGAAAAATGCAGAAATAAAAACGCACACCGTAAAAAGACAAAGCTTTTAGAGAATCCAGGTATGTATGTATCGACAGTATAATTTTTTAATATTAGTCAAAATTCCAGTCCTTACAATGACAATGACTACATATAAATAATCTTCGAATGGTTGTAACTTGTACCTCCACTAACAAAAACAATTCGTTGATGGGAAACTAGATTTTAAAGGGCATTTACATCCTAAACATGAATTTAAGTCATATAAAGTTAAAACCTTGACCTCAAATAATTAGGAAGTAATGTCCTCTCATTTTGTCAATCACTTCAATTTTAGCTTGTAACAGATTTGAATTCACATATTTCTTTTTTTTTCAAATAAAAATTGTTTCATGCACACTTAAAAAACTGTAAGCTAGATTAACTGCATCATGCACACCTAGAAAACACTGTAGATTAGATTGACCTGATATGATATTTATCTTCAATATAATTTTACTTTTGATATGTTGAAGGATATAATTTTACTCATGGAAATCACAAAATTCTCTTCTTGAAATGGCCTGGAGTTGTATCAGCTCTGGTAGAAACAACAATCAACTAGGAAACATACCCTAAAACAATTTGTACATAAAATGGATCTAGGATGGGTATGTAGAATGAATATGTTTTTCATGAACCAGGTTGGTTTGGTAGGTGAACATCAGAACGCTCGACAGCATTTACAAGTCACTCAAGGTAGCTCCAGGTTGAAATACCGGCACAATGGACCTTAGCCACGCCAATAATGCTTATATACTCCTTTAAGAGCATATAAAATTCGACCCACTGAAATTACTCCAAGACGCAATAGCTGTGGCAGTAGGGACCATGGAGGTTTTTCGTACCGAGATGAATGTCCATCTTACCGATATTTTAAAATCTGGTAACATCCCTGAGCCCATGTGAAAGCTAGGACGAGTGAAGTATGATATCAGAAACCATGAGTATAAATCCTAATGCAAAATACAGAAAATGAATACCGATAGCTATAACAAGAAGACAAATCCAATTTCAAAAAGAGAAATCAGTTGGTTGAGCATTAAATCTAGCCATAACAATCTAGGGCTATTAGCATAGATAGAAGCCTCTATGCAAAGTGGAAAGGCACCTAAGGTATTATATCATAACACACTTATTGTAACTGTAAGGGCAAAAGATTTTTTTGAAAAGAAACATCAATATTTTTTAATAACCAGCGAACACTCGGAAACATGCAACTAGCATAAATGCCGGACAGATTACATAAATGCCGAACAGATTACATAAATTGGAAATCCACTACCATACAATATTTTTTAAACAAAACCAGAAACGCAACAAGTGCAACTGGATGGGAAATGTTTAGGTCGTTATTGTTCTTCTGGAATATGTCGATCAGTCAAAAAAATAAAAACCAAAATTCAAGTTACCCATTATGATCCCCCCAAATCTAAAATAATGGCATATTTGATGCATTTCAAGACGGATCTTCTAAACACTAAAATAACTGTAGAACTTGGAAAGTAGAAGAAACAAGGGAGAACCTAAGAAACAATCCAGGAGTTGGTTTGGCAACAATAGGTAGAGGCTGTAGGTCCCAATCATTCTCCATAGAAGGATGAAAAACATATACTTGACAACACAGCTATGTTTCACACGTCGCAATTCCAATCAGCCATAGACACACGTCTTTATGTTGTTTCGGGTGGATATAAAGACATGGAATTTCAGGAAGGATGATTGAGAGAACCATTTTAATTTTTTTTTTATTTTGTGAAGATGCACTAGTAAAGGATCATATGAAAATTTGAAACCGTTGAAATGAGTTAGTTGGACGATTTTTTTTTTGTATAAATTTTTTTTTGCACCCATTTTTAAAAAAATGACAAGAAAAAGGTTTGATCAAGTCTATGTTACAAAACTCCATCTCTAAGACAACAATATTTTCTAAGCATTTCTTCGCTGCTAACAAAGAAATGCATCTGCAACATGCATTGGAACTAACACAATGAAAATGTACAGAATTGTAGAAAGTGCAAAAAAAACATTTCAGCACATATTTGAGATCTGTTTGTTTTTGCAATAGAATGAAATGAAAGAACCTCAAATAAGCAAAACTTATCACCATGACAGAAACAATATCCAAACAGACACAAGGTAAAAGAAAATGTTGATAGTTGATTAGTTTTTTAAAGTGCAAGGAGGCATGATTCAAGGAAAAAGGAAAAAAAACATCCATTTTTACATCAATTAACACTATATCAAATGGCAGAACAATGGGAACAGCATCGCAAACAAGCAAAAATAACAACACATGTTTTTTCATTGCACAATTGATGTATACAACAACACAATAGTTCAACTGGCATTCTTATGGTATCTATCATTGTCAAAGAACACGTGGCAAATTAAGCATCTGCTAGTTTTCGCTAAAACAGAAAAGCAGTTTTTTAGTTTGAATACAAAGCACTTCCACAACTCCAACAATAGAACAAATCCATTTCATGCAAGAAATACTCTAGACACAACTTGTAGATGCATACAATTGCATATATATTGAGACATTGCAACAACAATTTGTCAACGAAAATGCTTGTTTTTTTGTCTATGCAAAAAACATTAACCACTGGAGTATATGATCAACTATTCAAGCACAAACTAGCAACAACTAATTTGGACCACATTTCCCCAAATCTAAGGCTTTTAGCCGGGGAAGAACTCTGTGAAGGAGAAGGAAATCACCCATGCATTGATTACACCCCATCAAGATTGTCAATGAAAGTTAGACGGAACAATGGAACATGATTTTGAATATGAAGCACCTATCTATAAACAGGACCGGTACTCTACGCATGCAAAAGAACATGAATGACAAAACAATAGCAGCAATGGAAATATATAATTGAAGATCATGTAAAACCTCAATGAGAACAACGCACATTGGATTTTTCAAGTTAACTGTTGAATAGATTAAGTACATCTATTGAAAGTGTAACAATAAATGAACCAACAGAAACAGATTGGAAGCAAATTTGCACAACAGCGGGAAAACATGGCATGTTGTGCAAATGAAAATGTAGAAAGAAGATGCAAATTCATATTGCTCAACAATTTCCACGAGCAGCATCAAGTATATGAGCTCAATTATATTTCTATCTTCGCAATCAACACCAGGGAAAAAAATGATAACAAATTACAAAAAAGAGAACATGTAGACTTCACAAAGAAAATAGGCATCCATAAAGTATAAACGGATAAAAATACATAGATAGATGAACTTGTTAGATGAGAAGAACCAATTAATCTGTTTGATGTTTTGACTAAATATGCACAAATACACAGACACACATAGTCTCAGGAAAACACATATGTGCTGATAGAAATGCATCTGTGCAACAACACCCAGGAAAGCACTCTCTTATTCTCATAGCATGTGGACTAGCCTTTACCCTTGTTGTTATTGCTGGAAAAAATATATTACAGGATATGCAGAGGAAGTGCTCAAGCTCGTGTTAGGTGAATGTGAACAAAGCCAGATGCCCATATAAAGTATACAAGGGGCAGCTAGTAAATATATTAATGGTCCTGGAACCGTGTATGTAAAGGGCAGGTAGTAAAACTATGTGGAGGCAATGCTCAAGCTCGTGTTACGTGTATGTGAGCAAAGTCGGATGCCCAAATAGAGTATATTAGGGACAACAAGTAAAGCTAATAATGGCCCTTGATATTACGGTATGCTAGGTTCTCTTGCTTTTATCCCCTACTTATTGATGGTGAACCTGCCCCTACATCAATCTAGTCAACTAGAACGCATGGCCAATTTAAGAGGAAAGACCCCCTTATTATTTAAGGATTCCCTTGAAAACCCTTTGGGAAATACCAGGCATCAAAATGTTTAAATCCCTTCAGCTTATCAACCGTAGAGAACATTTTTTTAACGTTGTGTAAAATATTTGTTCTCTGATTTCTGAACAGAGCAAATGCAATTTGAAATTTGTGTAAAACTGCTTGTTACATACAACCCATGGATTCTATGCAAATAAGTTGTATCGGACTACGGAGTGCTCACCAAAAACAATCACACACCCTATTAAGTCAATGACTTTAGGGTTGGAGTTTCCAAAGCAAGGCTCCTCGACATAGAAGACAGTCATGCACCACGTGAGGGAGGAGGGTGCCAAACAACACAACAAAAACAAAATCTAACCAGGAAGACCCTGAACCCCTTCTCCAAAACAAAACAAAACACCTAAAAAAACAACCATTGCAGAGAAATATTCAGTGCAAATGAACAACCAAGAAATCTTCAGTTTAAATGAACAGAAGAAATCCGACCATCGCATGCAAATTTTTTTGTTAAACTATTGACCTCCACAACATAAAAAAAAATGACGCCAGCAGGAAAACTCACCTAGCATGGGCCCGCAACAAAAATCATCAAAAATACCACGGGAAGCAGGCACAAAATAGCCCTCACGAACAAGGAAGCATCAATCGTCAAGCAACCACAAACACATGAGAATCCACGAAACGAAACCAAGTCTTCTTTCTTCAGCCAATGCGAAGAACATGCGAAAAACCACTAAATAAGCAAGATCCAGACAGAAAAAAAAAAAATCCAACAATCATCCTAGAAACATTCAACAGCAGCAGCAAACGAATTTGCAACAAGATCCTCAACCACAAATGCAACCCGTAACTAGGTCGAGAGGTTATGCACCCACGGAAGTTGTAATATCCCTTTTTCAAATTTTATTAAAATGCCAATTTTTCAACTTTTTCCCCAATTTCGACCTTTGACTAGTTTGATCTCTAGGTCCTAAATTTGCCCCAAATGATTTCAAATCTTCTGAGAAGGTATATGAATGATATTAGAACATAAATATGTGTTTTAAGGATTCCTTTGGACCTTTAAAATACTTCTGCAAATACTCTTTCAATTCTGGCCAATGTAGGGAACTTTACTAGTAATTTGCCTTTGACTAGTATTGGTCTCTATGTCTCGAATTGACTCCAAATGCCTTCAAATCTTCAAGGAAGGTGTGTGAATGATATTAAGACTTGAATATGATGTTCATGGATGATATATGGCCACCAAAATACCTCTGCAAACTCTCTTAAGATTCTGGACCAAGTATGCAATTTTACTAGTAATTTGGGGTTCAAATCCCCCTGGGGTAAGTATTGAAAATGGCTTCCCAAATGCCTCCAAATCCACTCAAATTTCTGAACAAAGGTAGGGAATGTATTAAGAATGTTATTAAGGTCTCATGTGCACCATTAATTGATTATTATATCTGTTCCAACCCTCTCCCATTCAACTGCAAAAATCACCAATTCGACCCTTGGGGAAATGGCACTATTTCTTCTCCCAGTGCAATTAAACTAAGTAAAAATACTTCAAATGCTCAAGTACAGTACATTAAACTTGTAGAAGACATCCATGGAATTATATTGACCACAAATATATCAGAGAATCATCCATCCATTCGAAATCATCATCAATACATTGGCTCACAACAAGGTAGTGGGGAAATGGCATTGTTCTTCCATTAAAAATGAGATTTATACATTTCTACTTGGAATTTCGACCTGAAAATTTTTGTAGATGAAGAACAGAGTATTTCCTTCATATTAAAAAATAAATGGGGCATTAAAAGCTTCCCCAAAGAGTACAATAGCTCACCAAAAATGCCCTCCCTCAAGGATCAAGAATATGCCATCAAAACCGGAAATGGTTGAAGGAGCGAGCTGCAATAGAAGAAACCATGAGCTGCCCTGTAGCTTACACCTGCAAATAAAGACTCCATTAAAGCTCCAAATGAAAGGTCTGAATGGCCTTTCCAATTGCCAACTTGGATGGGAATCTTTCACCCTCGAAATTGGCTAAGGCAAGAAACTAGTCATCCACTAGCTCTCCCTCTTCACAAATGCAATTGCAAATTCTACAAATGATCAAAAAGCTGGTTTCATTCTTTTTTATTGACATTTATAAAGTTCTAATGGCCTCCATGGGTCGAATTCCTTCCAAGAGACTCATGCCAACTCAAGTTGGGAAGAGATTCCAAAGAAAGCCACTTGTACAACAATTCCTAGTCTCCCACTTCCACCAAATCACATGTGGAAGCATCTTAGCTGCCCTAACACCCTTGAGCGCCCTCTTGGAGTCTATTTTTAGCCCTGACATGTCATATATGTCATATGTCAGCCTTCAGGTCTGATTTGTGTCATAGGTGTCATAGCATCTTCATCATTGTTGTTATAGAGCTAGGGAATCTAGCCCAAGTGTCTCACTAGCTCCAAATTGCCTCTTCCTCTTCCATGGGAGTTACTCTTCCTCTATATTTCGACCTTGGATGAGTTATACCATGAATAATACCTTTTGGACTTCCCCAAGTATGTTACCATTCACCTTGAATTCGAATTGGTGAGAGAATGATGCCAAATGTAGTGGGGAAATCTAGCCATATGTGGGTCCCACTTCCTCCATGTGTCTTCATGATGAAATGCCACTTTGATTTTCACTTGTATATATTTATTTAGATCCTTTATTAAATATTTATGCCATTCTAATGTTCAAACATCATTTATTATCCCCATTATTCCAAATCCCAAAGCTTCCACCCCAAACCTAGGAAACTAGTCATTTTCCGCCTTGGCAATTATTTGACCCTTAACATCAATTTTACAAACTCTAATGAATATGGCTAATGTTATTAGGCCATTGTGACCCAATTCCAAATTTGGGACATGACAAATCCTCCCTTCCCAATATTGCTTGTCCTCAAGCAATTTCAAACATGGGTGTTGAAGAACCTGCTTTCTGTATAATTCTTTGAAGTTGCCATTGAATTGCCAAACCTTGAGTCTTTGAGTTTCCATGAATATTTTAGAGAGGAACCACCATGCTTGCTGCTGCACTACTCTGATTAAAATCACTTTATTAAGTGGGGAATCCATCTCCCATACTACTTGCTTTCCCCAAAAAAATGAAACCAATGAGACAAAAGTTATTCCAGGGTCCCATTGCTTGTATTGCACCCCAACAATTAAGAGTGCTCTCCAACCTACACCATTAGATAAGAGGATTCCTGGATCCCATTTTCTTGTATGCATTTTTCCAAACATCATGAGTACCAAATATATATCATCAAAGTACATAACAACATAATGAAAATGTACATTGAGGATATGCTTCATCAAAGAGTCATGAAAGTGCTTATACCTCCAAGCAAGTAGACCACCGTTTTCCAAGTGCATACAAGCTTCACGTGACCAATCAAATCTGCTCCAATGACATAGGTGAGGATCCCATGTCTTATAAAGCTGCTCCAAAAGGATGTGATATGCATCAAAATATTCAGCCATGTATTCTTTCATCCGAGAAGTGAATGAAGAATCTCCATTAAAATCTGAACCAAATAATGAGCAGAAAAAACAAGGAGACTTCAAATGACTCAAAGAAGTCTCACCCATACATCCCTGAATGTCATCATCATAAAGATATAACAAAGTATGTGGCTTCCAACAAAAATGTTCTCCAATCATAAATCTATTCACCCAAGTGTTGGATGAAGTTCCTCCAACATCAAATGAATCAAGTGTTGAGCAAGAAAAACCATGAGTCTTCAAGTGACTCAAATGCATATCATAGGTGCATCCATGTAGATGTGCATCGTCATAAAGTAACAAAGTATGCTTCTGCAAATGTGAATAAGAATGTGCTCCAACCATATCATCATAAAAAGTAAATCTAGGAGTTCCATACTCCTCATGTGGCACCATCAAAAAGAACCCTTTCACCCATACTTCATTGAGACTAATACTGCAAAACATGGAATTGTAGGATGTAGGAGAATGTACTAACTCACCCAAATGATCAAAAAGTTCAGGAGTTTTATCATGGGAAGGATCCATGTGGGTAGTATCATGCAGCTCCTTCAAAAGTGTGAACTCTTTGTCATAGTTTGGTTCCAATGTAGAGGAATCATGCTCTTCTTTAAAAATTGCATAACCTTCATCAAGAGGCAATTCAAATTCATCTTCCACCACATCAAGTGTTTGGATCTCTTCAAGTTCATCTTCAAACACATCAAGAACATTCAAGTTTTCACATTTCTCATGATCCACCATGTCATGAGAATCCTCCAAACAATCTACCATTTGACAATCTGAAACATAGGAGGAAAAACAAGTATCTTGCAACTTTTCAAGAAGTTGCTCATTTTGAATTGTGAGCTTATGAATATCCTCATTATTCTTCAAGTATGCATCATGTAACAATTCATTAAGCGCAAACAAATGGTTTCTATCAAAAAGCAAAGACATGAAATTACCTTTGATGTGGCACATTGCTCTTTGAATCTTCTCCATGTCTTCAAGGAAGGATGTTTCCTCCAATGAAGTAGCTCTCCAAGAAGAATTTGACACCAATGCTTGAGTGTCATGGAGAATGCTGAGGGACTCTTGGATCTTCTTTTCATTCATCTTTAAGGACCCTTCAAGAAAATGAGGCTCTTGCAAATGAACCTCCTCATATTCTTCATTTTTTCTTGGACCAACTTCATGAAGCTCAAGTGGTGATGGAGAAGTTGATCTTGGTTCTTCTTCAACTGCTGCAAGGTCTTCATTATCATGCTTAATGGAACTTGGGCTTGCAGCAACACTTTCAAAAGTGATCTCTATGTCACCAACATAGAGGTGTGAGCACCCATCAGTAGGTACTCTTTCATTGTTTAAGCATCCATCAGTAGATGGTCTTTGGTTCATGTCTAATCTAGAAGGTGTCTCGAAATGATCTTCCATATTTTCAATAGACTCTTCTTCATGATCTTGTGATGTCTCTTCCTTTTGCTCCTTCAAGCAAGCTGATGCATTTTTCCCCTTGGTTTCCTTAAAATCAATAATTTTTTCCACAAGTTCGATAGAAAACAATTCGAATCCTTCCTTAAGTTGCTTGGTCATATCTTCAAATATTGTTTTCATAATTTTTATATGCTCCTCACCATCATATGAGGCTCCCTTTTCATCCCTAGTCATAGTTTCCTCAAAAAATTTGCTCTTCTTCTCCTACTTTTTTTTTTCTTCAACAAAAGCACTTTCGGTTTCAATATCTAATGGTGGTACCTGAATTATTGTCCTCATGAATATTATACCACATCAGGTGCCAAGATCATGCTCTGATACCACTGTAATATCCCTTTTTCAAATTTTATTAAAATGCCAATTTTTCAACTTTTTCCCCAATTTCGACCTTTGACTAGTTTGATCTCTAGGTCCCAAATTTGCCCCAAATGATTTCAAATCTTCTGAGAAGGTATATGAATGATATTAGAACATAAATATGTGTTTTAAGGATGCCTTTGGACCTTTAAAATACTTCTGCAAATACTCTTTCAATTCTGGCCAATGTAGGGAACTTTACTAGTAATTTGCCTTTGACTAGTATTGGTCTCTATGTCTCGAATTGACTCCAAATGCCTTCAAATCTTCAAGGAAGGTGTATGAATGATATTAAGACTTGAATATGATGTTCAGGGATGATATATGGCCACCAAAATACCTCTGCAAACTCTCTTAAGATTCTGGACCAAGTATGCAATTTTACTAGTAATTTGGGGTTCAAATCCCCCTGGGGTAAGTATTGAAAATGGCTTCCCAAATGCCTCCAAAGCCACTCAAATTTATGAAAAAAGGTATGGAATGTATTAAGGATGTTATTAAGGTCTCATGTGCACCATTAATTGATTATTATATCTGTTCCAACCCTCTCCCATTCAACTGCAAAAATCACCAATTCGACCCTTGGGGAAATGGCACTATTTCTTCTCCCAGTGCAATTAAACTAAGTAAAAATACTTCAAATGCTCAAGTACAGTACATTAAAATTGTAGAAGACATCCATGGAATTATATTTACCACAAATATATCAGAGAATCATCCATCCATTCGAAATCATCATCAATACATTGGCTCACAACAAGGTAGTGGGGAAATGGCATTGTTCTTCCATTAAAAATGAGATTTATACATTTATACTTGGAATTTCGACCTGAAACTTTTTGTAGATGAAGAAAAGAGTATTTACTTCATATTAAAAAAGAAATGGGGCATTAAAAGCTTCCCCAAAGAGTACAATAGCTCACCAAAAACGCCCTCCCTCAAGGATCAAGAATATGCCATCAAAACCGGAAATGGTTGAAGGAGCGAGCTGCAATAGAAGAAACCATGAGCTGCCCTGTAGCTTACACCTGCAAATAAAGACTCCATTAAAGCTCCAAATGAAATGTCTGAATGGCCTTTCCAATTGCCAACTTGGATGGGAATCTTTCACCCTCGAAATTGGCTAAGGCAAGAAACTAGTCATCCACTAGCTCTCCCTCTTCACAAATGCAATTGCAAATTCTACAAATGATCAAAAATCTGGTTTCATTCTTTGTTATTGACATTTATAAAGTTCTAATGGCCTCCATGGGTCGAATTACTTCCAAGAGACTCATGCCAACTCAAGTTGGGAAGATATTCCAAAGAAAGCCACTTGTACAACAATTCCTAGTCTCCCACTTCCACCAAATCACATGTGGAAGCATCTTAGCTGCCCTAACACCCTTGAGCGCCCTCTTGGAGTCTATTTTTAGCCCTGACATGTCATATATGTCATATGTCAGCCTTCAGGTCTGATTTGTGTCATAGGTGTCATAGCATCTTTATCATTGTTGTTATAGAGCTAGGGAATCTAGCCCAAGTGTCTCACTAGCTCCAAATTGCCTCTTCCTCTTCCATGGGAGTTACTCTTCCTCTATATTTCGACCTTGGATGAGTTATACCATGAATAATACCTTTTGGACTTCCCCAAGTATGTTACCATTCACCTTGAATTCGAATTGGTGAGAGAATGATGCCAAATGTAGTGGGGAAATCTAGCCATATGTGGGTCCCACTTCCTCCATGTGTCTTCATGATGAAATGCCACTTTGATTTTCACTTGTATATATTTATTTATCTCATTTATTAAATATTTATGCCATTATAATGTTCAAACATCATTTATTATCCCCATTATTCCAAATCCCAAAGCTTCCACCCCAAACCTAGGAAACTAGTCATTTTCCTCCTTGGCAATTATTTGACCCTTAACATCAATTTTACAAACTCTAATGAATATGGCTAATGTTATTAGGCCATTGTGACCCAATTCCAAATTTGGGACATGACAGAAGTTGTTCTCCAAACACCGCAAAATGCGGCCGCCCATAACCTGGCCACTGCACGGCTCCATAACCCAACCATAAATGAACTTCCCAACCAGTCCGTAAAATGAAGACGCCCATAACCCGACCATAAATGAACCGACTAACCATCGTAAACAAGGTAGCAACAAAAGGAACAAGCAAAGGAAAAGTCCACACCCTAGCAGGAAGCCCCTAAATTACACTGAGCAAGGCCATCCTTCACTACCCGAAAAAGACAAAGATGCAAAAGAGGACCAGGTCGCCATACCCTCGGCAAAGGACCTCATTAAACTAGATCTCAATTGAAATGACAAACCAACTGAGACAACACATCTGCCACAACCATCCAAAGACTCTAGGCAAGGAATATGAATTAATATGCGACAACCCCGACGAAATGCATTTAAGCCTCCCATGATGTCAGCACGCTGCCGCGGCCTGGGGCACATGACCCTAGGCCGACGTCATGGCGGACGGAGCCAATGAACACAGAGATAAATCTTATTTAAAAAATCATCAAAATAAATAAATGCTACAAACTTTAGCCAAACCTTCATCCGTCATAAAAAAATTACAAAACAATCTTCCGATTAATATCCCCAACCGATTCATATATGTCAGGGACATAATAAACCCTAACTTCCCTCCTAAACCAAGAAAATATAAAAGGAAGACAAAGAAAAGGGAGATGTTTCTCTTTATTTTCTTTCCTACAAGAGTTTTAATTCTGAAAATAGATTTGAATCCAAAAGAGAGAGGAAAAGCCATCCTATAAAATGGTTAAACAACATAAGAAAGAAAAATAGACAAGGGAGATTGTAGAGGCATGTCTTCCCATTGCCATAGTACAAGTCTAGCCTATTTTATACCCATTGCCACAGTACAGGTCTAGCCTATTTTCTACTGAGCGCTCAGTGTATCCATTCCATATTGTTGGGAATTGGAATAAAAAATCCTAAAAAGAGGAGGAAAAGTTTTACAGGAACCAAGAGCTTATTAAAGTGATCTTATTCACAAGTCTACTTAAATAAATATTTCACAATAAAACAACCCTAAGTCTTAATTCCTTAGTAAGCTTGGCCTATCTCGGGGTTGGTATCTACAAAAGTTGAGAGGTTATGAACTGCTGCAAAAATCTATGGTTGGGAGGAACAGGCTTGTTCCATAGCAAGTTGGCTGAATGTACAGATAAGTTTATTTAATTTCTGTTATTAGCTCATATTTATAGGTCTCAAGTATTTGATATTTCTATGACTTTTATTTAAATGGTATTTTTGGGCTAGGGATTTATAGAGAATTATGTTAATTCCGCTATCAATCTTCTATAAAAATTTATTTTAGATTATTGGACAATAAATAGGAGTCCATTATATACAATTAATGTCTCACTGTTCATTTTAATTATAAAAATAGTAGTTTAAACTTTTCAGCTAATGCCTTATTGTTCGTTTTAATTACAAAGATATCATATCTGATACAACTAATGATATTTCAAGTTATTATTCTTGTAGATGTTCAAACAATGTTTTTTATAAATAAAGGATGTGAGTCAGTTATTAATTAATTTTATTCAAGATGTAGGAATATTTAATCAAATTAGGATCTTTGACTTATTATTTATGTAGGTAATGTAGGCTGTCATAATCAATTTGTTTTATGTAAATTCTACTCGGTAGTGTGGGAGTATTTTTATGAGTTTATAGTTATGCTAAGCAATACCGAAAAAAATAAGTAAAATAGTTCAAGGAGAAATCTCATGTTAGGTAAACTGACCACGATAATGAAAGGGTTGGGCCCTTGGCAATGTCATTAATCCCCATGTGCATGGTAGGGAGGAAAATAATAAGGGATACTTAATAGAAGTAAATGCAAGCATATAAATAAACAAAACTCTAAAAAAAAAAATTATTGAACTCGATAGACCCTTATGCCAAGTAGTCACACCTAATGTTTACATATATTGTAAATAAAACGAATTACCACGGGTCGAATATCAGGGATTGACCATGTTGATTATATTAAACAATGATTCCAATAACACGAGTCAAGAAGCACTCGTAGGTTCTCTACAATAATTAAACATATAAATACGAAACTATAACATAATGTGATTGAACCCAAAAAAATTCAGGGCTAAAAAATAATACAAGAAAGGCGTTATTGTTAATCTCTACAATCGTGAAGAAAAATCGAATCACTGTTATATATAATACACACACTTCATTCATAAAAGAACAACAACAACAAAAATGCATATAGCAGGCTCTTTCCATAGGGATCAAGCACAACCCCTTGGCCATAACGAGGGTTTTAAAAACCAGTGTCAACATATATAAATTCATATAAAGAATACTCAATGTCATTATATAGGTTAATCATCTTCACTGTTTGGATTTTATCAATAAAATGGTTAATGTGAACCCTCAGAAGAGTGTGATGGTTCATTCTGTAACACATACATAATCATGGCCAAGAATACAAGCCAAAGGCTAGAGCTGTAACCAGTTAAATGATATTTATATCAATGTTAACCAAACTTGTAAACTAATTTAAAGGGAGAACGAAGGCTCTGTGCAAAGTAAAAAGACAAAACAAAAAAAGGGGGGCTTGTTCCATCGCATGCCCATATTATCAAATAAAAATAACAATCTTAATATTAAACCACGAAGTATAAATCTTAAGCTCACACATAGAAACATAACGGTACAGGATTAATCCACCTTACAAAAGTTTTGTACATCGAACATGTAAACACAACCACATACAAAGGAAAATTTACTGCCGTATGAGCCTTAATAAATTATTGAGGGCATCAAACCGGACTGGGTAATATTTACAACTATAAACATCATTTTTTTAACCCATAATAAGTGTTATCATCAAGTTAATGACTATAGGATAAAAACCCTAAGCATTACGAACCGAAGACCAACAATAATAAAAAAATACTATTGTGCCTCTTTGCACAAGGTTTAATCCCTTCGTTCTTCCTCTTGGGAAAGCAATCCATTGTTAGGGAGCTTACCCAGAACAAATACCACTGCCAGCCCCTAGATAAGCTCACCTTTCATCGAACTAGATCACCACTGTTTCAAACTAGAACAAAATGGTTTTGCATTAGTAAATGTTTTGATAAATCATAAGAGTAGAATTATAAAAATTAAATATATGCAAAAGAAAGAAAGAACAACAAAAGATTTAGATACTTACCAAAAGAAGAGGAATGAGAGGTCTCGATACTCTGATAAAAGCATAACTATCGCATCCCCTCCCATCATTCCAAACCACAGAGGGAACATGACTGACATTCCACGGCTTATTTGGTAAACTCAGCCCCACACATTACTCAGAAATTCATAATAAATAAAAACTTCTGTGTGCAAATTCATACTCAATATAAACATAGTGGAATTAAATCATATTTGCAAGCACACAAACAGTAATGCATCAACATATCTATCAAAGGCATATGATGGTTCAACATGCAGAGAATTCAATCTCATTCTCATGCTATGCACACACTTCATGTCAATTCCATTAAGATAATCATTTCATTTCCTTAACATGGACAATTAACATTCAGAATAGAACACATAATGATCATAATTTAAACCACATAGAACACTTATCTTGAAGATGAAGCTGTCCAAACAACTGGCTATGTGAGAGAAATGTTCCACCCAACCATAGATCTCTGTCCAGCCTATATTCTTTCAGCTGAGAGATCACCCCCGAGCTGGGTTGTGTATCCACTAAGGAGGAACTAAACAGGCTCACTCACAACCATGGTTTCAGTCAACATCTATGCTAATCCAACACACAGTTTGGTTTATCAAGCATACAAAAGACAAAGGAGGGCAATGCTAATCCAGTGAGCTCATCCACAGAGCTACAGGCATCTCAAGATAATTCAACAGTCAAGGAACCCACAATACCTACCACACCCAACACAAGGAAGGTCCCCTTCTCTGCTGCATAGTCCCTCAGGCGTCCCTTCCCTACAGTTCTCTTCAGGATGGGCATAGAAAGGTCTAGCTGCTAATTCCTTGAGATTCTAGACTTCACTAGGTTTATCAAACAATCCCAACCTCTACTCAGTCATTCACACTTGGATTTCTCACAATTCTTTCATCAAATAACTCAATCACATCACTGGATTTTTGGGCTATAAAAACTGGGTTTTCCAATGGATTTCAGGGTATCTAATACTCTCCATTTCACCCCAAGGTTCATATCTATGGATCCCCCATTGGATTTCACTGTCAATACTCAATTCTGGGTGTTTATGGCTCTTCCAAACGTGGGTTCTTGCAAAGTTGGGATTTCTGGTTTTGCTCACTGCTAGGAATTCGTAATGGATGAAAAATGATTATGGGATGTTCAACAATGGAATGGGAATGAGGAAGAACCAATTCCCATGAGGTATCGTGACTCATGGTACAAGAAAAACAGAGCCCATACCTGCCATACGAATTTCTGGGCTGCCCATGCTCCATTGAAGCCATAGACTGAATTCTTCAACAACTTCCTTACAACGAAATTAAATGTCAGCAAGGAAAGTAAAATGAGTTCTCACAATGACATTCGGTAGCATATGGTAAATCCCCACAACCCCCTCACCACTCCCTAGTGGAATACACATGGCCCCTTCTCATTCGTTGCTTCCATAGCCAGTTTTGGTATTTTATTGCAATATCAAATATTTACATCATTTACAATATTCCATGGCTTAATAGCTCATGGGTAATAAAATATCAAATACTTGTCCATTTTAAATAAAATCCGAACATACACTAGCGGGGCCTTGGCCTTGAGCTCCACACTAGGGAAACATACATCGCATGTATACAATATTTACATTAAAATCCAATATTTCATAAGGGTCAAAATTGGGGTATTACAATAACTGTGCATCACTGGAAATGAAAGCGAACCATAATAAGTAACGTAGCTGGTGTGGGCTCTCAAAGATGAGTTTTGAAACAAAAAATAACCAGAAGGTGAGAGATAAAGCTCTTTCATAACCTCGTAAAACAAAGCTAAGCTCTAGGATGAACAAATGAGGAACTCATGAACAATTTATCAAGTAAAACCCTCGCATTCACAACCAACGATGCAAGTACAAATCTTTAAGGCTAAGCTCCAGGTGGAGACACACTGCATGTGAAGTATGTGTCCTACCATTGTAAGTGACCTGGATAGTAATTAATACATTATGGTTCACTACTTTGTATATGTTGCGAATCAAGTGTTGACCCCGAATGAATTAGTTGCTATGCGCTAGTATTTCTACCCAACGGGTTGTAACATAACTTGAACCTACATATGGGCATGGTGTTATCACTATGTGGTAAGCCACATACCTCATGGCTCTCACTGCTTGGAAGAACTAGAACCAGGAATATAACCTTTGAAGGACGATAATGTATGATATGGTTAAAAAAACATAAACTAAGGTAAAAGAATGAATGTTAGTCACATTCGAACACTAGCCATAGACCTTTTAAAATGCAATCGTGATAATGCTAGAGAGTAATAAATCCTCATACTTGCATATAATTGAAAGATGGATAGTGTTCAAGCTAATAATATTCATATGAATCAATTATGAATATATTTTCATGAGGAGAACAATGGAATAAATAGGACTTGGAAACTATAATGGTACTAGAAATTAAAAGAGAACAAGTCTCTAACACACTAGAAGATATATAAGTTCAGTTATGGCAGGTGTTTGAATTGACTAATATCCTCTCACAGTTATGTTGTATATGTGGAATACTTAATTAAATTATGATCTGAATTATGGACTATATAATCATATACATAAATGTCTATTAAAAAAATTGTGCATAATTATTGACTTAAATATTGATTTGTTACAAATCCATTGGTACCAAGTCTGACAAATTATCTTTAAAATTTGCATCGGTTCGACCTTGCCAAAGATGTAAGTTCTAGAAATATGCAGGATAATTTTTCATTTTTTGTTGACTGCAAATATCAGATGAGAAAATATATTCCAAAATATCAGACGAGAGTTTTTTTTAAAGCACGGCGTTGTGATTGGTTCAAACTCTCGGTCGAGAATTTTATTAAACTCTTGGTATAGAGTTTGAACTCTCTCAAACTCTTGGCCTAGATTTTTTTAAACTCATGAATGATAATTTTTGTTAACTTTTTTCACATGTTCTCTTGCGCGCGCATCTTGTCTCTCTATCTCCTTTTCAAAAAAGTGTTTCCCAACTTCACATTTTCACCAAATGGTTAAAGAATTATAGATATACAAAATTTGATCAAAATTATTTATAATTTCTTGCATCAAAATATACACTTAACAAATCATTTTAAATTTGCAAATTTTATATCAAAATTATAAAATATTTAAATTACATATTGTTATCCTTAATTCCACAAATTATAATTCTAGTATATAAATACCAACACCTTTGGCAAGTTATCCCACAAAATTTTAATGTCTTACTAGAATTATTTACCATTATACTTGGCATCTATATTGATGGTAAAAAATGTGTGAAATGAGCTACCAATTGTTTTTATGAGAGAAGGACTTACAAATGATGTTCTTTGTCACGTCCCCAATCCCCTCAGTTCCCTTTGAGTGATGAGGGAACAAGCCTGATAATCTTTTTTTCCAAAACTTATCTGCATAACTACTCTTTTACACAACCGCAATTGTCTTTGGTCCTCAATTCTGCAATCTGCGATCTGCAGGTCGAAAGTCAGAAGGGCAGAACGCTCAAATCACATCGTTGAAAAAAATACAACTCTAACTTTTGCATTCTGCAGTGTAGGGGTCGGCATTATGCAGTGCAGGAGTCAGAAAGTTGGAACGCCAAAATACTTGGCATCGAACGAAATACAACTCCGACTTCTGCATTCTACAGTGCAGGAGTCAGAAAGTCAGAACGCCCAATTACACCAGCTTGGCGATTTACACCTTTGACTTCTGCACTCTGCATCCACGACGTGGGAGTCGAAAAGTCAGAACACTAGATTCAATATCTCGATGATAATGCGCCTTTGAATTCTGCACTGTACATCCGCGATGCGGAAGTCGGAAGTCAGGATACCAAACACACCATTTCGACAAAAATGTGTCTCTAAATTCCTCACTCCGCATCCTCTATGTGGGAGTTGAAAAGTCGGGACGCCAACTTCACTATCTTGACTAAAATCCACCTCCGACTTCCGCTATCCTCATCCGCAATGCGGGAGTCGAAAAGTCAGAACATCAAATTCCTCATGTCGAAGAAAACGCACCCCCAACTTCCACACTTCACATCCGGGATGCAGGAGTCAGAAAGTCGGGGTGCAAAAATGCCTGACGTTGCAGAAATCCACCCCCAACATCCACATTCCACTGTGCGGATTCGGAAGTTCGAGATTTGGCAATGCCCCTGTTCTGCCAACTTCCCATCCCGATAACTTATTCATCCTTAGTCCATTTTGGAAAAACTTGGTACAGTTGGAAAGCTCGTGAAGATATATATGCAATAGTGTGGACCCCTGTCATGCTTGAGGAATCCGACCTTTCCTCTTTTCTAATAAAAAATCTTCCCCTAAGACCATCAAACCTATTTATCTCACTGTCAAAAGCACTGGAATCACCCTGCCAAGTCCCATCCCTTCATATGACCACAAAGGCGTAATTAACACATCATGGGGTGTCTAACCCATCCCCCCAAGCTCATATAATGAAGTGCAAACCCCATAAGGAGGTGTGCAACGCATAGCAACAAGCATAGTGGAATTAAATCTTGGTTAGTGCATCTACAACATGTAAGACTACATGATATAACACAAGAAAAATGATAATACAACAAACAATGAATCATCCTCATGGTTATGCTCATACACATACTTCCTACTAATTGCTTCCCTATGATCATTTCATTCAATTAACTTGAAATAACAATGGAACACAACATAGGAATTAGTATCATTGAGAACCACAGAAAACACTTATATTATATGATGAACTATCCAAGCAACTGGCTATGTGAGAGAAATGTTCCACCCAACCATAGGTCTCTTTCCATCCTGTATTATTTAAGTTGACAGACCACTCCCGATCTAGACTGTGTATCCACTAAGGAAGGCTAAACAAGCTCATTCACATCCATGGCTTCTCCCAAACACACATGATAAGACAACACATAGTTGGGTTTATCAATCATTTAAGGAACAGTGGAGGAGGATTCTAATCAAGTGAGATTAATCTTAGAGCTACAGGCCTCTTAATTCACACTCAGATAGTCTTGGCACCCATAATACCTACCACACCCAACATAAGGAAGTATTCCCTTCACTGCTACATAGTCCCTCAGGAAATAACTTCCCTCCAATTCTCTTCAAGGTGGGTATAGAAAGGTCCAAGTTGTTGGATCCTTGAGACTCTAGCCTTCACTAGGTTTATCAAGCAACCCTACCTTCTGTCTTATTCTTCTCTTTCATTCCACTTGGGTTTTCTTACACTTCTATGGAAAAAGAACTCCATCCCATAGCTGGTTTATTGGCCATCAAAATAGGGTTTTCTTCACCGGTTTCTGAGCATCTCACGCACTACAAATTTCCTTAGGGTTCAGGCTAACGGATCCCTTGTTGGATTGAGCTTCCCACTCCAATTTCTAGGCAAGTTCGGCACTCAAAAATCAAGGTTTCTCAGAATCGTGATTTCCTTTTCTTTCTCCCTGATCGACTTTATGTTTTGCGTTCAAACTTCTGTTTCTCCTGCCTAATCTAATGGGGATTAGGTAATATGAATTCCCAGGGTTAGAGTGAAGTGCAAATCAAGGAAAACAAAGCCCCATACCCTACCATCCTAAATTGCAGGGTTTTTCCATACTCCATCGACTTCATGAACAGTTTCTTGAATCACCTTCTACAACAAAATTAAATGTCAGTAGGGAAGGTCAAATGGGTTCTAAGGATGACATTTGGAAGTCTATGGTCCAATCGTACAACCCCCTCACCTCCCCCTAGTGGATACACATGGACCCCTTTTATTAGTTGCCTCCATAGCATGTTTTCTTGGTATTTTTCTTGAAATGTTAATATTTACACCAATTACAATGTCCCATGGCTTAATAGCACATGGATAATAGAATATAAACTAATTTCCTTTACATAAAAACCTAGCATCCACTAGCGGGGCCTTGGCCTTGATCTCCACACTAGGAAAACATACATCACATGTATACACTATTTATATTGAAGGACAAATATGATCTAAGGGTCAAAATGGGGACATTACATTTCCCTCCCCCTTAGAACAAAACCGTCCTCGGTGTTCTCAAAACTGAACAAAAATGTAAATGCCTCTCTCATGGCATCCTCCATTTCCCATGTAGCCTTGTTAGAACTAAGGTGCTTCCATTGCACCTTCACCTGTCTGATAGCTCAGTTCCAGATCAATTTGACCTTCTTGTCGAGGATGAGCATAGGATCCACTTGGAACTCTCCCTCGGGTTCCACCCGTATCACATTCCAATCAATTATGTGATTAGGATCATGTACATATTTCTTAAGCAAACAAACATGGAAAACATTATGAGCTCTCATGTTAGCAAGCAATGCAATTCTATATGCAACTAGTCCTATCCTATCAAGGACTTCAAATGGACAACAATATCTTGGTGCCAACTTGGCACAACTACCCAACTTTAGCAAACTTTTCCTTGGTTTCACTCTCAAATAGACATGGTCCCCAATCTCAAATTCCTTATGTACTCTTTTCAAATATGCATAACTCTTCTTCCTGTCCTGAGCTACCTTTAAATTCTGGCTGATTTTAACAATTTACTGCTCCATTTCCTTGATCATCTACGGCCCAAGCACTACCCTATTCAGGGGACTATCCCAACTCACTGGATTTATGCATCTCTTTACATACAATACTTCAAAAGGACTCATCCCCAATGATGCCCGATGCCCATTATTGTATGCAAATTCTACCAAGTGTAGGTATTCCTCCCACTTGGATGGTTTGTCCATCACATACATCCTTCGCATGTCTTCAAGAACCAAATTCACCCTCTCAGTTTGGCTATTTGTTTGAGAATGATATGTTGTACTAAAGTTCAGTTGAGTTCCCAATTCCTGAAATAGTCACTTCCAAAAATTGGATGTGAACTTTACATCTCGGTCTGAAACTATTGCTTTGGGAAATCCATGCAATCTGAATATCTCCTTCATGAAAATATTGGCTATGTCACTTTCCTTATGACTGGACTTGACTGGAATAAAGTGATCTAAATTTGATATCTTTTCCACCACTACCATAATTGAATCATGCTTCCTTATTGTCATTGGAAAACTTGTTATAAAATCCATATAAATTACTTCCCACTTACATTCTGGAATGGGAAAAGGCTACAATAATCCTGCTGGATGTTGATGTTCTACCTTGACTAGTTGGCATTTTTGGCAACTAGAAATATATTCTGCTATGTTCTTCTTCATTCCATGCCAAAAGTACTTCTTTCTAGCCGTTTTTATTGTCTTTTGATATCCTGGATGTCCAGAGTATGAAATTTGACGTATTTCATTTATATCTACCTTCTTTAAATATCAGCAATCTACAATGTACTGTCTAGTACCTTGATAAAAGAGAGTACCATCTTCACCAAGCTAATATCCTGCACACCTTTCATCTCTATTTCCCTGTTTTAAATTCTCTTTAATTTGAAGGTAAGTTCCATCACTGGTTTGAGCTTCAAGAAATGTTGCCCTCAAATCTGATTTGCGCATACTTAATGCTGCAACATGAAACTTTCTGCTGAGATCATCTACAACCTTATTCTCTTTCCCTTTTACATGCTTAATTTCAAAGTCAAATTAATAGAGAAATTCCATCCACCTTTCTTTCCTAGCATTCAGGTTTGGGTGGTCAAACAAATACTTCAAGATCATGTGGTCTTTCCTAAGCTCAAAACTTCTTCCCAACAAATAATGTCTCCACATCTTAAGAGAATGTACTATTGCTGTCAATTCTAAATCACGTGTGGCATAATTCTTTTCATGATCTTTCAATTTCCTTGACTCATAGAAAATCACAAATCCTTCTTGCATGAGCACTCCACCTAGCCCTTCAATGCAAGCATCTGTGCACACTACAAAATCCTTCCTTGGATTTGTAATCTTCAAAACAGGAGCATTGGTAAGCAACTTCTTTAACTACTGAAATCTTTTCTCACATCTTTCAGACCATACAAACTAATAGTGTTCCTCTGCAATGATAAATTCGATGAGCTATCTTGGAGAATCCTTCAATGAACCTTTTATAATATCCTGCAAGACCCATACAAGATCTAACATATGAAACATTCCTTGGAGTAGTCCAATCCATTATGGCTTCAATCTTTTTTGGATCCACTACAATTCCCTCTTCTGAAATGACATGACCCAAATACTATACCTTCCTCTGATAGAAATCACACTTGCTCAGCTTTGCATACAGTTGGTGTTCTCTAAGAAGTTGCAACACCATTCTTAGATGTTCATAATGCTCTTCTTCATTCCTTGAATAAACAAGAATGCCATCTAATAACACTATCATAAACTTATCCAAATACTTGTTGAAGTCACTATTCATGAGACACATAAATGTAGCAGGTGCATTGGTAAGAACAAATGGCACCACTGTGAAGTCATAATGACCATATCTTGTCCTGAAAGTTGTCTTGTGAATGTCTTCTTCTTTCATCCTCACCTGATGATATCCAAACCTTAAGTCAATCTTTGAAAACAATTTAGCTTCCTTCATTTGATCAAACAAATCATCAATTCTTGGCAATGGGTACTTATTCTTGATTGTTACTTTATTGAGCTTCCTGTAATCAATGCATAGCCTTAAAGTCCTGATCCTTTTCTTGACAAATAACACTGGTGCTCCCCAAGGAGATACACTAGGCTTGATATACTTCTTGTCCATTAATTCTTGTAGCTGCATCCATTAGGGGAGTTTTGAGGTAAAAAATGGGCCTCAAAACAAAAAAAGTACCATCAAAATTCACCCTATAAGAACCAATAGGTTTCAATATGATGATGTCAACCATAAGGGTAAAATTTGTAAAAACAATTGGAGGGAAAAAGAAAAAACTACGTTTTCTTATCGTATTTTTGACATAATTCCTTAACGGTTTACCTAAATTTGATGTTTGGGCACTTTTTGGATGTGGATTTTAATTCGGCATCCAACCCATATCCACACTGCATACTTCTGAGGCAACCACGATATGAAAAAAAACGAATTCAATAAAATACATATTTTAATATTAAAATACGTTTTTTATTGAAATCTTCATTTTGTTCATACCATGGGTTCTTTAGAAGTATGCAGTGTGGGTATGGGTTGGATGTGGAGTTAAATTTTGCATCCAATGAGTGCCCAAACTTGAAATTTGGGTAAATCGATAAGTAGATATGTCAAAAATATGATAAGAAAAAGTAGTTTTTCTTTTTCCCCTCTAAAATTTAGAACTCTTGTTTTATTATTTCCCTTAGGAGGCCCATTTTAGACCTCAAAACTCCCCTAATGTTTAACTCTACCAATTTCGATGTGCTCATTCTATAAGGAGCTTTGGAAATTGACGTTTCTCCTAGAACAAGATCAATGGTAAAATCAATATCTCTCTTTGGTGGCACCCCGGGCACTTCATCTAGAAACACATATTGGAACTCTTGCAACAACTGGAAGTCTTCTATCCTAGGCCCATTGTCCTCTGATGAATCTGATATGTGAACTGCATATAATTGGCAACCCTTCTTATAAAACTTTTTCAACTATAAGGATGGAATCTGTCTTACTGAGAATTGTTTGGGAATTCCCTTCACTAATCTGGATCTTCCCTCTTAATCAATGCATTCAAGTACCTTTTCATATAAATCTATCTTGGCTCTATGCCTTTCCAACCAACCCATACCATTCAAAGCATCATAAGATCCTATTGGTGTCCACTTTGTCACCACTTTGATCATCAAACACACTCTGATTGGCATTATTTTCACTATTTTGCTATGATAAGTCATTCTTTTCGCCATTCAGACCATCAATCAGATCAGGTATGCATATATTCACACATCACATGAATTTTGGGTAAAAATCATCATATTGTGATTTATCAATATTTATTTGACATTTCTCGACTTGCTTGGAAACTAGATTTTGTTATGTAGTCAATGGGTTTCAAACGGACCTCCATTCAATGCGTGTTCACATTACAAACGTTCAGCCGCATCCAACCCGCTGTTCAGACCTTCATTTAGCTCACGAGATCATTGATTGGAATATTCCTAGTCATTAAAGGAAGAAATGGAAAGGTGGGTTTTGTTAGCAACGTGGCTGTCGTGGTTGGTGAGCCCCTGTTCTAGAATATTCACCCTCCTACCCGCCTCGCTTGACAACACACCTGCAGCTCACGTCAACACTCCATAAGTTTCATCTTTCCTGCATGCTCAACTCGACATCACATTTCTCTGCCCATGTCAAAGGATGATCAATGTCTCAACGACCATGTGAAGGAAACCAATGTCATGGAACCTTGTAGGTGACCTGTGCACTATCATAAACTGTTATGGGGCTATTGCTTGGCCATGTGCTGTCATGAGTTGTTAAGCAGAGCCATTTTCTGGCATTAAGACTGCCTATTATTAGAGCAGTCAACCACTAAAGCGTTGACTTGCTCCCCCATTTGTAATTATGTATATATATACATGTTTGTGATTGAGACGAGTTAGTCTTTTAGTCTTTTAGTATTTAGTCTTTTTAGCTGTAAATAGACACAGAAACGCTGTAACTCTATTTTTTATTTAATATACCTCTGTTTAATTTTTTATGAAAGCTCAGTAACGTGTGTGGTGATTGATTGATTAAGGTGCAGCCTCTGATTGCTGAGAAGGGCCCCTCAACAACCAGTGGTCTTTCGTCTGTGTACATAATTTGTCTTTGTCTTCTGCAGATAAGTTGTGTTATTTGTTTAATTCATGTCTTTATTTTGTATATGATATCTTTGTCTTATAATATGTATGTTGTTTTGCCACTTATGTAAATGATAGCTCTGTTTTATGAAATATATATCTTATTTGCTGTTCACATTAATGATATTTCCAGAATGTAATTAGTGACCGATCACGCTTAGTTTACTTAGTTCGCTTAGTTTGCTTAGATTGTTTAATTTGCTTAGTTTTCTCTTAGTCTTGTTACTTACAAATACTTATAGTTTAGTTATCTTAACATTCCAAGTTCAATCGTAGTTAGAATTAGTTCTGTCAGTTTCTTTCCTGTAGCTGTAGGTTAGTTTTATTTATCTCAGTTTTGTTTTATTATGCCATAGAAATAGTTCATTCCTTAGACAATGATTAGAATAGGTTACTTCTAGTTATCTTAGCTCCTAAATACTCTATTCATTGCTTCCTTGCACTATAGGTTCATATGCACTAGTTAGATGACGTCAAGATAATCTAAACTACTTCTTTCCTTAGTTTAAATCATTTTCCTCCATCCAGACTGTCATTCAGACAACCATCCAGATCGTCATATGGACCTTAATACTTTCTGCATTGTTTTTATGCTTATTTAGAATCCAGTTTCTTAGGTCTTTGAACTGTAATATTTCTTACCTTTAATTAGCCTCCTTAGATGTAATTAAGATCTTGTTTTACACCACTTAGAGTTTTAATTAAGTTTGTCATCATCCTTAGTTTTCATTCTATCTTTCCTTAACCTTGCTTCAGTTGCTTTACAAGTTATGTTTCTCTTATGTCTAATTCATTAATGCTTTACTGTTATAGAATTTATCAGTTTCATTCTTAGTGTAGTTTATCATATGTCATTAAGATTAATATCAGATTAGGTTTAGCAATTTCATTCTCCAAGTTATCTCAGTCTTGAATCATTTCTCCCATTCATATAGTTAATGAAGATGTTCATGAAATAGGGTTTGGTTCATAAATAAATATCTTTATCAATTTTTCTACTTGTTTCTATATGAAATATCTTTATCAAGTTTTCTACTTGCTTCCAGATCAAATTCAGTTCAAGTAAATATCTTTATTAAGTTTTCTACTTGCTTCTAGATTTCATTAGTTTTATATCATTTTCTTATGGATAAAAGATAGATCAAGATGTTTACAGTTAATTGTAGTTGGACAATCTTTAGTTTTCATTTATTTGTAGAAGTTAAACTATATTTGTTTACTTGTCACGTTTGAAAATCACTTCGATACATTTGCTCCTATTCCCATTACATTTGATACACTTCTTCAGAATCCCCAAGGAGAATGGAATTAGGTAGTTTAGTGTAGCCTTGAAATATTAATTGAATGCATAAGTAGTTGTTGAATTCACTTCGTCGTTTGTAGTTTTGCTTTAAGTTCTTTGTTTCATAATTAGTTGTCAGTTGAATTATCTCATAGATAGGTTTCTGAACTTATTTTACAATTGTTTACAATCCCTAGTTTAGAGTTTTTAATCAGTAGTTTTCAACTTCATCAAAGTAGTTCTGTTTTTTATTCAGTCTTGCTTCCTAAAATAATATCGTTGTTTTTATACCTTTCAGTTATTATCCATAGAGTAGAGTAGTATAGCTTGATACTATTCTGATCTGTTGGTTTAGTTAGGTTTAATTAGTTCGTTTGTTGTATTTCTGAAGTTTGACTCGGTTTTTCATTTTGAAAGATCTTTCGATCTTTTCTTTATTAAACATTTCTAAGGTCTTCCAAGCCAAAACTTTAGCTCCCATTCTACCTCTCAACATATATTGTGCCACAACTCTAAGATTACCAACCCTGGTCGATAATTAAATATTTTGGTGATTCCTTAAGATAGTAAATACACCTCAACAGATCCTAATGGTATGACATTCAAATTTTACATTTGTGAGGAATACATTCAAATCCATGGGGCATTCCATCACCACTTCACTCACTTTTCTCTTGGTTCCTATGGATAATTGAACTAGCCAATACTCACCGTGCTTCATTTTTTTAAGACAAGAACCTTCAACCACTTTTGGAGAAACATAACTATGAGTAGATCCTGCATCAATCAAAACAAAAATGGCTTCTTAGCAATCTTAGCTTCAAATTCCACCACTGCTAACTAATGGTCTGCTTGATGATTATCCAATGCTGCATAGATTCAAGGTGCTACCCTTGCCATATCCTCCATTGTAGATGCTCCTTCTAAGTGGTGCAAAATTTTGGGATTCTCCCTCCTATGTGGACATTCTCTAAGCACATGGTTTCCTCCACATCCCCAACACTGAAGTGGCTCTTTTGGTGCTCTTCTTGCTGCTACTGTTGGCTTGTTTCCACTTCTGGCTTGCTGGCCCTGTGGAAAATTCCTTGGATGATTTTTGAATGGTGTATTGAATCCACTTTTCCTTTGTTCAAAATTCCCATCTGGATTTCCTTTCCATGTTGGGTGGACCTTTGCTTTTCCTTTCCTCTGCTCATATCAATGCACTGCCATCCTAATGGCTTCATCAATATTGGGTGGGTTAACAAACTCAATCATATCTCTGAAATTTTGAGATAAACTTCCAAGGAAGCATTGGATCTTAACTCTCTCATCCTTGATATATCCCACATACCTCAACAATTCCAGAAGCTTATGGACATGCTTATCCATAGATTTATGTCCCAACTTGAGTTCATTGAATTACTTCCTCTTGTTGTCATAACACCTAGTTGATGGGTATTTTTCCTTGAAATACTTGTTGAATATCTCCCAGCTGATCCTCCTTCACTAATCCTTTTCACTTGCATGAGGTGATGCCACCAAATTGAAGCTCTGCCACTGAATTTGTAAATGGAAATCCTAGCCTTTTCATTTCCTGAGTAGTCATGGATCCTGAAGTATTTATTCATTCCAGGAATCCATGCCTCTGCCTCTTTCCTAGTCTTACTTTCTCCATCAAATGTGCGAGGTCTTGCCTTCCTAAATTCTCCCTATGGAATCCCTTTGGATCTATTTCTTCTTTCAAACCTGCTAGAAGTACGCCTTGGGCTTCTTTGAGGGCCTCTTGAGTCACACGATCGACTAGAAGAATATCTTGAGGAAGGCATGCTGTGCTTTTTTCTCACCGAACTCTTCCTTGGGCTTGAAATCCTCTTCCTAGAACGTCGTCTATAGTGACTTTCTACACCCCTTCCTTCTTTGCCTACGTTGCTTGGGTTGGACCCAAGGTTTACCCTCTGCTGCATGTCAATGAGGCACTAAACAATAGCAGCATTGAGCTGATTCTGTTTTTTTCGATCCTTCATTAACCTTTCATTGAAACTTATCATGGTTTCAACCAAATTCTGAAGAGTTATTTTCTCCCTTATTCCATTGGATTCAGTATCAGCATAATATTCTTGCACATTTTCTCCTAGCACATATTCATCATGCTCGTAAGGATCCTAGGCGTCATTCATGGTTACCATTTTCCTTGGAGATTCCTTTCCTCTTCCTACTGCTCTATTCCACACTCTTCAAATGTTATCAATTGCAAGCACTGTGGATCATAGAGGAATTTATTAGACATCATATAAAACAAAAAAATCCATATTTAACAAAAATAAACTCATAGAATTAATTTATAGAGATATAATGCCTATTACTTTGGCCTAAGTAGTCCCAATGCTGCAACCTTAGGATTTGATACCATTAAGTCACGTCCACGATTCCCTCAGTTCCCTTTGAGTGCTGGGGGAATAGGCTTGATAAAAAAAAATTTCCAAAACTTATCCGCAACACTACTGTTTTACACAGCTGCAATTGTCTTTGGTACACAATTTCGCAATCCGTGACCCACAGGTCGAAAGTTGGAAGGGCGGAACGCTCAAATCACAACATTGAAAAAAATATGACTACGACTTCCACATTCTGCAGTGCGGGATTCAGAAAGTTGGAATGCCAAAATACCCGGCGTAGAACGAAACACAACTCCGACTTTCACATTCTGCAATGTGGGAGTCAGAAAGTCGAAACGCCCAATTACACTTTCTCAACGATTTACGCCTCTGACTTCCGCACTCTGCATCTGCGATGCGGGAGTCGGAAAGTTGAAACAATAGATTCACTATCTCGACAATAATGCACCTACAACTTCTGCACTTTGCATCCACGATGTGGAAGTCAGAAAGTCAGGATACCAAACACACCATTTCGACAAAAATGCACCTCCAACTTCTGCACTTCACATCCGCGATGCGAGAATCAGAAAGTTGGGATGCCAACTTCACTATCTTGACTAAAATCCACCTCCGACTACCGCACTCTGCATCTGCGATGCGGGAGTTGGAAAGTCTGAACATAAAATTCCCCATGTCGAAGAAAACATGCTCCTAACTTCCTCACTCTACATCCGTAATGCGGGAGTCAGAAATTCGGGGCACCAAAATGCCCGGACTTGGAGAAATGCACCCCCTACTTCCACATTCCACGGAGTGGATTCAGAAGGTTGGTGGCTGGCCATTCCCCTGTTCTGCCAACTTTCCAGCCCGATAACGTCTTCATCCTTAATCCATTTTAGGAAAACTCGGTACCGTTGGAAATATCTTCGAGAGATCTATGCAACGGTGTGGACACCTCACACACCTTATGACTCTAACCTTGCCTCTTTTCCAATCAAAAATTTTCCCCAAAGTCCATCAAACCTCTTTATCTCATTGTCAAAATCCCTGGAATCACCCTACCCAGGCCCATCCGTTCATCTTACCACACAGGGGGAATGAACACATCAGGGGGTGTCTAAATCATCACCCCAAGCTCATATAATGAAGTGCAAACCCTCTAAGGAGGTGTGCAATGCATAGCAATAAACATAGTGGAATTAAATATTGGTTAATGCATCTACAACATGTAAGACTACAGTATATTGAACACAAGCAAAATGATAATACAACAACAAATGAATCATCCTCATGGTTAGGCTCATACACAGACTTACTACTAATTACTTCCCTATGATCATTTAATTCAATTAATTTGAAATAACAAGGGAATACAACATAGGAATTAGTATCATTGAGAACCACATAAAAAAATTATCTTATATGATGACTTATTCAAGCAACTAGCTATGTGAGAGCAACGTTCCACCCAACCATAGGTCTCTTTCCATGCTATATTCTTTCAGCTGAGAGACCACCCCCGAGGTGGGTTGTGTATCCACTAAGGAGGGCTAAATAGGCTCACCCAAAGCCATGGCTTCTCCCAAACACAATTGTTAGAATTTTGATAATTCATTCAAATATTATCTAGGATCCTACTAAGAGAATAACATGCACAGCATAATAATCATAGACACAAGAGACACAATGTTTTCATTGAGAAAAACCATAAAGGTGAAAAATCCTGCAACTTCCTCAGAGATAGAATAAGCACCAATACAAAGATCACAAAGATGAAACCTCAAAAGATAAATGTCTCCAGCAGCTACCCCTCCTCCACTTGTGTGCACTCCTCTCTCTCAACTATGCGAGTTGGATGTGTGAGTGAATGAGCAAATAGAGTGGTGCAACCACTCTATTTATACATTAACTTGACCTGCCTTTTACCCTAACTGGGCCGACCCCTTAGGGGAGTCTAACAACCCTTCCACTTGACTCATACTGGGCCAACTCCTCTAAGGAGGTCTAATAGCCCTTCAAATATAAGTTACGACACTTAAAATATAACTTGCGACACTTGCAAATACAAGTTACGACACTTCCGAACGGAGGAATAAGAACATATCCGTTGGGGATACAATAAAGTATAAATGTAATACATACAATATACAAGTGAATATCTTTCGAAGTTACAAATACATCAACACTCCCTCTTAACTAGGAAGGTACTCTCTTGACATAGGCATCAATACATATAGGCACAAGTCTTCAATACTGGTGCTGGATCATCAACAGTGGATCATTGGAGCGTCATCGTCACTGTTGTAGAAATTTGTCCCTACGGATAGGTAGAAACTCTCCTAGGATAAAGCAGGATGCACTGACTATATGCTAAGACAAAAAGGAAACAAATGCTACCTTGAGTTCCTAAACTAATCTTCACAACAAGATTAAATGCATTCAGAAGAGATGAAAGACATAACTCACCTTCCAATTCGACGTTTGTCCCGCTTCTAGCTCTTGATCCCAAAGCTCCAATGTAGAACCTGTTGAAATCAAACAAAGGACAAGCATGCAAGCTTCCAAATACCTTGAAGCAAAGGTTAAGTTCAAATCTAAACTAGATACATTTCATATCAAAGATCCATACAATACACATGAAATGGGAAAAACAAGACAAGTTATCTTTTATTACAAACTTGAAGAGTGCTTACAAAGGTTACTTGATATCCAAGCCAATCCTCCAGCTCCAAGTGATTCCTCTAGCTATCTCTGTAGAAGTCTGAAGATCATAGGTTTGATGCCCCAAAATTCCTCCCTTGAGCTCATGGAAGGCCTCTCTCTTATAGCACATTGGAAGGTTAACCAATAAGAGAGAAGCGTGGATCTATGGAGGGTTTAGTGGATCAAGCCAGCTAAATAAATAAGGAGTTAGGATCGAACCAAAGGTGGTAATCCCAACAAAATCTTCTCGAAGGTCGAATCCCAAAATCCAAGGAAAAAATGCTAATTTCAGACTACCGCGCCCCTATAACTGAGCATAACGTGGTAGTACCGCACCCCAGAGAAGGAGCAAAGCGCGGTAGTGTTGACTATCGTGCCCCTGTAGATGTGCAGGGAGCGGTAGTGCTCACAAATAGGGCTAAGTTAGGTTGGGAGATGGCAGAAAAAGGTTTTGCTTTCAGTGTTCAGTCAGTGTTTTTCACTCTGAATGTTCAGATGATATTTAAGGGAAACTGTCGTTTAGGTCGCTAGTGCAAGGATGCGACACTAATACGTAATGTGTAATATTGAGGTATAACAGATGCCCCCTAAAGTCTGAGGTCAAAAGAGACTGATGGCCAAAAGACTTTACAAATATGGTTTGGAGATAGCATCGAGGGGAGCAGCAAGGAGCTGAAATAGAAACAAAATGTCAGATATACCACCGAGGAGGGCATTCCCATGCTCGAAAACAAATGACTCAAAGCATGGCTGCCGACCAACACATTGCAGATCCATGAGTACTTAGATGATATAGACTGTAGACAAATCATGGCTATTATGAACAAGCGTAGATCCATGAGACAATAATGGCACAGCGATGACCAATACATAAGTGGATCTGTGTGACAATACTGAAAAATCTCCATTGCAACCTGGATGTAATCAAAATACAAAAGGGTGTCCAGGGTCTTCTACCCGATCGCAAATGATATGAATCTAGCCATGTGATTACAAGGTGTTGAAGTCGAACATGGTAGAAACCATTTGATTACCGGTCAATGATGTGAACCGTTAACAAATGCGAGGGAAATCACCAATGATGACGATGATCCCCAAGGTATCTATAGTACATCTCAATCAAATGCAAATAAAGGAGTTGATGTCGAGCATCCGAAAGATCATTCAATCAGAGGTCAATGATGAAAACCTACTGTCGAACATGAGGAAACCTGCCATTGAGGTATGCAGGTACCAAGGTACTAGTGGTTGACTCCTAAGTCTAATTCATGGATAGTGATTTGGTGTCGACATGAATAGACTCGTTGAAGGTGGGCCATAATGATTCCCACATCATCGACACGAATCGGAACAAGAGATAGTATGGACAGATGAAACAATAGAATATGTACTGGCACAAAGGGAAGGTTTGACATGAAGTGGAGGTGGACTCAAGGTAATAACCCTTTTAACATATAACGGCATGAAACAGAGCTTGGCAGCAGGGACTACTTGAACATACAGAACCGCAGGAAGTGTGAACTCATAGCAATAATGAGGACGCATGATCAAAATGATGACACTATCAGCAAGACTGACTATCCAAAACAGACAAGGTGAGGATGCATGCCATGTTCAAAGGTGACGACTCACAAGCTGGAAACAAGGTAAACTTGACTCATTTTCCCATTTTCCCCCGACATGATGGACGAGTACCTCTTTCTTTTTTTACGAGCTTGAGGAGGATAAAATATGCTCGGTATAGCTCATCTCATAGATGAGTCCGATCTCACATGTTTTATGAACCTGAGAAAGGAGGGGTTCGACCCAAAGTGGGCCCTTCGATGTTGAATTTTAACGAGTCCAAGGAAGGAAAACTCGGTTGTCATTTCATGTTTAGAGAGTCTGAAAAGAACTAAAGAAGACTCCAATGGTCCTTTTTCGTAAGGTTAGCCTCATCACCCGAAAAAGGGTAAAACAACGCCGGAGAGGACTCTTCCAGTTATGATTGGCTGGAGTATTCCTTTTTCATAAGTAGTGCCCCCTAGTCCGAAAAAGGGGTAAACTATCACTAGGGAGACGATCATTCAAATCCTTTTGCAAGTGTGAACGAATCAATTTTGCTTGGCCATCTTTTCCTATTTTAGGAGTCTGAAAAAAGCTTAAAGAGGACTCCATGTACAACTTTGTCATGGTTGATGACCGAGTACGACAAAGGAAAAGTAAAATCGCCACAGTTCCTTTTCCGTAAATAGTCTAGCGAGGCCGGATAAAGTGATAAACCTATACTCATTAGACACACCTTTTTGCTCAATTGTTTAACAAGCACGATAATGGTATCAAAAGAACTCGAAATCTTTTTCATGTTTGGATCTAGAGCATGAAAAAGGAAAAGTAAGCTCAAGCCACTTTTCATGTTTTAACCAAAGCACGAAAAAAGTGAAAAGTAAGCTCAAACACCATCTTACTGTTTTTAACGAGCTCGAAGATAGGTTGGAAGAATGCTCATGATGTCTGCTTCATTTTTTAACGAGTTTGTAACAGAAAATGAACTATGCTCAGGATAATTTTCATGGTTTAATGAGCTTGAAACCTAAAAAGGAAAGTATGCTCTAAAATGTTCCCAATGGTGAACTTCTTCCCATCATGAAATCCAAAGGTTGGTACATGCCCCCCAGCATGATTGCTAGAAGTAAGTGACTTAGCTCCAACGTGCTGTGGAGAGGCGATCAAGTTGACTTCAACGTAACTTCCAGAGGTTGAAGGCATGCTCCCAAGCTTCATTTCATTCGCCTAAGGTATAGGCGAGTGAGAAGAAGGTTCAGGTACTAAGTCTACGAGGAGTCTCGACTCAAAGGGAAAGGATATGTTTCATTTTTTAACGAGCTTGATACAGGAGTAGAACTTTGCTCAGACTACTGGTTTCATTTTTTAATGAGCTTGAAGCCAATGGTAAACTCTGCTCACAGTTAAGGCCCAATGACGGGGTCCTTCCCAACATGATGACTAGAGATTGGTAAATGCCCCCAACATGATTGCTAACAGCTAAACATGCCCCCCAAGCTTCGTTTCGTCTGACTACTCTTCTTCCTTACCCAAAAATCCTAGCTACTAATCTGAATGTGTTCACCAGAGGGGGTAGGGAGAACCAGGACCAAGTGACCCAGGCAGATGAAATGAAGGTTCAAATCCTAACTCTAGCGAGAAACTCAAACAAATGGAAGGGACATCTATTTCATTTTTACACAAGCTTGAAATAGATAATAACAATGCTTGAAAGGGTCCTTTTTATTTTTTAATGAGCTTAAAACAAAAAGAAATTATGCTCGAAGGTAGTTTCATTTTTACGCAAGCTTGAAATCGAACGTAAACTATGCTTGGGATTGGTTTCATTTTTACACAAGCTTAAAACCAAAAGTAAACTGTGCTTGGGATTGATTTCATTTTTACACAAGCTTGAAACCAACGGTAAACCGTGCGTGAGGGTCGGTTTCATTTTTTAACGAGCTTGAAACAAATAATAAACTATGCTCGTGGGAACCTATTTCATTTTTTAATGAGCTTGACATAGAAAGGGAACTATGCTCATGGCGACCTGTTTCATTTTTTAACGAGCTTGACACATAAAGGGAACTCTGCTCAAAATGATGGTTGCTTTCATTTTTACACAAGCTTAAAACCAAAAGTAAAATATGCTTGAGATGATGGTTGGTTTCATTTTTATACAAGCTTAAAACCAAAAGTAAATTATGCTTGAAATGATGGTTGGTTTTATCTTTACACAAGCTTAAAACCAAAAGTAAATTATGCTTGAAATGATGGTTGGTTTTATTTTTACACAAGCTTAAAACCAAAAGTAAACTATGCTTGATAAAATTGTTAACACCTAAAAAGTGCTCACTAGCTCATTCCCTTATTCACATGACCCATTTGTCCACTTTTCCACCATCTGAGCCTCTGAAACCAACAAAAGGTCACCAAAAGACCTTAGTACACCCCTTTTTCCATTAAAAAATATTATTTTTCCAAGAAAATCATAAAAAACCCTAAAAAATGGTCCAAATTCCCAAAAATATTAAAAAGGAAATTAAAATATTATTTTTATTCAAAAAAAGGAAAAAGGAGGGAAAAGTACCTAAACCATGTTGGTCAATACCATTTGGTTTCCACAAAACCACAAATGGTATTTCCCACCACCAAAACCTATAAAAAGGTGGTAGGGGCTCCTCATTTCACATCCATCCATTATCTCATCCTTATGCTGCTGAAATCTCCCCTGAGCATTTTAGCCATTGCAAACCACATTGGAGAAGAGACCATTGGAGATTGGAAGTTGCTCATCCTTGGAGCTATTCAACCTCATCATTAGAGGTATTGATTCCGCAAGCACTTGCTTGCCCCATTCTTTCAATACAAATTCTTTATTTTATATGTTCTTGTTCTTGATTTTAAATTATTTTTGTTATTTGCTTAATATATTTGCTTAGATCCATGAATAGTCTTGTTTAATTAGTTTATTGTTATTTATTTCCATTGAAACTGCTGCTACTAGTTAGCAGGTGCCCATAGCACTAAGCCTGGTTGCAAAATCGGGCCAACAGTTTTTGGCGACTCCGCTTTGGTTTGAACAATAGATCTCTAGTTTTGCCTTTAATCTTAGTTTTTTATTAGTTTTTAACCTTTAGATCCATAGATCTGCCATCTTAGACAGCAGATCCATTGCTGCTCTAAGTTTTGGCCTCATCTATTGCCATTAACAGCCCGGAATTCTTGATTTTCGGGTTCGTTTTTCGGCTTCCGTGCACGGCTTTCGCCTCGCGGTTTTTAGCCTGACAGTCGCGCGGTCCATCGCGGTTTTCGGCCTTTTTTTCGCACAGTCCATCACGGCTTTCGGCCTTTTTTCCGCGCGGTCCATCGCGTCTTTTGGCCTTTTTCCGCGCGGTTCACCGCGGCTTTGCGGCCTGTTTCCGCGCTGCACATCGCGGCTTCGCGGTCAAAACCCGCGCTGCCCATCGCGACTGTGCGACAGAAACCCGCGCGGTCCATCGCGACTTTTGGCCCAAAACCTGCGCGGTCCATCGTGACTTTTAGCCCAAAACCCGCGCGGTCCATCGCGACTTTTAGCCCAAAACCCGCGCGGTCCATGTGATTTTTTGACCGCGCAGCTCAATTTTCAAACGACCATATCTCCCTCTCTCGAACTCCGTTTGGAACGATTTTTTTTTTTCAAATTGGGTGTTTTCGATCAAGGAATCCAAATATGCTATTATATTTAAAAAAAAATTCATAGAAATTTATCTAATATTGTATTTTAGTGTTATTTATCACTTCAGTTTTAACCCATTTTGGCTCATATTTTACAGTACTAAGATTCCAACATTGTTTACAGCCATAGGAACATTTTACTATTTAGAATGCACATGTGAAAGAAGTCTTTTTAATAATTTTCATCAATTGAAAGAAAGATCTATTTTTGCATTTTTATCTAGATTAAAAAATTTCCTGTTTACTTCTTTAAAATCTTGCCCTTAGCAATTTCCTTCAAGAAAGAAGTCCATTTATTTCTTTTAAAGAAGTCCATTTATTTCTTTTAAAGAAGGCCATTTATTTCTTTAAAAGAAGTTTATTATTTGCTTTCATAATTCAAAGAACCCTTTGTTTTTTGAGTTGATATTTGCAAAAGCATTTAAATTCCATTCATTGAAAAAAGTCATAAATATTTGCTTTTTTATTTTCGAAAGGTCCTTTATTTTTTGAAAATTTCCTGTAAAGCATTTACTTTTTTCAAAGTTCAGTTTACAATACTTCATGTGCACTCACTCGATCACTTAATTGAACTAAGCCTTAAAACGTACCCTAATTTCAACACACTTTTAACCCCACTTGGGGAACACTAAAAGAACTCTTGTAGCTAGGTAGTATTGGGGGGATAGGTGTTCCAATAACACCCCTCAGTTATTACATCTGATACATAGAAGTTGTCCAATTAGGGAGCTAAAATCTCTTAGTACTTTTTGGCACGGTCACAACCGGTTTGTGGGAAGGCCTCTCCCCTAGGAGGGTTGAAGTCGCGAGGATGGTTCCGGAAGCCTGAGTGGAATACCGAAATCCATTCAGTAACCGAAGGGCTACCATTCGCAGTTCTCGGGATATCCCTGTATTGGGATATTGCGATCAAAGGACCAAACGACAGATTTACCTTTTCTCGACGCGTCATGAACGGAGTATCCTAGTAGCCTGTCTTTAGGATTGATTACCCGGTGTCCCTCCCGATAGGGGGATATCTAGCCGTTGTCTCAACATTCATATTGTCTGACTTGGATTTCATCACCTTGCAGAGGATATCGTGTGTTTGAGTCACAATACTTTAGTTAGGTGTTTGCATGATTCAACCCACCCTTGGTCTAGTTACACCTATTTTTTATAGAATCCGTTTGCATGTTGGTACTCTGACCATTTGTTGCATTCCTCCACTTATTGTAGCACAGCTGCTAGAATAAGTGCCTTTTTTGAGGTTAAATTTTTGGCCTAAGAGCCTTCTTTTTTCACTCCCCTTCTTGCACCCTTGGTTGCATTAGGGTTTTGAGTCTTTTATATATATATCACCACCTGATACTTAAACAATTTTTTTTACACAAAAACCTAATTCTCACCATTGAGAATTTTAGACGCTCTCATCGTCTACAGGGCGAACTCCCAGAGTTTAGTCCACTTGGCTCTCCACGTCACGGACGCAGAGCCCTATCCCTTGATTCGACACATCGTCAATCAACTAGACAGTCATCCGATTCTGACACACCTCACTTCACATTTGATTTGGAGGTAGAATCCGAAAACCCCACAGAGTTACCACCAACCACCATTATGGCTGGAACACCATTTGATCCACTGTTTACCAGCACCATAGGTGAGACATCCACAGACCCTTCTGCTGCGGTGCCATCCATGGCAACAACCACCCCCCTGGGTATGCCCAACATGGGTAACACTCCACATTTAGGAATACCCAACACAGGACCACCTCCTGTTATAGGAATTCCCAACACAGGGCCACCACCTGTTATGGGTATGCCCAATATAGGGGTCACAACCCCTCTAGTTTCCACAAACCCCATCCCAGGAATCCCTACTGCTATTCCTAACCCAAGTGTCACCCATGTTGCACTTGGAGGCGCTGGCCCATACCAGAACATACCTATTGGAGGGCACATACCCTCCATACCTAGCATACCTTTAGGAGCTACTGGACCCCTACATCATACCACAATGACTAGGCATGTCCCAGTTCCAGTCACTACATCTGCTAGCCTACCATACATGGCGAGTCTGAACCTGCCAGACTTAGCTAGGCTCACAAATGACCCCATCAGACACGATCCTGTGTGGCCTCACATGCCCACCAAACTCCCCTCTGATATCCCTAAGTTTGAGGGTAAGGCAGGTGAGGACCCCCAGAACCATATTATGTCCTTCCATTTATGGTGTTCCTCCAACTCCATAGTGGACGACTCAATCCGCCTCCGACTTTTACAATGCACCTTCACTGGCTCTGCAGCCAAGTGGTATATCGAGCAGCCCCATGGGACGCATGCCACCTTTACCTCCCTTGCTTCGACTTTCCTGCAATTATTCCAGTTACCTGTCCGCTATGATGCGGGAGTCGAGATCCTACTATCTTGCAGACAAACCACGGCCACCCACATCACTGACCACATTCATGAGTGGCGTCGACGCCGAAGCCTCTGCAAAATTAAGTTAGACGACCGTATCTTTTTAGATTGGTTTCTAAAATCCCTCCTCCCTCTTATTGCGAAGGATGTGGCATCTGAAAGACCCCAGTCTGAAGAAGAGGCCATCCTCAAAGCCCAACAGTTTGATCTCATTTATGCCCAGTCGGGTTATCTATACACAATCATACCGGACGCCCCACGAGGTGACTCTGCACGTGGCGACGCACCGGGGGCATCACATGCCGCTCATGGCATCATTGGCCAAATCACCCCACAACCTAAACCTTTCAGCATGGTAAGCACCATGCCCACCCCAGACCTCTCTAGGGCTACATCCAGTTCCGGAGCAACAACTTCTTATGCTCCAACAAACCAGACCCATCACATTCATGGACCCTCTTGTCCACAACATTGTTATGGGCAAGCGCCATCAGCATATGTACCTCCTACATACTATGCTCAACCTACCGCACAGACCCCCATGCAGTTCCCACAACAACAGATGCATTACCCACAACCAGCTACACCAGCTAACCTCACACCTCCAACAGCTCAGGGGTACCAATAACCCCAACAGGCAGCTGGACCACCTCGAGCTCCACCTGCATACTACCCACCGCAACCTGCTCCCGCACCTGCGGCTCCCCAAAATCCCCCCAATGCCCAAGGGCATGTGTACGCACAACAACATCAGCCCCAATACAAAAATAACCAGCGCAACCAAGGTGCGCAACAGAACCGTGGTAGAGGTCGTAACCACGGTAATAACCAACAACATCAGCAAGGTCCTCCACCTCCCAATCCTTCGCAGAATAACGATGCTGCTCCTCCCAACCGCAATGCGGATCGGAATCCCAAGCAGCCTAGAAATAATAACCTTAGAACAAACCACCCTTGTTCTATCTGCGGGGTATATGGTCATTACACGCATTCTTGCCACCATTTGGAGCGAGCTCGGCAACTCTAGACCGACGATGCACATCGTCAATGGCAAGCGGCTCCTCAGCCGCCACCCAACCCTCCACCACCTCAACATCAACCCTTGGTGCTGCAAAACCCCTTTCCAAACCAGGGTGTAGTGAACACTCAGTTGTTAGCCCCCCTCAGGGCAACGTGCCACCACAGCAGATCACTTATGCAGCCCCTAATCAACCCATGTTCGATTCAGGTACTCACCATTTGTTGATGATGTCAACTGCCGATGCCAACCTCCAAACCCGTCAGAACCAATATGGCTCCACGTCTGAAGCCCCTCCCACCGACAAGAACACTAACGTTAATCCCACAGATCAAACGTTACATATACCTCCGGCTCCACTTGATGGCGCTTCCAAAGAACCTCGCTTCCCACTTCATCGCATCAACAGTAATCCTAATGCTCGCACTGCGTCGAATTACAACATTGTCGATGACTTAGCCCAGTCTCCTGCAGCCATGTCTGCTTTAGAAGTTTTGAAAAACTGTCCTTCGCAGCGCAAAACTTTGCTCTCTGCCATTGGCACCATTGACCCCAATGATTCACAGTTGATCGCATTCGATTCAGACCAGTCTGAACCACGACTGCCTTCGTCATTAGCATTCCAAGTTTCCGTTTCTATTCGGAATCTTGTCATCCATCGGTGTATTATCGATGAAGGGGCCTCCACATGCGTCATGTCCACATTCATTTGGCAGAAGTTGGGATCCCCTACTCTCCAGCAATCCACCACTACGTTGCGAGCCTATGACGGTCATTTGGCACAACCCCAGGGTCTCTTACCTAATGTCCCCATCCAGCTCGCAGGTAAAATCGTGCTCATTGACATTGAGGTCATCAATGCACAACTTGACTATAACCTTCTACTTGGCCGTAGTTACATGTATGCCATGCGGGCTGTTGCCTCATCCGTTTATCGTACCATGCAGTTCCCCCATGAGGGACGCGTGGTCAAGGTGGACCAACTCACCTATTACGATCCCAAGACCCCCGCTGCACCTGAAAATGTTCTCCCCATGGTTGAACAACCTGTTTGCAGTGCAAATACCTCATTCATTTCCTCAGTCGGACCCGGACTGTACTTCGACGCGCCGATGACTTCTACATTCCAGGCCATACCACCACCGTCATCGGAGACCCATGTCGCTAACCTCTGCACTCTGTCAAAACAACCCGGTAACCAACCCTCCTTGTTGCCTAAACCACCATTGGTACCTAGTCACATTGGAGTTACACCCATCCACACAATCCCATTTCTATTCCCTCCCTCGGCATAGTAAGCGCTCCGGTTATGGCTACCCTCAGTCTCCCCGGGTTAACATTGGGATTACCCGTGTGGTATATTTCGCCTCCCGTTTCGCCACCGACACCAAATGTCATCCTGCAACCGATGCAACCCATTGTCACTTCTACCCAACCACCTCCCGGTATCACGACTCCTTCGTCGTCGACGAATCCCCCTCCATTCGTCAGGCCCACTGGGGGCAGAGGTCTACAACCATACACTGCGGTACCCCCACCCAAGGAAGTTAAACCTCCCCCCGTATTTCGTGCTCCTCCAAAATGCTCGCTGTGTGATGAGTTAGGCCATCCAACCCATCAGTTTCCACAGTTACCTGCATTGCAGGAACACATGCAAATGTTGGACGACAACCCCAACATCCCGGTGGTCAAATTAGATCCAAACCCCATGCCTCGCGATAAATCACTGCGTACCAACCACCCATGTGCGATATGCGGTATTTACGGCCACTACTCCCATCACTGTCCTGACATCCCAGATTACAGAGAAGCTCTCTACGAGATGAATAATTTGGACCTTGAGACAGCGCCCCCAACAATTGAGGAAATTCATCCCCCACCATCTTCCTCCTCGGAAGAAATTAACACCATTTACACGATTTCTACTGGATACCCCTCTGTCTGATCGACCACTTCCATTGATCCCTTTGACACACAGGTTCAACCCTTTCAAATCGACCAGGAAACCACATGTCCACAACATGGGGGCAGGCCCAAAAACTTGCCTACTCATCATCATCGTGATTCTCGTCGGAGATACTGGGGGCATCCACCCCACAAAGGGAATCCCCCATCATCATATCATCACTTCAGTATGCCACCACAGCCCACAGCCTCATGGTATAACACCCCGCCAGCAGTTGCTCAATGCCCTATTGATCTCTCTCTGAGACAACATCTGCACCACATTGACACCTCTGAGTTAGGGGGCATAATAGATTACCTCGACCCCGAGATAGGGGGCATGATCAATCATTTTGAACCTTCCCCATCATCTCTATCTCAACACCTCAATGAGCCCATCATTCAAACCAACACATATGTGATCCACAATCACAAACCCCATGCACATAGCATGGGGGCAGGTCATTAACCCTGCTCACTTTTTCATATTCGTGATCTCAACCTTTTTTGAGGTCACGTGTCACTTGTATATTTGAGTTGATACACATAGTGTCCCCCCCCCCCCGCGGGTCATCATTTCTCCCCACCACTGCATCATTGGCTTGGTGGGCTCACCTTTATTGGTAGCCATTTTTTAACCTAGTTATTTCCTTTGACCATTCCGGAGTCCTTATGACCTCCGTTTTTCGCACCATTTGCACCGCTGGATTCATATTTCCGCGCTCGTGATGACGCTTGAGATCATTTCTCGCTCTCACGCCTAGATTTTTCGGGCATTTTTTCCATGCTCCCCTCGTCGCCTCGGTTTGCATGCCACATCGGCCGTTCTCCATTTTCGACATGCCTTATATCACCGGATTCAGTTTTCCGTGCTCGTGATGATGCTTGAGATCATTTCTCGCTGTCACGTCTCGATTTTCCGAGCATTTTTTCATGCCCCCACGTTGCCTCGGTTTGCGTGCCACATCGACCGTTCTTCGTTTTCAACATGCCTTATACCGCCGGATTCAGTTTTCCGCGCTTGTGATGATGCTTGAGATCATTTCTCGCTCTCACTTTTAGATTTTTTGGGCATTTTTCCCACGCCCCCTCGTCACCTTGATTTGCGTGCCACATCGACCGTTCTCCATTTCCGACAATCCTTATGTCACCGGATCCAGTTTTCCACACTGATGACGATGCTTCAGACCTTTTCTCGCCCTCATCAATCCATTTTTGTTCGGTATAATTTTATCCCTTTTTCGGGCCGAGCAACCCCTTTTACGAAAAAGGCACTTAGGGAGTTTCTGTTAAGCTCTTTTCTGACTCCTAAAACAATGAAAAGATCGCCGAGCAATCTTGCTTCCTTTCATGCTCGTTAAACGTATCTGAAAGGGCGTCTACCTGGTATAAGTTTACCCCTTTTCCGGACCTTGTAGACTAATTACGAAAAAGGTATACTCTAGTCACATCGGCTAGAAGAGTTCTCCATCCGCATCATTTTATGCTTTTTCGGGCCTTGGAGACTAAACTTACGAAAAAGAAACACCAATAGAGTCCACTTACCTTTTTCAGACTCTCTAAACATGAAAACAACCATGAGCATGAGCCGTCCTGGGCTCACAAAATCCACAGGACTGTACCATTTCAGAGCACACTTTTATCCCTTCTTGGAGCTCATTAAAACTACGAAGAAGGAATCAATGGTGCCTCTTGGCGCCACGACAGATCACATCTACTCATTAGGCAGCTTCCCCATTTTGGTTGCCTTTGTTCAGAGTATTCCACAGTATGTCACCTTGATAATACCTCGACGGCACCTATCAGCTTGTCCTCCCCCCCAGAGTCAATATATACCATTCAGTCAAAGCAATGATCCCCACACCTACAAGTCAGTTCCCTACGCTGCCAGGTCAACCATGTCATCATGCTCTGAACAAAGGAAGTTTGAGTCTACCCATTTTTTGACCCAGTTATTTCCCATTCCCACAAGTATGTCAGTCCTACCATCAGTATTACAACACTTCAGTTTTACACCTCGTGCTCCTATCAAGGAAACATCATTGCCTTGTTAGTTGCTGGTCTCCCTCTGTCGACGACAACCACATTGATTCCAGAGGATAGACCTAGAGGTCCCTGTGTCTTGGACTCATCACCATTTATGATGAGTGCCTACGAGTCATTTCGAGAGGAATCTTCAGTGCCTCTCCAAATGATTGTTTCTCACATGCTCGACTACAACACCTAGATCGCATCGTTGAGACTCGCACAGGGTATTTCTCTGTTTCACTTATTAGTCGAAGACCCCGGATACCTCCTGACTCCTCCACATTTGAGAGGCTTCCTATGGATAACACCAGCTACACTTTTTCTATAGAGATCTGGGTTGCGCATGGCGACAGTATTCAGATTTACCCCAGTTTCATACTCCCTTAAGTATACAGTTACATTATTTCTCAGAGATGACTCATAGTCTTTGAGTCCCTACAGATGTTGGACACCTTCAGTTTCAGCAGTTCCTCAATTATTCCAGTGTATCAGTCATTGAGATCCATTATCATCACGTGTACATCCCAAAATAATGTCCCCCCTAGACCATTATGATGTACCAATATATTTCTTTATGTATTAGATCCCCCTTCTTGGGACTAATTGTTTTGTATAAGTCTTGATACGAGCATGGGAATGCCCGCCTCGTCCTTTATCAGAGATTATACCTCATTCATATTGAGGCCATGTAATATTTTTGTTTTTGCAGCTTCCAAGGGCCGTGGCTCCAGTCTCCAACCGGTCTCTTCTCTCCCCTAAACCCCAGAAAAAAGGACAAAAGAACTATGATGTCTATCGGCCATACGATGAGCTCCTGCCCTCACACATCAGGGGGCAATCTGTTAACACCTAAAAAGTGCTCACTAGCTCATTCCCTTATTCACATGACCCATTTGTCCACTTTTCCACCATCTGAGCCTCTGAAACCAACAAAAGGTCACCAAAAGACCTTAGTACACCCCTTTTTCCATTAAAAAATATTATTTTTCCAAGAAAATCATAAAAAACCCTCAAAAGGGTCCAAATTCCCAAAAATATTAAAAAGGAAATTAAAATATTATTTTTATTCAAAAAAAGGAAAAAGGAGGGAAAAGTACCTAAACCATGTTGGTCAATACCATTTGGTTTCCACAAAACCACAAATGGTATTTTCCACCACCAAAACCTATAAAAAGGTGGTAGGGGCTCCTCATTTCACATCCATCCATTATCTCATCCTTATGCTGCTGAAATCTCCCCTGAGCATTTTAGCCATTGCAAACCACATTGGAGAAGAGACCATTGGAAATTGGAAGTTGCTCATCCTTGGAGCTATTCAACCTCATCATTAGAGGTATTGATTCCACAAGCACTTGCTTGCCCCATTCTTTCAATACAAATTCTTTATTTTATATGTTCTTGTTCTTGATTTTAAATTATTTTTGTTATTTGCTTAATATCTTTGCTTAGATCCATGAATAGTCTTGTTTAATTAGTTTATTGTTATTTATTTCCATTGAAACTGCTGCTACTAGTTAGGAGGTGCCCATAGCACTAAGCCTGGTTGCAAAACCGGGCCAACAAAAATGCTTTCATTTTTTAACGAGCTTGACACCGGAATAGAACTTTGCTCCAACATTCCCCCCCTAGGGGGAAGAAACCACTAAAACATGTGGAACATTTAGGGAAGTATGGTGACTAGGAGTCATGCGATGAGTGGCCATCACAAAGGAAAGTTGATCGATGGTCACAACATTTCCATGATGGGGAAAATACATCACTCGAAAGAGTGAGGACACTACAGCCTTCATTGCATAGACGTAATCACGTCCAAGGAGTAGATTAAAATCTAAGGGACCTTGGACAACCGTGACATCAATACAGACAGTTTTCCCTCCCAAAGTAATAGGTAACTGAGGAAGGGACCCTAAAGGTCTAGTAGGCCTTCTATTGAAAGCCAGTATTTGGTCAGTGACAGGCACAAGCCGAGGTGAACCTAAGGCTTACCAAGAAGTTGAGGATAGAATACTAACAAAAGCTCCTTCATCAACTATCGTATGAAAAATTTCTTTATCAGAAACTCCTACAGATATTTGAAAAGGAATGCTTGAAGGAAGACGAGATTCTGTTAGACCATTCCAATCAAAGGAAATAACCTCAGTACTTGGAGGGGGTCTCGTGGAAACGGACAGGGTTTCCCCTTGCCAAGGACATTCTGAACCGATAAGGAAAACATTAGCGGTTTCCAATTCACTCTTGCTTGGAAGATAAGAATGAGACGAAGATTGTGTCAAGATGACTGCTTCAGTCTGGACTTTCTTCAATGAAAGAGTGGGATCGAGTGGAGATAACAGCGACTCGATCACTTCACTCTCGGAAGGGAGAGTGGGATCAATTGCAGATGAAACTGAATTGATCACTTGGCCAACTAGCGGGGGGTCGAGGGAAAACTTACTCTTATTTGTTGGAAGCACCAGTTGAGAACTCGTAATATCTTCCAACCACCATGAAGCTTCATCCATGCTTGGACAATGGAAAGTATGGTGCGTACCCTTGCATATCAAACAGGGATATAGGACTTTACCCTTCCTACCCTTCACCAAGAGGTCACTGGTTGAAGGAGTGTCATCATCATGATGGTCATAGGTTGATGATACAAGTGGTTTGGGGTTTTTAGACCACACTTCTGATACACGGGAAATACCGGGGCAATCCTTGAGAAAGTGATCACCCTTGCAGAGTTTTCAAGGGAACTTGGGCTTACTAGGTGTTTTCGTAGAATGAGTGCCATTAGAGGCAATTGGTTTACGCTTGGTCTCTTCCTTATCCTTCTTCTTCTCAACTTTCCTTTTCTTCTTCTTCTTATCCATCTGATTACTAACACTATTTCTTTGATCAGGCGAAGAAGAAGGAACGGAAGAAGATTCATCCGACGAAGAAGGGGAAGGATTAGTTTGGGATTGACTCTCTCGTGGTGGAGAGTTAACATTCGAAACATTGGGCGCAATCGGAATTACCGGATTGAATAACCATACCGGTAATCCTATGGTTAATCTAGGAAGATTTAACGTGGCAATAAAGGGAGGACCAATATCTCCAACTGGAGGAGAAGTAAAAGGTACCCCTTGAAAAGGGGTCTCCGGACTGGTAGTCCTAGAAGGAGCATGGGTGCATGGAGGTGGATTCTCCATGGAACAAAACTAAGTGATGTGGATGAAGTCTTGTTAAAAAGAACTCAAAAACCCTCAGGCAATCGAGTGTGCGAAAGGAGAGCTAGGAAAAGACAAGGCTCACAGGCCAAAAGAGCAAGCTCAAAAAATTATACTGAGGCCACTGCCACAGTAAGCGAGTTGTACAACAAAACGGCCAGAATGCCAACAAGCAGCCCTACAAAGAAAAATACCCTCTGTAAGATAGCAAGCAAAACCTCCTAACTAAGAGCTAGAGACCTCAACAAATTGTATCCTTCGCAAGGTGATGAAATCCAAGTCAAACAATACAAAATGAGAGAGCAATATGAGAAGGATATCCCTCTACCGAAAGGGATCCTGGGTAAAAGAGCCCTAGTAGAAAAGTCACTAAGCTACCTCGTTCATGACACGTTGGAAAAGGTTTTCGGCGCTTCTGCCTTATCACCCTTGCATTACTATGAATTACAAGGAATACAATCATCGATGTTGCCTTAGGGCTAAATGGAGTGCGGCATTCCATAGAGTACGTCCGGTTCTCAATCTCGCGGCGGTTTAACCCCTAAAAGTTAAAAACAGTCAGGAGGCCCCTCCATAAACTGGCTGTGACCGTGTCAATAAATACTAGAGGATTTTAGTTCCCTAGAGGACAACAACTATGTCTCAGATGAAAATGACAAGGGGGAATTATTTTGATGCCTATCCCCGGTGTCCTAACTAACTACCAAATTCTTTTGATTTCCTCAAGCGAGGTTAATGTTGGTTTAGTTAGGGAGATTAATTTTAGTGGTTGTATTACTCAATCGGGTAAATGGACGTGAAACTTGGTGGTGTTGTGACAACCCAAACCATGCAAGTGAGAATGAATCGAAATGAGCCTTTCTCTTCGATGAACACTAGCTAAAGTAAGGAAGAATTCATTCCGTTCCCAATATGCACAACCCAATGCACATGCAACTTTATTTCTTTTCAAAATGATAGAAAGAAGTAAAATATGTACCCAAGACTAACCCAAAGTAATGAAAAAGTTCTTCATATGAACACCAAACGTAATGATTCTAATCCATTTCCTATCTTTTCACACTTGAAAAAGACACATCCAAGCTATGGAAAGAAAGATTCTACAAATGCTTCCAATCAAATGCAAGACAAAGAGAAGAACCTAATAATATCATCTATCTCAAATGCACACTTCTTCTCATGAATGTAATACCAAGAATGTCAAATGATTAAATTAAGGCAAGAAGAATACCTTTGTGTTTCAATTTCATGAATATGGTAAAAGAACGACAAAATCAAGCTTCTCTTTGAACTAAAGCGGAGGCAAGGAATCAATCTTTTTAAACAATCATTAGATAGGATGTAAAGGAAATTGATGCCAAGCAATCCAAACACGCCAAACATACCAAACCAAAAATGATCTCAAAACCTTAATATGGGTCAAAACGACTGTAGGATGCACGATTCATGCCCCCCCCCCCCCGGCCATGAGGGGGAATTTTTTTTTTTCAAAACTAGAACCCATTTCGCTTAAAAATGCAAGCAAAACACTAGTGTTTACTCAAAGGGCCAACATGGATCCAAATCTCGAAAAGACCCAAAAAACCAAACAAACCAAATAAAACACTTTCCAGGAACTACCGCGGGCCTAGAGGCCAACTGGGAGCGGTATTGATAGACTACCGCGCTCTAGACAGTGCTTAAGGGGCGGTACTGCTAGACTACCGCACTCTAGACAGTGGTTCAGGCGCGGCACTACCGCTCTGTAGTCAGTTACGGGGGCGCGGTAGTGTGTGAACAGAGGGAAAGAGGCAGAATTTTGAGAAAAGATTTTGACTTTTCAAGGGTTTTCCAACCCAGAGGACTTACTGATCTGTAACAAAAGTCTAATGCAAAGAATAGGGAAGTGAATGAGGGTAAAAGAACCCAATTCTTACAATCAATAAGTGAAATTGAAAGCAAACTTCACAAGCAAAGAAAATGGATTCAACGTCCCACCGTGATCGCCAGTTTTTGTTGTAGAAATTTCTCCCTACGGATAGGTAGAAACTCTCCTAGGATAAACCAGGATGCACTGACTCTATGCTAAGACAAAAAGGAAACAAATGCTACCTTGAGTTCCTAAACTAATCTTCACAACAAGATTAAATGCATTCAGAAGAGATCAAAGACATAACTCACCTTCCAATTCGACGTTTGTCCTACTTCTAGCTCTTGATCCCGAAGCTCCAATGTAGAACCTGTTGAAATCAAACAAAGGACAATCATGCAAGCTTCCAAATACCTTGAAGCAAAGGTTAAGTTCAAATCTAAACTAGATACATTTCATATCAAAGATCCATACAATACACATAAAATGGGAAAAACAAGACAAGTTATCTTTTATTACAAACTTGAAGAGTGCTTACAAAGGTTACTTGATATCCAAGCTAATCCTCCAGCTCCAAGTGCTTCCTCTAGCTATCTCTGCAGAAGTCTGAAGATCATAGGTTTGATGCCCCAAAAGTCCCCCCTTTGACTCATGGAAGGCCTCTCTCTTATAGCACATGGGAAGGTTAAACAATAAGAGAGAAGTGTGGATCTATGGAGGGTTTAGTGGATCAAGCTAGCTAAACAAAGAAGGAGTTAGGATCGAACCAAAGGTAGTAATCCCAAAAAAATCTCCTCGAAGGTCAAATCCCAAAATCCAAGGCAAAAAGGCTAATTTCATACTACCGTGCCCCTATAACTGAGCATAACGCGGTTGTACCGTGCCCCAAAGAAGGAGCAAAGTGCGGTAGTGTTGACTACTGCGCCCCTGTAGATGTGCAGGGAGCGGTAGTGCTCACAAATAGGGCTAAGTTAGGTTGGCAGATGGCAGAAAAAGGTTTTGCTTTCAGTGTTCAGTCAGTGTTTTTCACTCTGAATGTTTAGATGATCTTTAAGGGAAACTGTCGTTTAGGTCGCTAGTGCAAGGATGCGACACTAATACGCAATGTGTAATATTGAGGTATAACAGTCACTACTGTTGTACTCGTCATCTCGATCACTAGTGCTATCTCTCAATTCTACTCATCATAGGAAGTTCTACAGAGCCAACCCTTTTTCATGTTGGATGTAAGCCTAACCTTCATGTAGGTCTTCATCACTTTTGCGAGTGGGCCATCTGATGGAATCTTAGGACTGATTATGTTCCAAGCACAACCTGCAAGATATCCATGGCCACAGAGCATCATCTGGATGGTCATGATCATACAGATCATCGTTGTACGGAGCATCATATGGATGCTCATGATCATACGGATCATCATAATACGGAGCATCATACAGATCATCATCATATGGAGCATCATACAGATGCTCATGATCATACGGATCATCATTATACGGAGCATCATACAGATGCTCATGATCATATAGATCATGATCATACGGAGCATATTACGGATGGTAGCTCATGATCATACGGATCAACATCATACAGAGCATCATTTGGATGCTCATGATCATACAGTTCATCATCATGTAGAACATCATCCGAATGTCCATGACAGAGGATCGTCCGGATGCTCATCACACAACACTTACATTTACAACCATGGGGAGGACCCTCCTGCCACCATGCTTAGAAGGGATCCTGCATCTGTGTCTCATCACTTCCTCCGAGAAGTATCTTCGATCTAAATAACACCAAGCCTGTAATGTCCCCATTCAAATAAGTGCATAGTAAGACAATCCCATCAATCCTACTAGTTTCCTAGGTTGGATGGGCACATGTGGGATGGTAATAAGGAAGCTAATAAATGATATTTAGACATTAGAGGGGTTCAAGCATTTAATAAATATGGTAAATAAATAAATTCAAGATAAATTCTAAGTGGCAAGTGGTTTTTGAGACATATGGAGGTAGTGGGACCCACACTAGCTTGATTTTTCATAATACATGGTATCTCTCTTTTGCAAATTTGAATTAATGGGAATGTGAAAACTCTTGGGTGAGTTGGTAAGTCATAACACATTTCATTGAGCATCTTAGGTCGAATTGGGAAGGATTGGTAACCTCCATGGAAGATAAAGAGTAAAAGTAGAAGTTTGTGGACACTTGGGCTAGATTCCCTAGCCCCTATGACACCAATGATGGAGCATCTATGAAAACTATGACAAATTGTAGACCTGACCTCTGACATCTGACCACTATGACATGTCAGCACCAAAAATAGGCTCAAAGAAGGTGAATTTGGGAGTTGGATAAGCCAAAGAGACTCAAAATCGAATTTGGGAGAAGATGGAAGGTTGGAACTAGGAGACAAGTGGCAAATGTGGAATATTTCCTAAATGGAAATCTATTGAATATGTTGAGAGGATTTCGACCCTTAGAAGGCTAATGTTGGTTATAAAATGTAGAAATGAAGAATGAGAATGGCTTTTGATGATTTGAGAAAAATTGCATTTGTGAAGAGAGAGCTAGTGGATGACTAGTTTCTTGCCTTAGCCAATTTCGAGGGTGGAAGATTCCCATCCAAGTTGGTGTTTGGAGAGGCCACTCAGGTCTTTCATGGTTCTTTAATGGAGTTTGTATTTGCAGGTAGCAGCTACAGGAAGTTTCATGGTTTGGTTTAGTGCAGCACTTTCTCTCCACCGTTTCCAATTTTGAAGGCATATTCGTGCTCCTTGAGGGAGGGCGTTTTTGGTGAGCACTTGTGCTTCTTGAAAGAGCTTATCATTATATATTTATGATTGTAATAGCTTCATATCCTCTGTTATTGATATTTAGAAAGTCTCAGGTCGAAATACCCACTGGTTGTATGCAAAACTATTGATTAATGAGCAAACAATGTCCATTTCCCCAATGCATTGATGTATGACACTATAATGTTGGTTATTTCGAATGGATGGATGATTATCTAATATATTTGTGATCAATATACTTCCATGGATGTCTTCTACAAGTTTCATGTACTTTACTTGAGCATTTGAATCATTTTTACTCAGTTTAGTTGTATTGGGAGGTGAAATAGTGCCATTTCCCCAAGGGTCGAATTGGGGGTTTTTGCTGTTGAATGTGAGAGAGTTAGAACAGTAGTAAAAATCAATTAATGGTGCATATGAGACCTTAATAACATAATTAACACATTATATACCTCTGTTCATAAATTTGTGGGAGTTTGGAGGCATTTGGAAGGCCATTTGCAGTGTTACCCGGGGGGGATTTGATGCACAAATTACTAGTCAAAATTACATATATTGATCAGAATACAAATCAACTTTGCAGCAGTATTTGGAGGGCCATAAAACATCCCTGAACCTAATATTCAAGTATAAATACCATTCATACACTCCTACAGAATATTTGGGAGCATTTGGGTTGATTTGGAGGTCAAAACAGTAAAACTAGTCAAAGGTCAAAATTGGGAAAAAAAAGTGAAAAATTGGGCATTTTAATCAAATTTGAAAAAGGGATATTAAAAGTGGTATCAGAGCATGGTCTTGGCACCTGATGGTATTAACAAGAATCCAAACAAATAAAACACCACCCTTTGAATCAGTAGTTGAAGAAGTTTTGGTTGAAGAAGAGATAGTAGCAGAAAAAGAGTTTTTTTCTAAAACAATGGGTAGAGAGGAGGAGGAAAAATTAAGACATAAGGAGGAATTTATTGAAGCCTTAAAACCATGTTTTGAAGGACTTACCATGGTTATGCTAGATATGAATAAACAAATGATGAAAGGTTTCGAATTGTTGGGTAGCCAACTTTCAGGCAAAGGGATGATAGGAGATAATAGTGGTTCACACTCAGGGGAAAAGATGAAAGGGAATGAGCATATTTTATCAAGTACAGGACTTCATAATAGACCTGATGAATTTCAAAGCACACAAAGGCATACTGCACCTAAATTTCTCACACCCAAAGAAGAGCCCAATCTTGAATTGGATTACAAGAAACTAGTAAATGATTGGAATGATTTGAATGAAGAGTGTAAAAGAGGTGTACCACTCAGTGACTACATTGATGCTATGCAAAAGATTAAAATGAAGGGAGACAATAGGAGTCCATTCCAAAACAAAGAATTGAATAGTGCTATTGGAAAAATGTCACTTCCTACTTTTGATGGTTCTTCCCAAAATTCTGCTAACACTTGGGTGCAAAAATTGGATGTATATTTTCAGTTGAATCCTATGTTGGAAGAGGATGCATTAAAAATGGCCATTTTGCATTTGGAAGGAGATGCCAATGAATGGTGGTTTCATGGGATGAAAACCTTGGGTCATAATCAGGTTAAAACATATGGAGAATTTGTTGACAGGGTACTAGAAAGATTTGAACAAAAAGATCCAGAATTGCCTTTCAAAAAATTAGCTCAATTGAAGCAAACTGGGTCCCCTACCGAATATATGTTGGACTTTCAAAAATTATCAGTCAAGGTGGCTGATGTGTCTATGGGAAGATTAGTATTGCTGTTCACTGAAGGTTTGGCTGAACCCTTAAGAGGTTTGGTCAAATCCCACAAGCCAACTACATTAAAAGATGCAATGAGCTTGACTAGGGATCTCCAAAATGTGCTTCCTAGATCGAGATTTCCTCCTAAGCCTAGCTACAAATTTGAAAAGAAACCTTGGAAAAGGGATGGATATGATAAGAAACCTTGGAAAAGAGAGTCATTTGAGAGGAATAAAAAAGAGGGACTAAACAGGGATGAACTTAGAAAAAAGAAATTGTGCTTCACATGCTTCCAACCATGGACACCGGGGCACAAATGTACCAAAGGAAAGGCTCAATACATAGAAGTGTTTTCTGACAATGAGGGGTATGATGGGGGCATGGATGAAGATGGACATATTTCAGATCAAGAAGAGGCATATGAGACAGCAGTAGAAGAGGAAAGACAAGAAGAAAATCAGCCTTCACCGGACAAAGCAAGAATGGCAGTGCTTTCAGCAGTACCTCGCTATCATACTATCCGATGCAAAGGTGTGGTACAAGGACAAAGAACTTCAGTTTTGGTAGATGGAGGAGCCACTCATAAATTCATTGATGCAGAGATGGTAGAGAAAATAAAGATACCTATTGAACCATTTGATGGCTTCACAGTTGTCATTCCCGGTCACAACACAATGAAATGCAAAACATGGGTTCCAAAGCTGCAAGTCACCGTAGGTAACTATACTTTTGTTGATAGTTTTTATGTGGTTGATGTTGCTGATACTAATGTGGTTTTGGGAGTGAAATGGATGTATTCAATAGGAGAGCATACAGTAAATTATCAAATTCCCGAAATGAAATTCCAAGATTCAAAAGGAGTACAAAGAATTGTGAGAGGGCAACACACTTATCCAAATCAAGTAGTAACTTGCAATAGTATGAGATCTATATTGAGGCATGGGGATATAGAATGGGCTGCTGAATGTCATATTACATCTCCCAAGCCAACTATAAATATTGTCAAACACCCAAAGGAGATAGAGAGACTTTTGCAAAAATATGAAAAGGTTTTTAGAAACCTTCCACATGGTAGGCCACCGGATAGGGGGGTTGAGCACAGTATTATTTTGGAGGAGGGCACTTCACACATTCAGATACCACCTTATAGACATCCTAAAAAGTTCATAGATGAGATTGAAAAATCTATCCAAGAACTCCTAGAGTTGGGACTCATTAGACCAAGCTCTAGCCCTTATGCTTCTTCAGTAGTGCTAGTGAAGAAAAAAGATGGAACATTGAGAATGTGCATAGATTTTAGAGCCTTGAACAAAATGACTATCAAGAATAGGTATCCTATTCCTAGGATTGATGAGCTCATGGATGAGCTACATGGGGCCAAATACTTCTCAAAAATTGACCTTAGATCAGGGTATCACCAAATTCGAATGAAAGATGAAGATGTGCAAAAGACCGCTTTTCGATGTCATTTTGGCCACTTTGAATTTCTTGTCATGCCTTTTGGGTTAACTAATGCTCCAGCCACCTTTCAAGCATGTATGAATAGGATATTTTGCAAGCAACTAAGAAGGTTTTTTTTGGTTTTCTTTGATGATATTCTCATTTACAGTAAAACATGGGAAGAGCATTTGCAACAGTTAGAGATTGTGTTGAAAATCTTGCAAGAAGAGTCCTTATTTGCTAAATTATCAAAATGTGAGTTTGGGATGAAAGAACTACTGTATCTTGGGCACATTATTGGGCAAGAAGGAGTGAAGGTACACATGGAAAAAATCAGGGCTATCTTGGAATGGCCATCACCAAAAAATATTACCGAATTGAGAGGCTTTATTGGCATATGCACCTACTACAGAAAAATTGTGAAAGGGTTCTCCAAGTTGACTTCTCCACTCACTGATTTGACTAAGAAGGATGCTTTCAAGTGGGATGAAGAGGCTGAAAAGGCCTTCCAAAAAATGAAAGAGGTAATGAGTAGTTGTCCCATACTTGCACTTCCTGATTTTACTAAACCTTTTGTTGTGGAATGTGATGCTTCAGGTGGAGGAATAAGGGCTGTCCTAAAGCAAGGCCAACACCCCATAGCCTTTGAGAGCAGAAAGTTGCAGCCTCATGAAAAACTTTACTCCATCTATGATAAAGAAATGCTGGCCATTATGCATGCATTGGCCAAATTCAGACAATACTTGGTGGGCAGCAAGTTTGTGGTGAAAACTGACCATAATAGTCTAAGACACTTTCTCACCCAAAAAGATCTAAATGAAAGGCAACAAAAGTGGGTAAACAAGATTCAGGCTTATGATTTTGATATTGAATATGTCAAAGGAATGAATAATATAGTAGCAGATGCTTTGTCAAGAAGGCCTTCCTTTTCTCTCATGGATATTGCCAAGGATTGGAAAAACATGCTACTAGTTGAATATGCCAAAGACAAATTTGCGTGTGATGTGTTGGATGGAATCAAAGGGGATGATAATTATAGGATTCTGAATGGGATGATATATTATAAGGGAAGAATTTATTTAGTTCATAACTCCAAGCTCAAGTACCGAATTTTGCAAGAAGCACATGATTCCCCACTAGCGGGCCATCCGGGGATCTTCAAAACTTATAGACAGTTGAGGCAAAGATTTGTTGTGGGGCATGGGAATCTTGTTGATAGCTTGCACTCTCTCTTGATCTATCAAAATTCCCTTTTCTGAAATGATATGACCCAAAAGCTTGCCCTCAAGAACAGCGAAAACACTTTTCTTGGGATTTAAAGAAATACCATATTTCCTGCAACGATAAAAAATTTGCTTCAAGTGGAAAACATGATCTTCTCTCTTCTTTGAGAAAAATGTCACATCATCTAGATATACTACAACACAATGACCACCCAATCTTTGAAAGGCAATATCCATTGCTCGCTGGAAAGTAGCTCTGGCGTTTATCAAGCCGAATGGCATCCTTCGGTATGCAAAGGTTCCCCACTTAGTGCAGAAAGTGGTCTTGATACGGTCTTCTTCTGCTACTAGTACTTGATTATAACCAGAGAAACCGTCTAGTAGAGAGAAAAGCTCTGATCCTGATACCATCTATAGAATTTGTTCCATTGGAGGCACAGGATAGTTGTCTTTATCAGAAGCTTTATTCAAGTTCCAAAAGTATACATATAATCTTATCTCTCCTGACTTCTTTTGCACGTGAACTAGATTAGTGACTCATTCAGAGTGTTGGACTTTAAAAATGATCTTGGCATCTATCAATTTCTTCAACTCCTTTTTTATTAAAGGCTCAAGAGTAGGATTCATTCTTCTTAATTGCTGCTGAAATGGCTTAACGCCTGCCTTCATTGGTATTATGTGCTGAAAGATGCGAGTATCATATGTTTTTAGATCCTCATAAGTCCATGCAAAGAAATCTTTATATTCCTGAAAAAGTTTAGTGAACTTATCTCTTTCACCTGGTGAGCAACATTTACCAAGATTGGCATACTTTGGTTCAGCTTCTATACCCAGATTTACTAATTCATGCTGCATAGAGGAACTATGAGTTTTAACATTTGCTGGTCTCTTGAACTTATTCTGCAAATCGAACAAACTTTCAAGAGATCTCACTCCTTTGGGCATGAAGTTTCCTTTGATTGTGCCTTTGTTTTGCAGATCAGAATCATGCTTTTCTTCATCTATAATGGCTTCCTGGAAAACATTTTCATTTGTGAGGAAACTAATGATCTGATCATCATCATCGAACACTCTAAAATTTGAAATATTGTCTGGGACGGATGACCTAAAAATCAATTCAATAGAGCATTTGTTATTGGTAGGCACTAATATGGAAGCGGAAGTAGCTAGAAAATCAGTTGCGGCATTCTGTAATCTAGGAATAGAATGTATATTAAAAGCATCAAAGTGCGAAATTAAATCCCATACCGTAGACTGATACAGTGAAAGACAATGAATTGTATCCCTCACCTGTCTTACCACTATTTCTGAGTCAGCAAACACTTTCAAGTATTTGACATTCAAACCAATAGCCTTCTTCAATCCATGGACCAAAGCTTCATATTCAATAGTGTTATTAGTACATTCAAACTCTAGTCTACAAAACAAAAAGTGTTTGTTGGTTTCAGGATCAATTAAAACACAACCAGCTCCGGATCCTTCTTGAGTTTTGGAACCGTCAAAGTATAGAACCCAAAAAACATTTTATGTTTTAACTAAGTTAGTATCATTATCACATAAGTTAGTGACTAATTTAACTATGTTACAATCAATATCACCAGTCCGAGAAAATTGAAGGAGATTGGACCGTTCATCTGATTCATTGCTAACATCTTCCAATTGATAATTACCTAGTTCAATCTCTAAGAAATAATTTCCTAAAACTTAAGATGAGAAAGCTATGGCTTCATTCTTTTCCTCTAACTGAGTTATGCTTTTCTTCATGTGAGGTTCCCTCAGTATTTTAATTTGATTTTTCCTATTCTGGTATGGTGACCACAAGTGAGATCAGTCCATTGAAAAATAACCATTTAGTTTTGTAGACCAGTCCCTGCTCAATATCAAACCATAAGCCTCAGGAATATCAACTACCTTTATATCAACAAACTAACATACTCTAGGATCTGCTAACAGCCTAATAAGCACATCTTTCATTTCTCCAATGACTTTAACAGCAGTTCTATCTAACTATATGATCTGAGATGGGGATGGAATTGGCTGCCCATTAATATTTTTGAAAGTAGACAGTGGCATAATATTCGAGGAAGCTCCAGAATCTACCAAATAGTTATGCACATTATGTTAAGTTGAAACTAATTTGACTAGCAAGATCACTGAAAGAAACATAATCACAAGATGGACAAAGACTTTACCCTGGGAAACCCTCATGGGGTAGAAAACCCAGCAAAGCTTTCCTCAATAAGATGATCAACCAAAATACAAGATGTGCTCCAAGACTTGACCTCCTTCTCTACCTCCTATGTAGACCTCTCAAACACAAGTGCGCTACTTTTTGAGCTATGCAAGTGTGTGATAAGTGAGGAGCATTCTCCTCTACTTATACTAGTTTCTCGACTGACTATTTCCCTTATGGGGCCGACCTCTCCCAATGAAGTCTAATAACCCCTAATTAATTAACTCAGGGCCGACCCCCACATGGTGGATCTAATAATCCTGGTTACCACAATTCATCAGAGGAATAAACATCTCTGGATACATAATAGAATTACCTCGGAGGGATGAAACATCTACAGAATAATAAAGTACAAATATAATATTCTTAGAAGTTACAATATTCAACACTCCCCCTTAACGAGAAGGATATTATAACAACATATGCAGGAGTAAGGAGTCATCAACTACATCATACATGATACATCTATAAATCATCGGAAGCTTTCTTCAATACATCATCATCAATAACTCAAATAGTTACTGGAATATCTAAATCCTCACGATCAATAACATCGTCATCATACAATCATCAGCATCGTCATCACACGATCATCAGCATCGTCATCACATGATCATCAACATCATCATCACACGATCATCATCATCATCATCACACGATCATCAACATCGTCATCACACGATCATCAGTATCGTCATCATCATTGTCATCTCACGATCATCAGCATCGTCATCACACGATCATTAGCATCGTCATCATCATCGTCATCACATGATCATCAGCATCGTCATCACATGATCATCAACATCGTCATCATCATCGTCATCACATGATCATTAGCATCGTATACTTTGCAATACACACGATCATATTATAGGATGATCAATGCCGCTCTCTTTAGGACATAGGTACATGGATGATACAATCTTATCCTGTACCTTTTGAACCGAGGTTCAGGGATGATCCAGCCTTATCATGTACCTTTTGAACGGAGGTCTAGGGACGATCCACTCCTATCATTCAATTCTCAGAGACCTCTTTCTATCGCTCATTTAAGACACCTCATCATGCCTAGGGATGATACAATCCTCTCGTCAACTTAGACAGAGTCTAAGGACCACTTTTCGGAGACATATGTCTACGTATCATTTAAGACACCTCATCATGCCTAGGGATGATACAATCCTCTCGTCAACTTAGACAGAGTCTAAGGACCACTTCTCGGAGACATACATCTACAGATCAATTCAAGGGACCAAAGTTTGGGGACGATACAATCCTTACCTGTCCACTAAGGACTTCATTCTCGAAGACACATGTCTATGGATCAATTCAAGGGATCGAAGTCCAGGGACAATACAATCCCCTCATGTCCACTAAGGACTTCATTCTCGAAGACACATGTCTACAGATCAATTCAAGGGACCGAAGTCCGGGGACGATACAATCCCCACCTGTCCACTAAGGACTTCATTCTCAAAGTCACATGTCTACGGATCAATTCAAGGGACCAAAGTCTGGGGACGATACAATCCCCACCTGTCCACTAAGGACTTCATTCTCGAAGACACATGTCTACGGATCAATTCAAGGGACCGAAGTCCGGGGATGATACAATCCCCACCTGTATCCTTATCAATACAGATATCGTTAGTACATCACTAGTACAAGTACATATGTATATCATCAATACAAGTATCCTCATCAATACATGTATAAAAAACAAGTATCCTCATCAATACATGTATAAAAACAAATATCAATATAAAGTAAATATCAGAAATGTAAGTAATATAAGTATCCTAAGTACATATCTAAGAAATATAAATATCCTAAGCATACTAATACAGGTATCCTCATCATCGACCTTACTGTCGATGTGGGCAATCTCATCATCAGTGACTATATCACTCCCCCTTTCGACGAGGGTCCTTTTGAACTACACCAAGCTTGTCTCGGAAATACTCAAATTTTACTCGAGACAGAGGTTTGGTCAATATATCAGCAATTTGTTCCTCAATGCTCACATACTCGAGCTTAATAGCTCCTCTTTGCACCATATCTCGTATATAAAAATATCGGATCTCTATGTGTTTTGACTTATCGTGGAATACTGGATTTTCTGTCATCTTAATACATCTTTGATTGTCACACATGATCATAGTGGGATCCATCTCTAAGTCAAACACTCCAGATAATAGTTTCCGAAGCCACACTGCTTCACAACTAGTAGAGTAGGAAGCTATATATTCTGCTTCAGCAGTACTGAGAGCCACACTAGATTGTTTCTTGCTGAACCATGAGATCATGGCAGATCCAAGACTATAACATCCACCTGATGTACTTTTCCTGTCTGAAACACTTCCTGCGCAATCAGAATCTGAGAAACCATGTAATCTGAGTTCATGACTTCCAGGATAATATAGACCAAAATCTAATGTACCCTTTAGATATCTCATCACATGCTTTGCAACTATTAAGTGAACCTTTCTAGGTTCTACTAGATATTGACTCAAGGTATTTACAACAAAGCATATGTCTGGTCTGGTATTTGTTAAATACATCAGTGACCCAATGATTTGTCTATATAGAGTCACATCCACTAATTATGAAGAGTCATCAACTAATAAATTCAAGTTGGAGTCCATGGGAGTGGCCATGGCTTTACACTCCAACATATTGAATCTTTTCAGAATCTCCACAGCATACTTACCATGATTTAGAAAGATTCCTTTTGTTTCTTGCCATACTTCTAGACCTAGGAAGTAGTGCATTAATCTGAGATCTTTCATCTCGAATTCTGAAGAAAGCTTCTTCTTACATTCGATAATTTGTTTCTCATTTCCAGTTAGAAATAGATCATCTACATACAACAATAGTATAACAGGTTCATCATTCATAACTTTCAGATAAAGATTAGGGTCATCTTTACTCTTGGTAAAGCCCATGCTTGTTAAGAAATTGTCAATCCTTCTATACCAAGCTCTGGGAGCTTGCTTCAATCCATATAAGGCCTTTTTTAGCTTGCATACATGTGTTCTCCCATCTTTAACCTCAAACCCTTGTGGTTGTTCTATGTACACTTCTTCTTCAATCACACCATTCAAGAAAGCTGTCTTAACATCCATCTAGTGTAATTTCCATTTCATCATAGATGCAAGTGCCATGATAGTTCTAATTGAAGTGTACCTAGCAACTGGTGCAAATGTTTCTTCATAGTCAATTCCCTCTTTCTGAGAGAATCCTCTGGCCACAAATCTTGCCTTATATTGTTCAATGCTACAATCTACAGCATTTTTTATCTTGAATATCCATTTGGAAGATACCACACTTTTATCTTTTGGCTTGAGAACTATATCCCAAACATCATTTTTCATTATTGAATGGTATTCTTCTGTCATTGCTTCTACCCACTCTTTCTTCTAAGCTACTTCTTCATAGCTAGTAGGTAGTTGATCCACAAGATCACACATCAAGGCCACATAGTTAGATACTAGCTTTGGTTTCTTTCTTTCTCTAGTGGAGCCTTCAGGAGATCCATACTTTTTAGCTCCTTGAATAATGTCTCTAGCCCATACTGGCCTTCTTTTTCTAGATAAATTTGTAATGGGGGGTTCTTGTGGTTCTGTCATATCATGGTCCTCTGGTGCATCATCTTTAGGGATGGGAACATCTTCTGTGTTTCTAGGAGGTGTATCTTCTTCATAGACTTCTTCAAGTTGGCACTTCCTGGATTTCTTGAGAGCTGCTTCTTCATCAAATGTTACATCTCTACTTATTTCCATATGATGAAAACCTGGTATGTAAATTCTGAAAGCTTTGGATGATTCACAATATCCAACAAATATTTCCTTCTTACTAGAAGGATCCAACTTGGTTCTCTTTTCTTTTGGAATGTGAATGTACACTGGACATCCAAATATTTTTAGATGACTTACCTCAGGCTTCTTTCCTGTGAACACTTCTTCTGGAGTCTTGAATTCAAGAGCACTATAGGAAAGTCTATTTTGTACATAGACTGTTGTCCTGGCTGCTTCAGCCCATAGATAGATGGGTAGATCTTGGTCATGTATCATAGTCTTTACAACTTCCATGATGGTTCTATTCTTTCTTTCAACAACCCCATTTTGTTTGGGATTGTAGGGAGTGGTTAGTTCCCTCTTGATTCCAGCTTCCTTACAAAAATCTTCAAAGTCCTTTGAAGTATATTCTCCGCCACTATCTATTCTGAGAATCTTGATTTTCTTTTCTGAGTGATTTTCTATCAAGGCCTTCAACTCTTTGAATTTTCCAAAGAATTCATTCTTCCCTTTTAGAAAGTATATCCAATTCTTCCTTGAATAGTCATCAATGAATGTGAGATAGTATTCAAACCCACGTAGGGATGTGGTGGGAATTGGTCCACATACATCTGAATGTATTAATTCTAGAATGTTCTTAGTCTTTGTTTCACTCTTTGGAAAAGCGTTCTTGACATTCTTCCCTTTTTCACATCCTTTGCATGTGCCATTATGATCAACCTTTAAATCTGGTAGTCCTATGACAACTTTACTCACATGAGGTAGTGCTTTGTAGTTAATATGAGCAAGCCTTCTATGCCATAGTTCATTAGGACTAGTGGCTTCATGAACAAGGGAAGCTTCTAGATGTCCTCTGAGTTTGTATAGACCTCCTTCCTCTTCACGAATAACAATTGCATCCTCAATTGATTTTCCTTTGGGCCACATGAGTACTTGTCCATCTATGAATGCAACCCTGTAACCTTTCTTATCTAGAGCTGAGATAGAGAGTAAGTTCTTCTTCAATCCTGGGACATATAATATCTCTTTCATTTTCAATGGTGTCCTAGAATCAAGTTTGTAACTTGCTTTACCAATTCCCTTGATGGGATATTGATAGTCATCTCCTAATGACACCTTTTGTGGAGAGGTCTTCTCTTCCAATTTTGAAAGAGTTTTCTTTTGTCCAGTCATGTGCTTTAAGGCACCACTATCAATAAGCCATGTATCTTCTCCAGGTGTTATAGATCCTAAGAGTGCACAGAATAGAACATACTCTTATGCATCTTCTTCTTCATACCTTCTAGATATTTTCTTCGGGAGGGGCCTTTCTTCTTCTTCTTCATCTCTTTTAGATCTTTTCTTATGAGGCCTTACTTCCTCTTCTTCTTCTTCTTCACTTTCATCTTCTGCAAGATGTGCTTGATGTCTTTTATAGTGAATATTTTTCTTCTTCTTTGAGGGACAAAATCTAGCAATGTGTCCTTCTTTATGACAATTGAAACATTGGAAAGAAGAGAACGTTCTTCTTCCTTTCTTCTAAAATCTTTGTGGAGATTGAGACTCCTTGTGATTATCCTTCTTGAAGTAAGATTGATTCCTCCTTCTCTTAGTGTGTGTAGCCAAGGCTTGGTCATCTTCTTTGAGTAGAGCTTCTCTGTTAGAAACCCTAGCTTCTTCTTGGATACAATCTTCCCATACCACATCAAACTTCATGCTTTCTTTTCTGGCACACATGGTTTGGATGAAAGACTCCCATGGTCTATTGAGACCATTTAGAGCAGTCATGACTAGTTCATCTTCATCAAGGGTATCTCCAATAACATCTAGTTATTCTTTGAGCTGCGAGATCATTGAGAAATAATCTTGAATATATTATCCTTTGCTCATCTTTGTGCTCTTCAATTGAGTTCTTAGATTCATCTTTCTATTGATGTTCTTCCCTTCATACATTCTTCCTAGGGCATCATACATTTCCTTTGGGGTCTTCTTGGATGCCACTTGGGGAATCAAGTGGTCCTTGATAGAATCAACAATGATTCTCTTTGCCCTAATTAGATATTTCCTATACTTTTCTTTGGCTTCATCTTCATCGGATTCTGCAACTTCATCCTTGATATATTGAGCAAGATCATTCTCTTCAAGAATCAGACCAATTATGTATTTCCATGCCCAAAAATTTTCTATACCTTCTAACTTTTCTTCAAGCTTAGTGCTTGGAGCCATCTTCTCTTGGGGGACTCCAAGAGATTGAAGTTTCTCAAGAGATAGAGTAACACTTACCAGGGGATGTGCTTGATTGATTTGGGAACAATGGTGTGTTCAGATTCTGGAAACTTTAACCTTTTACTTTCCGGATCTGCAACATAATTTGTGGTTTATCGCACTTTTGGTCAAACTAGGGTTTGACTTTCCCGGAGTTCTACCCAACCAAAAAATTCGATCTAGGGCTCCAAAAATTGATTTTGAGAAGTGCTATTCAGCCATGCAACTAGAATCCAAAATACTAACTTTTGCATAAACCCTAATTTTTGGGAGAGAGAGAGAGATTAGGATGATTTCACCTTGTGAAAGATGTTCTATTCAGGCTAGCTCTGATACCATGTTAAGTTTAAACTAATTTGACTAGCAAGATCACTGAAAGAAACATAATCACAAGATAGACAAAGATTTTACCCTGGGAAACCCTCATGGGGTAGAAAACCCAGCAAAGCTTTCCTCAATAAGATGATCAACCAAAATACAAGATGTGCTCCAAGAATTGACCTCCTTCTCTACCTCCTATGCAGACCTCTCAAACACAACTGCGCTACTTTCTGAGCTATGCAAGTGTGTGATAAGTGAGGAGCATTCTCCTCTACTTATACTAGTTTCTCGACTGACTATTTCCCTTATGGGGCGGACCTCTCCCAATGAAGTCTAATAACCCCTAATTAATTAACTCAGGGCCGACCCCCACATGGTGGATCTAATGACCCTAGTTACCACAATTCATCGGAGGAATAAACATCTCCGGATACATAATAGAATTACCTCGGAGGGATGAAACATCTCCGGAAAAATAAAGTACAAATATAATATTCTTAGAAGTTACAATATTCAACACATTATGATTGAAAAATTTGAAAGTTAAGAGAAAAGGAAACGTTTGGGATTTAGATCTCCCGCCAATACTAGCTTCATTTATTTTAGGATCTTCTTAAATGGCTGCTAACGGAGTGCTAGATTGGTAATCAAGAGCTTGTAATAGCTTCTTTGTTTGTTGAGGAAAATGACACATATCAAATATAGAAACATTTTCTTTTGCTTTCTTTATGTCTTCAATTATATCATATCCCATGTCACATTTTTTTGCAACTTTCGGCTTATTTTCTGTTTTGTTCGAAGTAACCTTTGGTTGTTTAGTTATTTCTGCATTTGGTTCCTTTACGGGTGTTGGAATTGCCTTAGGCTACGGTGGAATGACAGTGATGTGCCTTTTGGGTATTTCCTTGGAAACCTTAGTCTTAGGAGCAGTCGGGCTTGGGTCAACAATTGGGCCTTTGCTACGAGTAGTGACATTCACAGCAGAAACTTGACTTTCTTGAAGGTCATTTTCGATTAACTCTGTTAACGACACCCAATCCAACAATACCATAGTTGTGTCTGAAGTGGGTTCTTCCTATTCCAGGGTTTGCTCTTCCTAAGGATCTTCCTGATCTGTTATTTGTGCATCCAAAATTTGGTTCATTACCAAACTCATTGAACTTATCCATTGCGGACAACTTTTTTCAGAGTGTGGTTCCTGATGGAAAGTGCAGAAATGATCCATTCCTACTTCATTTAAATTCAAAACAGCTGAGTTGTTCATAGGTGGAAGAGGCTGACCATTTTCTTCCTTTTTTTGTAGAAAGGTTTAAATGGTTTTCTAGATGTGCTAGCTGCCTTATCTTTCTCCATATCCACAATTTTATTGGACAACTTTTGTATCATTTTAACCACATTTTCCATATCTGCTGATGGTTCTTCTTTATTCCTAGTTAGAAGTAGGGTTTTTTTATTAGTTGTTGGTTTTGTTTCCACATCCACAAAATGTTTAGCAATACTGTCCGCTTCTTCCTCCACATTCTTGGCTTCTTCGAAGTTTTCTATCAAGGTAGTTTTCTTGGTTCTTTTGACAAACATTGCTATTGGAGGATCAAGCGCTGTTGTATAATACTAGACTAAAGATTATTCAGTTGGTCTATCTGTAGCACTAAAATTATTTAATAATGTGGTAAATCTTTGGTTGAATTCTTGAACCTTTTATTTCTTTTCCATTCTCATGGATAGTAATTCCTTCATAATTGTAGCAATTGTCTTTTGATTTCCATATTTACCTAAGAAACACTTCTTGAATTCCTCCCATTTTGATATGGAACTAGCTTGAAAACTAAAGTACCAGGAAGATACCTTGGGTTCGAAACTATAGGGAAAGAGTCTACAGACTAAATCTTCATGCTGCACATTCATAAGGTTTAGAGCCAAATAAACTCTCTTAAGGTGATCTTCAGGAGAGATACATTTCCCAGGATCATACTTGGGAAAAACCTTTTTTGGATTCTTAGGCAGATCATGAAATGGCCCAACTAAATTTAGCGCTCCTCTTGCTCTCCAAGCTGGTACATCCATGGCTCTTCCTGGAGAATAAGGTGGAGTTTTATGTGGATAATTACGTGGGGTATGTGGTTCCTCTGGATTTGGAGAATTTTTTAGTCCTATTTCTCCAAGAGGCTCTGTGATTTCTTCCAAAGATAAATCTAACAATTCTTCAAAGTTTTGAACAAGAACTGAATCCCTTGTATACTACGTTTCCCTTCTAGTGGCTCTTCTTCTGGTGAGTAGGGGAATCACATTCAAACCACCAAGCTACCTAACATATGCACATGTGTTTCTTCTTAAATTTGCTACTTCTGCAAAAGGAATAGCATAGAATGTTTCTTGCTGCTCAAAATCAAGATTGGTATCTTCTTGATTTCTTGATTCTAGCTCTAAATTGTCTGGGATAGCTGCTTCAAGCTGGTATTCAGTGGGATTTCTTCTAATGAAAGGATCTCCTCTGCTAGCCAAAAACTATTGATGCCTTGAAAATCGTATCATCAATCAGCAAGGGATTCTCCCCGGTAAGCAAGCCGAATTAGATTGCTCAACGTTTTGTATAGGGAGTCCGTCCGGTTAATGGTCCAGCTACCGTGTAATATTTAAAGATTTTTTTTCTTTGCATCAGTTGTGGCCCAATCCACCGTTTATGTATTTTAGTTTTTAAAGATGATATGCAAGTGCTCTAAACTAAATGCATGTAACTAAGTAAATCTGATCAAAACTGTTTAAGCAAATCTAATCTATCCTTGCAAGGAGCAAACTGAATGTATGAGTAATAAACCAAAAGAAACATCCAAAGATCTCACAGATAGCTATTTAATCGTAAAGATGCATTTCTAGCAGAAGGTAAAAGATATCAAAGATAGCTTTGATTGAATTAAAACTTTTCATTACTCATTTAAGATATACATCTTTGCACAGAAAATTATGAGAGCATTCATTACAAAGAAACAATTCATAACAGCAAGGAATGATCTCACAGTAATGTATGAATGCTACAAGAATAATCCAACAGACATTCAACACATGTTCAGGCAAAAACGCAGTCCCAGGCTTTCTTAAAGCAAAATGGAGCTTCTTATATATGCAACGAATTAGTTCATGTACAAGACAAAAACGTCCTTTCACCTACCAAAATTCCCTTTATCATTCTCTAATATTCTATATATAGTCTTACAAAATGCTCCAAGAGCTGCTACGTGTACCCTAAACCCAAAGAATCTTTTTTTCTTTTCTTTTAGTGCCCTTTTACAAAAAATAGCATAATGCCCCAAATGTTTTTTTACAAAAGAGACAGAAATCTAGTTGTCCTTTAGCTTTACAACCAAAAATAGAAAAGCAAAATTCCTAGCTCATAACTAGACAACTATGAAATGCCAAATCAACTCCCAGTTGGAGCTCCTGCTTCTGCAGCCGCCTCCTCCACCACTGGCTTATTTGCTTCTGTTATATAGCTGACCCAAATGCCTATTGCTCACACGATGGTGTTGGCAGAGGTAGGGAGCATGAACTTCAGGGAAATCACATGCTTGGCTAACTCTGCTTCAATGTTTTGCACCTCTTCTTTCGTAGTCATGAGGACCTCTTCAAGAAGGTGAGTGTGTATGGAGGGTTGCACGATGCATTGGTGAAGGTCATCTGCTGTTAACACATCTATCTTCCTCAAGTACTCCATCTCTATGCTTAGCTCATTTTTTAACTCAGGCAAGCGTTGATCTTTGCTTGGAAAGTCTTCTAGAGTCTGGGGAACCACCATCATACACCTTTCATGAGTTTCTTGGATCTTCTAATAGAGATTGTTGCATCTCCCGATAGTGGTTTGGATTACCGAGTTCAATTTAACACCACAGTTCTTACAGAACTCCATGAAACCTATATCTTCTTTAAAATCGACCACGGATTTGAAAGGAAGTTGCTTGGGGAACTTCGAATTCCCTTCTCTCCATTCAATATGCTTTCGAATGTCTTCCTTCACACCTGCATATTTCTTCTTGAGCCTAATGGCTTCGGAATTAATTTCTTTCATCCTGGTTACCATTGCCTTTACTTTGCTAATTTCTTCAGTAATGAGCTCCTGTGATTAATGTATCTTTTTTAGTACGTCATAGGACTGCTCATGAAAGGGGTTCAAATCAACTGCCTTGCTACTTGCTAGCTCTAGTTGTTCTGTCAGCAACTCTTTCTCCTCTTCCAATTGAATGGTCTTGGTGTCGAGATCATTCTTCTCTCCTTCCACTATCATCATTTGCACCGCTAAAGTTTCCTTCTCGTCCTCTAAGTGCTGATATTTTCCTAACAATTCTCTTTGTTCTGATAGTAAACGATCATACTTCTTTACCATTAATTCTCTATAAGCCTGCTCATTTACCAGAGTGAGCTGTAACATGCGAGCCCTCTTCCTTCTTGCTTCAAAATCATTTACTAACTTGTGGAAATTTTCTTCGCTTGCCTTGGCGGTAGCTATAGTAGTGGATGCCATAAACTCGGGAATGTTCTACGCGCCTTGCATGACAGTGGTTTCTCGTTTGGTAATGATGTCTAGGTGAAAAGGATTCTTCATCCTTGTCTCTGTCCTTCGTACAATGGATTTCCTTTTCTTGTCAAAAACAAATTTGTCCCATTGGGTCACAGTATGACTCTTTGATGGGGTAAAAGGGACGAGTGGAAGATCTCCTATGGGGAATTCATCTTCCGCGTGTGGGGTCCGAATCAGTTGGGACGAGTCTATGTCCATGTCCTACATGTTTGAGCTCTCAGCTTGTGCATGTATTTAATTTCCCACTCCCATCGATTAGATAATAAGCGGTTAACATTAATAAATTAGATACGCATGGCAAGGGAAAGAATCTGTCAATCGATTTTTATGGTCTCCATCCCATTCAAATGAGAGGTCTTATATGTAAAAATGTGGCAGTCAAGGTAGTTCTTTAAAAGGGAGATATAACTCTTTTTAATACATCAATGATACATTTTACCCACTCATTTCAAGTGTGTGGAAGTATATATATATAAATATATCGATACTCTTGTTCCCATAATTCTTTGGTACTAATAGATTATCAATTTATTTATTGTTTTTCTTCTTCTTTTTTTGGTAGCGCTATAATTTACTATGGACGAGTCCGCATAAACAATCTTGGAAAAGAAAAAGTGTATATATAGAATACCAAAGATGCCGATCCAGATAATAAGCATTAGCACAAGAAAAAGGTATACTATTTCCTAAATCCTAGTTACTGGTGTTCACATAAAAAGGCGTCGGAAGAAAAGGAACATGTCGACAAGCCTTCTCTACCGCTATGAATTATAGATGCTACAAAGCGAGTGGTTTGTTGTTTGAACCGCAATTCCATATCTCAATACTAGTGTTTAGACGTTCCACAAGGACTGCAGTCGAATCTGCGGGTGATCAGAGGGACTAATAGAAAAAAGCAAAGATACAGCACAACAATATACCGACGGGATAGGTGCGCTCGCAGGATGGCACCTAACAAGCTATGGAATCAAACAGGGATCACTGGGTGGTTAGCATGACAGACCAAAACTGTCAATGAAGAATATTAGCAGAGATACTAACTCACTCAACTGAGCAAAACCGGCCTTTCACACCTCGCACAACCACGGAATATCAGGAGAGAGGTGGAATCGAGTTTTTTCTAGGTTTCACTTCTCTCCTTTTTCTGTTAGTTGACTAAATGGACTGATACGTATCTTTGCATATCATGAAGTGCGAGGAAACTTCAATGTGAGAAATAAATAAAAAATTACGCAGAGATTGAGGAGTGGGTTCATATCGAAAGAGTCCCATTCCTCTGTTGATTAATAAATAGGAAGAGATTTTGGGCATTGTTGATCAAATTTATTGTCGTTTAAATAAGTCCCCAAGCATTTAATTTATCAATCCGAGGAGTTCGTAGACTTACCAAGCACATCCAAAATCTATGCAGTATTGGAGTGGAATTAAACTAATCTAACCCCTTGCTAATTGCTAATCTAATCCCCTTAAGCTGAAACACACGACTGAAAGTAAATTGCATGAAAATAAACTAACTACGACTGAAAGTAAATTTCATGAGGGAAAAACAACATGTGAAAAGAAACAAGACAAAATCAATCTTGCATTACAATGATCAAATCAACTCCATGAAAAAAATAATGAAAGCATGAAAATTACAAATATGAATCAAAGCTAAGAATCCCTTTCTCCTAATTACAAAGTCAAGACTAACTTCTACAATCTAAGACTAATCTCCCCATATGAAGAAGAGAACACTCTCTTTTATACAAAGCTCATCCATACTTGAGATATTAATGAAAAACATATTAATTTCTAATATTTAATCATAAATTCACTTATAATAATAAAATGAATAAAGTGGAAAATAATAAGGTGAAACCCAAATATATATATGGAAATGGTATAATGAAAGGTTAATGGGACGATGATAGCGGAAGGTAAAGTGGATGAAAATATGAAATTTCTGAGTCCCAACATACTCCCCAACTGAACTTGTTGCATGTCCTCATGCAACCATGCATGGATCTTCTTAAGAACATTTGGCATCTGAACTTTGGCTTTGATTGATGATGTATTTCTAACAATGAATGTTTCGAGGGTGTGAAATACATGAGTAACAACTAACATTTTCTTATGGTTGGTTCTTGTGTGACAACCATGATTACAAAGAATGTTCCAGTTCTTGTGTTAACAACCTTCATTTCGTTATCTGTTTTATAACTGCAATTCTAATTTATCCATTCATTCACTTGAAATAATAAGTCATCAATGTGCATCAGAAAGCATCATTGTGCATAAGAAATCATTTTCTTTATCTTTATGAATCATGTCAATATGTATATCAATGTGTATGAAGTAAAGTGCAATAAAGGATTTGTTGGAAAAGAAATGTTGGTGAATGGTAAATGAGATGAAAAATGGAGTGATGGTAGTGGAAAAATGGAATGATAGTAGTCAATATGTATTGAATATAGATCCCCCCCAACTGAACTTGTTGCATGTCATCATGCAACCTAGCATGGATCGTGAAAGTGAAAAAGGAAATGGAGCATAGTGAGGGAATTTTCCAAATTATTCATTGCTAGCATGTAAGGAATTACATAATTAAAGGTTAGAAAACAACATACCTCCACTTAACCAAGAATGATGGTGAACTATGCAATAGGAACACGGCTGATGTTTTTGCTGGAGTAGGGAAGATGTCACTGCTGTAGGATCATAAAAATATAACTGTAAATGTTGTTGCGGCTGCAACTGGATCACGGGCAGTGAAGGAATCGAAACTGCTACTGCTGAATCATGGAGAATGTGACTGCTGCTGTAGCTGCAACTGCTATAACTGTTGGATCAGAGAAGATGTCACTGCTATAGGATCATAAAAATGTAACTGTAAATGTTGCGATGACTATAAATGGATCATGGGCAGTGAAGGAATCGGAACTGCTGCTGCTGAATCATGGAGAATGTGACTGTTGCTATATCTACAACTGTTAATGGAGTCATGAGAAAGAATGTATAGTCTTCACCTTCTACAAAACCCAATGGTACACTTCTAATCATGCGAATGTATGTGTCGAGGTCGAGCATGAAGAGAAATCATTGGATTACCAGCCATTGATGAATGTCGTTAACCAATGCGAGGCACACTCACCATTGATGTCAATGAGTGCCAAGGTACCCGAGTACATATTGCGAAGTGCGAATAGATGTGTTGATGTCGAGCCACTTGCAAGATTGGACGATCAAGGGACATTGTTGTATTCCCATGATGGTCAGCGAGAGAACTTTCCATTAAGGCATGCAAGCCTCTAGGTACTCAAAATGAACTCTAGTCTATATCCCATATAAGGTGCTGAGGTTGATGGGGCAAGACTTGTTGAAAGGTGGGCCTTAAGGAATCTCACATCAGTCAACGCGAGTTGGTACAAAAAGATTGGTAGGCCTATAAATGAAAAGAACTCACGGTCAAGCAGTGTATATGACAAGACAATGTAGTCTTAAGAAAAACAAATTAGTGTTAAGTGAAAGAACATGTTTTGATATTGTTTTCAAGAATTATTGAAACATCCATTTGCAATTTTCTTTTGGTTTGATTTTATTTTTAAGTTTTAATTTTATTTTTATTTTTTTTATAATGTTTTTCTTTCTTTCATGGTTTGATAATTATTATTTTACTTTTTTACATATCAAAGGAGAAAGAAAAATAAAAAAATGATACTAAAGGAAAAACGGCAAACAAAACACTCAAAATTAAAAAAATTGATAGCAATACTGTTTAGGCTTCATCGAATTTTCCCATGTGCATAAGTAACAGTTTGTTGATACCTGTCACTAAAGTTCTGGAATTCAAACATTTGGAAATTGCGTGAGAGCATGATCCTCATTAATTTGCTGCATTAGTGCCAATTCTTTTTCTTGCATGATTAGATCTTCCCCATAAGTATCGATCTACTCCTTCCCACGGTTCCGAGTTATCCGCTTTATTTTTCATCGCCATGCATGCAGTCATTATTTTTAGGTCCAACTCCTAGCAATTGTCTCATCCTTAAACTTGACAGTTTTGTGCATGTGAGTAATCACCAGGATCATGGGGGTTTGGATCAGTCAACAAGGATTTCGAGATAAGGCGTGCTACCTTCTTTCAACCTGCGCCCACATACCATTATAAGAACAAGACGATAAATGAAATACTGTTCCCAGTCATGAAAAGACACACAAAACCAGAATGCAGAATGATAAAAATTGTTCATTAATACTCGTCTCCTTCATTTCCTTTCTTTCCCTCTACAGACTTAGTGCCAACTTCTTTGAATATTTCCAATATCTAGGTTTGCAATATATCCTCATGCCTACTAGCTAGAGTTCACAAAGTGCAACTTTTTGTTTGTGTTATAATCTTAGCAAGAACATTATCATCAAGGCAAGCCATTGTGAAAAATTCCACCACAGTGAGAGCCATACCATAGCCATACCGCCATATAGGAACCTCTTGAAAATGTTGGCTTCCACTGCTTGCTGAACAGATACAATTCGGCGATGCAGCAATGTATATAATAGAGGGAAGCACCAATGCACGTTCTATAGCTACTACTCCTGCTTCCAATTCTGGAAGCCAGTGCAGCTGCTTCCAATTTCATTATAGACTTATGGATTTCAAAAGGAATGCTGCTAAATTACACGAACAAATGTGTCTCTGTCCCGACCAATAAGACGCATCCGCAATTCTAACAAAGATTAAATTGAAAAGTGAATGCCAGTCAAAAGAAATGCGTTCAGGGCATATGGGAGGAAGAGCGAGTAGATTCTTCCTTTCAACTTTCACAGCGACTTCTCTAATCGCGCCAAGCGTCCCTTTAACAAATCTCTCACATGGTATCTTTGCTTTAGCAATATTTTTCTCTCCTACAGTCCTCCAACTGTGTGCAAACATCTCTGGTAATTGTTCTCCATGGTGGTGGGGCGGCTTTCTTTATTAATGGGTGATTCCATGAAGATGGGTAACTCTTTTTGGCCAAATATGACGGTGAAAAACAGAAATTTTAGCCATATATTAAATTGAAGCCCTCGAAACTCATATTTTCCACATGAATTTTGACATGCGGTTGAAAAACAAAATGTAGAGAATTATGTTGGCTTTCCAATGATATTTTTTTTGAAATATACCATTGTCATTTATCATGTCGAATTTTCATTTAATGAAACAAGTGTACTTAAAAATTTGAAGAGCAATTAACAAGTAGTTTGTGTGTGTGCACAATAATTTAATGTTAAAGTAATAATTTAAAAAAATGAAATATGTGAACTTGATCTAGACAGAGTGCACTAGTAATTACATATTTTTCTTTTAATTTTTCTCCAAAAATTATATTTATTATTATTTTTTGAAACTGATTAATGAATATTTCAATCGCATTTTGCACACATGTGTGTGTGTGTGCACTAAATCTTTTGATTGTTTACATAATTTGCAAAAATAAAGATACCATTTTGAAGAGGATGCGTTTATCTAGTGCTTGTGTATTTTTTTAAATTTTTTGGATGTGTATTTTGAATGTTATGGATTTATCTTTGAACTCAATCGAAGTTGTCGGCACGGATTTTTAGGGCAAGTTTTAGTAGAAATTTAAAAACAAAAGACATACGAAGATAAAAATTTGTAAATTTTATGTATCTGGATAGATGATTCATTGACGAAATCAATGGTATCAAGTCCTCCCATTAATGTGCATTTAATGACATGGTTTAACCCTCTGGAAGGCAGGAAAAACTTTCACTCTGCAGTGAAAAGGGATTTCGGCCTCGTTTTTAAGCCCTCGATCGAGCTATTTGCTCGATCGAGGTATTTAAAATACCTCGATCGAGGGTTTAACAAGACCTCGATCGAGGGTTTTAACAAGACCTCGATCGAGGTATGTTCAAGCCCTCGATCGAGGTATTTGCTTGATCGAGGGTGTGTAAAATAAGCTCGATCAAGGGTTTGTCTTTGTAAAAAAATATAAAAACCAACCCGGGAAAGGAGTTGGACAATTAATGTTTCCAACCACCATTCCCTCATAAAAATATGAACCAACCTCTATATATTCAACAAACAATTGATCAACAACACTTATTTAACTCATTGCTAGTTTATTTTCAATTAAAGCTTTGTCATTTTGAAATTGTTCAATTAGAGCTTTTTCATTTTGATGTTGTTGAATTAAAGCTCATTAGACATGTAATATTTCTTTGTAGACATATTTCAAAATTTCATACTAACATATTGTTGTTTGTTATAACAATTTGAAGAAATCTTTGTTTGTTTTCATTGTAGATTGATGGGGAGTCGAAGAAAAAGACAAAGAAAACATGTTAGACAACAAAATGACAATGAAGAGTATGAGAGGAATAGAGAACGAATGAGACAACAAAGAGCAAGCTTGAGAAAGGAAGAAGATGCACATTTGGTGCAACAAATTCCAATGGAGGACAACCAAGGTAAATTATTGAATTACCTGCTACATAATTTAAATATCATATTTTATCAAGTTCTTGAATTACATGCTACATAATTTACAAAATTAGTAACAATTTTCCAAAAAATTTAACTAAATTTCATAATTTAATTTGTTTAATATTTATTTGTAATGATATTCTTATTTATTTCATCCATTTATTATTTAAATTTCAAAGTTTGCAACAATTTTTATGTTAAATGAATAATTTTCAAGTGGCTAACAAATGTTATTGGAACAATTTTCAAATGAAACATGTACATTTGGATTCTATTTTCATGTTAAAATGTACATATTTTTAACCATTTTCAAATTATTTCAAAGTTGCTAACAATTTTCAATGTTATTGTCCAACAATTTTCAAATGAAATATACACTTTGATTCTATTTTCAAGTTAAAATGTATGTACATATTAACTATTTTCAAATTTCTAAGTTACTAACAATTTTCAATGTTATTAGAATAATTTTCAAATTAAATGTACACTTGGACACTATTTTCAAGTTAAAATGTACATATTTAACTAATTGCAATTTTCTAAGTTACTAACAATTTCAAGTTAAATGTAATTTCAATTCTTGTTTTGTTATTTGTTAAAAGAATATAAATGTATAGCCTCAATATGATCTCCAAGTCTCCACATTTTTTGATTGAAATAACTATTAATGTCTAATTTTAACTTACCCTCATTTTATTTGAAATGAACACTATGATAGTTATGTATTAGTTAGAAAATTCAATTTGAAAACAAATGAATGAATACTTTCATAGTTATGGTGGTTGGCAATATTTTCATAGTTATGAATATTTAAAAATGAATTAATGAAATATTTCCATAGTTAATGTATTTCCAATTCATGTACCAATTTTTTCTATGCATTAATGTAGGGATAAGTTAACTTTTTTTCCTATAGTAGGTATATACTTTATATTTCAAAAAATTTAACAATTTTCAAGTTAAATGGATAATTTTCAAGTTAAATTGATAGTTATGTATAATTAGTTGGAAAATTCAATTCACACTCAATTTTCCATTTGTCAATTTCTACATCAAATTTCAAGTTACTAGCAATTTTAAAGTTCGATGCACAACTATCAAGTTATTAATAATTATCTTGAGTTAAATATATATACTTTATTTTCAAACTTTACTAGCAATTCTCAAACTAAATGTACAATTTCAAGTTACATGTACATATTTAGTTATTTTGAAATTAAGTTACAAACAATTTTCTTGTTTTAATGTATTTTCAATACTTGTACCTAATTTTTCTCAAGTCACTAGCAATTTTCAACTTGTTAATTTATATGTAACAAATTTCAAATTGCTATCAATTTTAAAGTGTACAAGTTACTACCAATTTCATGTTACAAGCAATTTCAAATTTTACTAGCAATTTAAAACTTTACTTCTAGAACAATTCTCAAGTAATTACTAGCAATTTCAAGTTACAAGCAATTTCAAATTTCAAGTTATTAGCAATTTCAAATTTTACTTCGAACAATTCTAAAGCTAAATGTATTCGTTGGAAAATTCAATTCACACGCAATTTTCAATTTTTCAATTTCCACATCAAATTTCAAGTTACTGGCAATTTTAAAGTTCAATGCACAATTATCAAGTAACCAATTTTCAATTTGTTAATTTACATATAATCAATTTCAATCTACTAGCAATTTTAAAGTTCAATGCACAACTATCAAGTAACCAATTTTCAACTTGTTAATTTACATGTAATCAATTTCAAGTTACTAGCAATTTTAAATTTAAATGTACAAGTTACTAGCAATTTCAAACTTTACTTCGAACAATTCTCAAGTAATTACTAGCAATTTCAAACTTTACTTCGAACAATTCTCAAGTAATTACTAGCAATTTCAAGTTACAAGGAATTTTAAGTTACAAGCAATTTCAAACTTTACTAGCAATTTCAAATTTCAGGTTACTAGCAATTTCAAACTTTACTTAGAACAATTATCAACCTAAATGTACAACTTCAAGTTAAATGTGTACATATTTAGTTATTTTGAATTCAAGTTACAAATAATTTTCTTGTTTTAAAAGTATTTTCAATTTGTGTACTAGTGCATTTCAAAACACTTCAATTTGGTACTTTAAAATTAACCTCCTTCTATATAATGCATTTCTGATTGAAATTCCCATCACATGAATTTTGATTATGTAGGGAGAGATTATGGTCAGACATCACATCATGGTGATCAAGAATCACATGACCTTGTGCCTCCTCATGATCCTAATCAGCCATCACATGACACCTTTCCCTCTCACATTGAAAGTATAATTGGGAGTTATAGTGAGCTTGGAAGGGGTGGAAATTGTCTAGAGGATTGTGTAGTTGTTTCTGCACAAGAAGAGATTGGGAACTCGATCTCTAGTCGGAGAGTTAGAGAGCATGTCAGTAACATAATCGAGTCATATTTTGAACAACATTCAATGATGGAACAAGCTCAAATCCTACATGGGTTGATAAAATACAAAAAAATGAAACGTGCCACAAAGTTGTTGGGTTTTCAAGATGTCAAAACAAAAAAGACATGTGAGAATGCAATAGAAAATGTAAGAAATGCATTATCTTTGTTTGGAAAATCAAGAAATAATGATATCCGAGATGCTCATAGGGCAATTACAATGGCTGTTGTGGCACAAAGCACCTCAAGAAATCGAATGGTATCAACAATGACATCATTGCTCAATGTTTCAAAAAGAACATTGTTCAAATATACTAAATTCAGGGTCTAGATAGATGAAAATGGTGAAGTTGCTTGTTTGGCTCTTATTTGTAGGGAACCCTATCGAGGAAGGATGGCAGTAGGCATTAGAGAGAAGGTGACAGAGTTTTGGGATAGCCATTCTTGTGTTATTCCAGATCGAAAGCATGTCCTGCGACAACATTTATCCAAACGCATTTATTAGGAGCACTGTAAGCATGTGATGGAGATGAAGGGAGTTGCACTTTACGAGGAATTCCAAGAAACCAATCCTGGTGTTCAAATGTCATTTAGCATGGTCAACAAATTGAAACCGTGGTATATTAGGTCGAATATGATTAGCGACACTTGTTGCTGCTGGTACCACGTTGAATTTCAACTATACTATGACACATTTCTGGATTTTTGCAAAAGGCACTGGAACGGTGTACTAGATCCTCATACAGTACGAGATTTTATTTGTATGATACTATGCAACAGGAATCCTGAACACGTGTTTTTCAGTAAGAGGTGTGTAGGTGGGAGAAAATGCCATGAATGCGGTGATTTGACATTGTTCCATAGGAACTTTCCTATCGATCCAACACATCATCGATTGTCAGATATCACAGTTAAGTGGAAGAGGTATGAGTATGTCTCCATGAATCCATCATCTTCTTCATATGTGCCATCTAAGAGGATCGACTTGCTCAAGGATGAGATTCTTGTTTCAGATTTCATGGAGAATTTTCAAAGTCAAATTTATAAATACATAAAGCATTGCCATAGGTCCAGGTGGCAAGCTTCATAATTCAAACATCGTGAGGTATTTGAGCCAGGAACAATCTTATCAGTGGTAGAATTTGCTGAGAACTACACTTTCGCTCCTGAGAGAGAGATACAAAGTGAGTACTATCACTCCGACCAGGTGTCTATTTTCGTACATGTATTGTACAGACATGCTCAATAAAGCATTGATGGTAGGGATAACACTCCTCAGTCATGTGAAGCGATCAAGGAGTACCATTTTTATGTTAGTGATGATCGTGAGCATGACACATTGTTCGTTCAAGACTGCTTTGGGTTGATTTATGATTCATTCAGGCAGAGAGGCATATCATTTGCTGAACACTAGATTTGGTCAGATGGGTGTTCAGGGCAATTCAAATCGGCACACTCATTTTATTGGTTGAGTCACCTTCACAAAGAGATAGGAATCTGACACACTTGGAGCTTTTTTGAAATAGGGCATGGAAAGGGTGAACATGATGGCGCAGGTGCATGTGTGAAACGAGCACTACGGAGGTACCAAATGATTCATGGTGCAACCCGACTCAAATGATCCACAGAAGTAGTTGATTGGTGCACACATCATTTGGGACATCAAGGTCGCGAACAAGTAAGGATGGTGTGCAAGTAATAAACTCCAAACTCAATTAATAAGATAATAACATTCCATATCACCATTTCCAAAAGAACACATACTCGATAGGAATTTATATATGACAAATTGAATTCCATGGAGGTTCTTTTCGGATGTTTCCCTTGGAGATGTGAATAGATCCATTCCATGGTATTGTGAGACCATACCTGGTACAAGGGAATTACATTTTGTTCGAAGTAAAGACATGGGTGACATTTTTTCCATTGAAACAAGGAAGTATGCTTATTTTTGTGATTTTTGCATTGTTGCAAATGGATGCGGGCTTGATCACTATGAAAATGATGTATATGTGAAACCATGTGTTAGCACTAGAATTGTGCTAAGGGTGTGGAGGATGTTCAGGCCTATAGAGAGGCAGCAGAGGAAAAGTGCTGATCTGGACACCCATGGCCCAAACATAAAAGGTTCAAAGCTTTATGCAGTAGACCTAACCCATGGAGAGAAAATCTAAAGGGTCTAAGGGTTAAAAGAAGTGTTAAGTAGGCTTGAGATGAATAAATGTGCCCGCAACATGAAAAATCACATATGGATAGTTTCAGATCAGGATCTATGAGGATCGACGGTCACATGCGCCCGTCGCAGAGAGAGTTAAAGGTGCTATAAATGCGGGTGGAGCATTAACCGGTGGGCATTTCGAAGTTTGATCAGTGCCAGGGGCATAGTTCAACGGCCAGGAATTTTTTTTCGCATTCTTAACATGCACGAAAAAGGTCACGTTTCATGTCCGCGAACTTTGGTTAAACCCTGACTTTTTCCAAAGACCCTGATTTAGCAGGGGAGAGATCTACGACTCAAATGAGTTCGCAAATCTTACTTGTGCACCATCCCAACTAGCTTCAAATTTGCGAACATGGTAGGGACAACGTTTTTCAACGGCCCAGATTCAGATAAGATGGAAATCAATAGTGCCCGTTTGGTTATGTGATTGAAAGCTAGAAGGAAACTCTACTGACACTAAAATGATGGCCAATGGGGCTAAAGCCACCTCAGCGCTATCACATTTTTCCCCACCTATCCGAAAGACCACGTTGAGCATGTATTACATCAACTCAATTGGAAGACATCATTACTGCTCGATTGGGAGATTCGTTCAGGCCATCATGGCGAAGGTGATCACACGTACCTTCCGTCATCGTCACGACTGTTATAGGCATGGTCCCTGCATCCTAATTTAGAATCATTGCATGAGAGAGGTGGCAAGCTTGGCCACTCAGACATATTTCAGTTACAATCTGATTATGGAAATGTTGAATATTGTAACTTCTAAGAATATTATATTTGTACATTATTATTTCGGAGATGTTCCATCCCTCCGAGGTGACTCTATTATGTATCCGTAGATGTTTATTTCTCCAAGGATTTGTGGTAACTAGGGTTATTAGAACCACCATGTGGGGGTCGGCCCTGATATTATATTTTAGGGGTTATTAGACTTCTCCAGGAGAGGTCGGCCCCATTAGGGATTTTAGTCAGTCGGGAACTAGTATAAATAGAGGAGGAGAGCTCCTCATTTGATACACACTCACAACTCAGAAAAGTAGTGCACTTGTCTGGGAAGTCTGCACAGGAGGTGGAGAAGGAGGTCAAGTCTTGGAGCACATCTTGTATTTTGGTTGATCATCTTATTGAGGAAAGCTTTGCTGGGTTTTCTACCCCATGAGGGTTTCCCAGGGTAAATTCTGTGTCTATCTTGTGATTATGTTTCTTTCAGTGATCTTGCAAGTCTATTTAGTTTAAACTTAACCTGGTATCAGAGCTAGCCTGAATAGGACATCTTTCACAAGGTAAGAATATCTCTCTCTCTCTCCGGTGAAAATTAGGGTTTCTGCAAAAATTTGGTATTGTTGAATTCTGATTACATGGCTGGATAGCCCTTCTCAAAACCAATCTTTTGAGCCCTAGATCAAACTTTTTGGTTGGGTAGAACTCTGGGAAAGTCAAACCCTAGTTTTACCAAAAGTGCGATAAACGAAACATTGGCTTCTGCAAAAAGTTGGTATTGTTGAATTCTGATTACATGGCTGGATAGCCCTTCTCAAAACCAATCTTTTGAGCCCTAGATCGAACTTTTTGGTTGGGTAGAACTCGAGGAAAGTCAAACCCTAGTTTTACCAAAACTGCGATCAACCAGAAATTCTGTCCGAGGATCCGGAAAATTAAAAGGGTTAAAGTTTCCAGGTAAGTACTATTCTATCTCTTGTCTCTTAGACTCCCCCAAGAGAAGATAGCTCCAAACACTAAGCTTGAAGACAAGCTAGAAGGTATAGAAAATTTCTGGGCATGGAAATACAGAATTGGTCTCATTCTTGAAGAGAATGATCTTGCTCATTATGTCAAGGATGATGTTGCAGAACCTGAAGGAGATGAAGCCAAAGAGAAGCATAGGAAGGTTTTGATTAGGGATAAGAGAATCATAGTTGATTCCATTAAATACCACTTGATTCCCCAAGTGGCCTCCAAGAAGACTCCAAAGGAAATGTATGATGCCCTAGGAAGAATGTATGAAGGAAAGAACATCAATAGGAAGATGAACCTAAGGACTCAGTTGAAGAGTACCAAGGTGCACAAAGGAGAATCCATTCAAGAATACTTCTCAAGGGTCTCCCAAATCAAGGAGAAACTAGATGCCATTGGTGATACTCTTGATGAAGATGAACTTGTGATGACTGCTCTAAATGGTCTCACTAGACCTTGGGAATCATTCATACAAACCATGTGTGCTAGAAAAGAAAGCATGAAGTTTGATGTAGTATGGGAGGATTGTGTTCAAGAAGAGGCTAGCGTAGCCAACAGAGAGGCTCTTCTCAAAGAGGATGACCAAGCCTTGTCCACCCACACCAAAAGAGAAAAAACGGGTCACTTCAAGAAAGTGAACCACAAAAGGTCTCAACCCTCTCATAGATTCAAAAGGAAAGGAGGAACAAACTCAGAAAGAGACCTCTCCACAGTCCAATGTTTTAATTGTCTTAAACTAGGACACTATGCTAGAGACTGTACTTTACCAGAAAAGAAGAAGAAGAAGTTTTTCCACAAAATACATCATGCACATATGGCAGAAGATGATAGTGAAGAAGAAGAAGGAGAAGAAGAAGAAGAAGAAGAAGAAGAAGAGGAAAGGCCTTGAAGGAAAAGATCTAAAGTAAAGAAAGAAGAGCCAGAAGAATATGTCCTATTTTCTACACTCTCTGGATCTATGTCTTTTGGTGAAGATACATGGCTCATTGACAGTGGTGCTTCAAAGCACATGACAGGTCAAAAGAAAACTCTCTCAAGAATTGAAGAAAAGTATTCACCACAAAAGGTATCTCTAGGAGATGATTACCAATATACCATCAAGGGGATTGTTGAAGCAAACTACAAGCTAGATTCTGGAACACCCTTGAAGATGAAAGAAATTTTATATGTGCCAGGATTGAAGAAGAACCTATTCTCTATCTCAACACTAGATAAGAAAGGTTTTAGAGTTGCCTTCATAGATGGTCAAGTACTCATATGGTCCAAAGGAAAATCAATTAAAGTTGCAGTTGTCATTGGTGAAGAAGAAGGAGGTCTCTATAAGCTCAAGGGTCATCCAGAGGTTGCCCTTGCTCATGAAACCTCTAGCCCTAGTGAGCTATGGCATAGAAGATTAGCTCACATTAACTACAAAGCCTTACCCTATGTAAGCAAGGTGGTCATAGGATTACCAGATTTGAAGGTTGATCATGATGGCTCATGTAAAGGATGTAAGAAAGGGAAGAATGTCAAGAACCCCTTTCCAAAGAGTGAAACAAAGACTAAGAACATTTTGGAGCTAATACACTCAGATGTATGTGGACCAATGCCCACCACTTCTCTAAGTGGGTTTGAATACTATCTTTCATTCATTGATGACTATTCAAGGAAAACTTGGATATACTTTCTAAAAGGTAACAATGAAGTCTTTGGAAAATTCAAAGAGTTCAAGGCTCTAATAGAAAATCTCTCAGAAAAGAGAATTAAGATTCTCAGAACAGATAATGGCGGAGAATATACTTCAAAGGACTTTGAAGACTTTTGTAAAGAAGCCGGAATTAAGAGGGAACTAACCACTCCCTACAATCCCCAACAAAATGGAGGTTGCTGAGAGGAAAAATAGAACCATCATGGAAGCTGTAAAGACTATGATACATGACCAAGATCTACCCATGTATCTATGGGCTGAATCAGCTAAGACAGCAGTATATGTGCAAAATAGACTATCCCATAGTGCTCTTGATTTCAAGACTCCAGAAGAAGTGTTTACAGGAAAGAAGCCTGAGGTAAGTCATCTTAAGATATTTGGGTGTCCTGTGTACATCCACATTCCAAAAGAAAAGAGAACCAAGTTGGATCCTTCTAGTAAGAAGGGAATATTTGTTGGTTATTGTGAATCATCCAAGGCCTTTAGAATTTACATACCAGGTTTTCATCATATAGAAATAAGTAGAGATATAACATTTGATGAAGAAACAGCTCTCAAGAAATCCAGGAAGTGCCAACTTGAAGAAATCTATGAAGAAGATACACCTCCTAGAATCACAGAGGCTGTGCACATCCCTGAAGATGATTCACTAGAGGATCATGACATGTTGGAACCACAAGAACCTCCTATTACAGATTTATCTAAGAAAAGAAGGCCAACATGGGCTAGAGATATTATTCAAGGAGCTGAAAGATATGGAGCTCCTGAAGGCTCCAATAGAGAAAGAAAGAAACCAAAGCTAGTATCCAACTATATGGCCTTGATGTGTGATCTTGCGGATCAACAACCTACTAGCTATGAAGAGGCAGCTCAGAAGAAAGAATGGGTAGAAGCAATGACAGAAGAATATTAGTCAATAATGAAAAATAATGTTTAGGATATAGTTCCCAAACCAAAAGATAAAAGTGTGGTTTCTTCCAAATGGATTTTCAAGATAAAACATGCTGCAGATAGTAGCATTGAAAAATACAAGGCAATATTTGTAGCCAGAGGATTCGCTCCGAAGGAGTGAATTGACTATGAAGAAAAATTTGCACCAGTTGCTAGGTATACTTCAAAAAGAACTATCATGGCACTTGCATCTATGATGAAGTGGAAATTACATCAAATGGATGTTAAGACAGCTTTTCTGAATGGTGTAATTGAAGAAGAAGTGTACATAGAGCAACCACAAGTGTTTGAGGTTAAAGACGGGAGAGCTCATGTATGCAAACTGAAGAAGGCATTATATGGATTGAAGCAAGCTCCCAGGGCTTGGTACGGAAGGATTGACAATTTCTTAACAAGCATGGGCTTTACCAAGAGTAAAGCTGATCCCAATCTTTATCTCAAAGTGATGGATGATGAACCAGTTATACTGTTGTTATATGCAGATGATCTATTTCTAACCAGAAATGAGAAACAAATTATTGAAAGCAAGAAGAAGCTTTCTTCAGAATTTGAGATGAAAGATCTCGGACTAATGCACTACTTCTTAGGTCTAGAAGTATGGCAAGAACCAAAAGGAATCTTTCTAAATCAAGGTAAGTATGCTGTGGAGATTCTAAAAATATTTGATATGTTGGAGTGTAAACCCATGGCCACTCCCATGGACTCCAACTTGAAATTATTAGTTGATGACTCATCGGAATTAGTGGATCTAACTCTATATAGACAAATCATTGGGTCGTTTATGTATTTAACAAATACCAGGCTAGATATATGCTTTGATGTAAATACCCTAAGTCAGTATCTAGTAGAACCTAGAAAGGTTCACTTAATAGCTGCAAAGCATGTAATGAGGTACCTAAAAGGTACATTATATTTTGGTCTATATTATCTTGGAGGTCATGAACTTAGATTACATGGTTACTCAGATTTTGATTGGGCAGGAAGTGTCTCAGATAGAAAGAGTACATCAGGTGGATGTTATGGTCTTGGATCTGCCATGATGTCATGGTTCAGCAAGAAACAATCTAGTGTGGCTCTCAGTACTACTGAAGCAGAATATATAGCTGCCTGCTCTGCCAGCTGTGAAGCAGTATGGCTTCGAAAGCTATTATCTGGAGTGTTTGACTTAGAAATGGATCCCACTGTGATTATGTGTGACAATCAAAGCTGCATCAAGATGACAGAAAATCCTGTATTCCACGATAAGTCAAAACACATAGAGATCTGATACTTTTATATATGAGATATGGTGCAGAGAGGAGCTATCAAGCTCGAGTATGTGAGCACTGAGGATCAAATTGCTGATATCTTAACCAAACCTCTGTCTCGAGTGAAATTTGAATACTTCCGAGACAAGCTTGGTGTAATTCAAAAGGACTCTCCTCGAAAGGGGGAGTAATATAGTCACTGATAATGAGATTATCTCATCAACAAGCAAGATCGATGATGAGGCTACAGCTTACTACACCTGGATACCTAGAAACATTTAGATTTAGGACTCTTATACTTAGAATACTTATTTTTACTTATTTTGCTTTTGATGATAGATGTATTAGTGAGAATACATGCTTTTGATGATAGATGTATTAGTGAGAATACATGCTTTTGATGATAGATGTATTAGTGAGAATACATGCTTTTGATGTTAGATGTATTAGTGAGAATACATATTTTTGATGATAGATGTATTAGTGAGAATACATGCTATATGTATTGGTAAGAATACATGTTTTGATGATAAGATGTATTGGTAAGAATACATGCTTTTAAGGATACATGTATTGATTAATGTACTTGTATGGTTGAGGATACTTGTACCTGTATTAATGAGGATACATGTGAGGGATTGTATCATCCTTGAAAACTTGTTCTAAAGTGAGCCGTAGACAGGTGTCTCCGAGAAAGAAGAGGGATTGTATCATCCTTGAACACTTGTTCTAAAGTGAGCCATAGAAAGGTGTCTCTGAGAAAGAAGAGGGATTGTATCATCCTTGAACACTTGTTCTAAAGTGAGCCGTAGACATGATGTTTCCGATAATGAAGTCCTGAATGAACATGTATGGGATTGTATATTCCCCGGACTTCAGTCCCAGAATTGAGCCGTAGACATGATGTCTCCGATAATGAAGTCCTGAATGAACAGGTAGGGGATTGTATCTTCCCCGGACTTCAGTCCCAGAATTGAGCCATAGACATGATGTCTCCGATAATGAAGTCTTGAATGAACAGGTAGGGGATTGTATCTTCCCCGGACTTCGGTCCCAGAATTGAGCCATAGACTGGGTCTCCGATAATGAAGTCCTGAATGAACAGGTAGGGGATTGTATCTTCCCCGAACTTCGGTCCCAGAATGGAGCCGTAGACTGGGTCTCCGATAATGAAGTCCTAAATGAACAGGTAGGGGATTGTATCTTCCCCGGACTTCGGTCCCAGAATTGAGCCGTAGAATGGGTCTCCGATAATGAAGTCCTGAATGGACAGGTAGGGGATTGTATCTTCGCCGGACTTTGGTCCCATAATTGATCCGTAGACTGATGTCTCCGAAACTTGAAGATAGGATTGCATCATCCCTAGACATGAGACTTGTCTTAAAGGTACATGTGAGGACTGCATCGTCCATGAACTGGGTTCAAAATGTACATGATGGGATTGCATCGTCCCTAGACATGAGACTTGTGTTAAAGAAATAAGGACTGATCATCCTGGAACTTGATCGGATTGTATCATCCATGGACCTATGTCCTAAAGAGAGCAGGATTGATCTTCCTGTAATATGATGATCGTGTGATGACGATGCCAATGATCGTGTGATGACGATGCCAATGATCGAGTGATGACGATGCTGATGATCATGTGATGAAAATGCTGATGATCGTGTGATGATGATGCTGATGATCATGTGATGACGATGCCGATGATCGTGTGATGACGATGCCGATGATCGTGTGATGACGATGTTGATGATCGAGTGATGATGATGCTGATGATCGCGTGATGACGATGCTGATGATCATGTGATGATGATACTGATGATGTTGATATTCCAGTAACTGGTTGGGTTACTGATGATGATGAATTGAAGAAAGTTTCCGATGATTTATAGATGTATCATGTATGATGTAGTCGACGACTCCTTGCTCCTGCAGATGTTGTTATAATATCCTTCTCATTAAGGGGGAGTGTTGAATATTGTAACTTCTAAGAATATTATATTTGTACATTATTATTCAGGAGATGTTCCATCCCTCCGAGGTGACTCTATTATGTATCCGGAGATGTTTATTCCTCCAAGGATTTGTGGTGACTAGGGTTATTATACCCACCATGTGGGGGTCGGCCCTGATATTATATTTTAGGGGTTATTAGACTTCTCCAAGAGAGGTCGTCCCCATTAGGGATTTTAGTCAGTCGAGAACTAGTATAAATAGAGGAGGAGAGCTCCTCATTTGATACACACTCACAACTCAGAAAAGTAGCACACTTGTCTGGGAGGTCTGCACAGGAGGTGGAGAAGGAGGTCAAGTCTTGGAGCACATCTTGTATTTTGGTTGATCATCTTATTGAGGAAAGCTTTTCTGGGTTTTCTACCCCATGAGGGTTTTCCACGGTAAATTCTATGTCTATCTTGTGATTATGTTTCTTTCAATGATCTTGCTAGTCTATTTAGTTTAAACTTAACAGGAAAGAGATCAAGGAGCCGAGGTGGTTGTTGTACCGTACAAATTATGGTCTGAGGTGGAGGAGGAGCATATTCCCTCCTCTCCGCTAGTATTCGACCGCGTGGAAGAGAGTTCAACCAGCGAACTTGAGGAGCACGAAGGTCGATAGATATGCAGGCAGGTTCGATGTTGACCGAAGAAGGCAAGGACTGAAGAAGGTGAGGGGGACGCCCCTCATGATATGGATATTATCAAATATTACATCGTCCCCACTAAAGAGACGACACCTCCCTCTTCAGAAGAGGAAGCACTGGTGGAAGATTCACTGAAGGTAGAAGACTTCTTCGAGTAGCAGGGCCAATTGAAGGCTCGAGAATAAGGTGGCGACCTATTCGTGTCGTTTCTATTTCCCACCTGGCAAGTCTGTCTTTGGTTAAATGTATAGCTATATGTTTCCTCAATTTTTGTGTCCAGTTAGGGTCTATCCGCCGTTTGAGACTATTGTGGTGTGCACCCACCAAAAGACACCTGTAGAAACAGTCATGGCTTGTCTGTTAGCAGTCTTTTTCATGTTATGCTTTGCTGTCAAAGGTGGCGAACTAGGCCATATAGGTGGCAGCATATTTTGTAACTATTTTTTATGATCGTTCCAAGGCTAGGAGCCTATAAATATCTGCGTAATATAAGATCAAAGGGTTAGAAAATCATTTGGCTAAGGCCTCGAAGAGCTAGGATCTGTTTGGAAACATTGTCCTTAATAGAATTGCAGTGCTTGTGGCAGAATTCGGTAGAGTTTCATGTTTCATCTAGTTTACAGTCTATCTCTTCTTTTCATGTGGATATGTTTTCCTGTTATTTGATTCCATTATGTTGTTCTCTTTCATGTCTAAAACTAGTGTATGGTAATGCAGAATTCTTTTTATAAGCTCTGTTTACTATTTTATATATCCACCAACTTTTCCACTAACATTAGCATAGGATTTATCCATGTTCGATTCCCATGCTAATGTATTGTTCATTTCTCTTCCCTTATCACCAGACACATCATCTTGACTGTAAATGGGTGGCTACCTTGCCTCTATACAGAATGTTCATGTTGCAGCACTGTCATTTGGTTGATATGTTATGTTTTGACTCCATTGCCCAATGTTTCTTCTCTTTATTATCTTACCAAAACCTTAAACAGTGTCCCATCAGAAATATGATCTTCTGAGTATGCTTTGAATGATTATCTTGAGTAATAAGAATCTTGTATGTTTGTCATTGTCAAATTTGTGATTATTTTCAGTTTTCTTGAGTTTGAGAGAGATCGCTCTCTGACTGTGCTGGGTCAGTAGCACAAGTCTAAAGTGCTTTTGTGGTTACCCCAAAGTGTCTTCTTTCCACAACCTTGGGGCCCATTTTGGGTGCTAACATAGTGGCACCATTTCCAGGGAACGAATGTTTAATCATCCCTGGGAGAACGACAAAGTTTTAGACCTGGTCGTTGGTGGTGAACAGTGATCAAGCATTAAGAGGGTTGTGTATTTTTCACCTGGCGACTCCACTCAGCAAAGCTTCAGGTAAAGGGCAGCTCCACTGGGGAGGTTGGTGACTCCACACCAGCATTGAGATACTAATGATCCCATGGCTACTCCACTGGATATGAACTCAGTTGTAATAAGAATGGAAGGACCAAGACCCAGGTATCCAAGTATCAATTTCTTCAAAGAGGTCTTGTTCTTTTGCTCCGGTTGCCTTTTTCCTTTGTGTGTGTTTATTAGAAGACTCATGTTTCACCGAAGAGCCTTAGATCATGAGAGAACCTCCTTTGTATATCCCTCACTAGACTTTGAAGAGGTACATTCTCCTTTCACCCATAGAGTTGGTCCTTTCTCTTCTTTGAACCATGTAAGATCCATAACCAACCTTGCAAGCCCCATGAGAGCGAGGTTGATGATATTCTTGCTGTACATACCCCTTCACTTCCTAGGTATCAGCATAGATATGGTCCCTTAAAGATACCCCCTGTTCTTCATGACTATCCTCCCAAGTACCATAAATACCTCCTTGTGTTTAATGGAGAATCGAAAAGTCTTACTGCTGAGAAACATCTTCAAGGATTTGAGCATTTTCTGGATCTTTTTGAAGTAGAGCATGATGATGTTTGTATGAGAGTTTTTGCTCAATCCCTCCTAGGAGATGTTAAAAAATGGTTTAAACACTTGCAGTCGGAATCTATTGATACATGGGAAGAGTTGTCTGATGTATTCTTGGATTTTTTGGGTAAGAGAAGACCGTTGGACCAGGTGCTCTCTAAATTTTATTCCATAAAGCAGCAAGAAGGTGAAACCATGTCCAGTTTTAACAGGAGGTTTGCACACTTCTATTATAACATTCCAAAAGAGATTCAACCCCTGGAGAATGTTGCCAAGATGCAGTATGCCTCCACCCTTCCTTCTGAGTTATCTTTCCTTCTGTTGGAAAGAAAGTCTTCCACATTGCAACATATGTTCATTGATTCATTAGAGGTCAAAGACAATCTCAGAATGTCTAGAAAAATCTCAGAGCAGAAAGATGAGGATGAACTGAGAAAGAGATTGGAGTTTGAGGAGAGAGGTGGGCATGAAGGATCTGCTTTGTTTTCTTATGGTGAGCAAGGAGATGGTTGACTCATCCATATACAAGGAGAGGAGGGTGTTAGTTTGTTTTATGCAGATTGCACTCAGCAGATGGAGAGTTCTATCGTGCAAAGTTTGGAAGAAATATTTGGCCCACCCCTATATGATGGGTATAGAGATGAAGGGGTCATAAGCTTTCTCAAAATAAATGAAGGGAATGAACTGCCATGCAGTCAGTTCTACTATGTAGATTAACCATCCAGGTAAGAAGGCTCAGTGGTAGCCCCTAATTTCAAAATTGAAAGCCATGAAAATACTGAGCTTGAGGGTGGTGGAGCCCTGTTTCCTGAATATGAATCATTCGCCAGAATAAAGAGAATTCTTAAATCCATGAATGAAGAAACCTTAAAGACTTTGCATGAATAACCCTGCCCTCACCTAGGTGAAGGAGAGGGAACTTGTGATCAAGTGGTTTTTAGAGTTTCCCAGCAAGTAGAGTTTTCTTTTTGGAATAAAGATGAAGAAGATTATGAGGTCCATGGGGAGTTTCATGGCCCCGACACACACTTTCAGCAGGTTGACTAGATATTGGAGCTGCTAGAGGAAGATCATGATGGTCAGCATGATTTTTATGCAAGTTTTTCAGGCCTAGAGTCTTGGTTCCAAGAAGAGGGCCTTTTCCTTGATCCCTTTGGAAACCATGGTGAACTCTCCTTTGAAGCACCAAAGAGGAATCAGGTTTTCAATCCTAGGATTTTAAGAAGCCAAGGGAGTGATGTTATGAATAGTTCTGATGTTGAGGCAGCCTCCCATGTTGTAGAACTTTGGTCACCGCACGAAGAGGCACATGAGGTTGGTTGTTTCGGTCTTGTTGGGTTGTATAAGGGTTTGAACCTAGGTGAGTTCCAGGTTCTATTTGAATCCTATCACCAATGTTCGATCCCCATGCTTGAGGTGAGTGGAAGAGGAGATAAACGGGCTACCTACAGCTCCTTTAGGGAAAAATTGGCCAGGATGTAAGCAGAACTGTATTCTGATAAAGTGCCAGACGAGTTGCAGCTGGAGCAGGCTTGTTTTGATAGAGGTATGGCAGAAATATTTGAAGGACATCACGCTTTCTATGACCCAATAGTTGGCTATATGAAAAGGTTCTTCAGTTGGGGCAAAGAGTTTTGTTTTTACCAAGAAGATCACTCCTATCACCGGTATTTTTTGCATTGCATTTCTTGTGTCTGATTTTAGTCAAGCATGATGAGGAGGTTCCCTTAGGCTATCAGTTGGTGGATTGGTTGTATTGGAATTTTTTTATAACCTGAAGCTGCAGTCATTCCAAATAGCGTAGGGTAGGTTGGTCTGTGTATAAATAAGTTTGGCATGCCGAGCACCTTTTTCAGTAGTTCAGTTGCAATGATGTTTATGGTCCTCAGTTTCATTTTCCCATGGGTACAGTTCAGTTCCATTTTTCAATCTTAGTTTTGGATGGGGAATTGCACGACAGCAATCTCTATGGTGAAGGAGGGCCCAATGGATAAGGCACTGTCTGCGGGTTCTTTGCTACCTCGCAGGGAGGATAGAATCCCCAATAGGATCCAGTTGCTAGCTCTATAATTGTGCTAAGGGTGTGGAGGAGGTTCAGGCCCATAGAGAGGCAGCAGAGGAAAAGCACTGATCCAGACACTCATGGCCCAAACATAAAAGGTTCAAAGATTTATGCGACAGACCTAACCCATGGAGAGAAAATCTAAAGGGTCTAAGGCTTAAAAGAAGTGCTAAGTAGGCTTGAGATGAAGAAATGCGCTCGCAGCATGAAAAAGCACATATGGACAGTTCAGATCAGGATCGATGAGGATCGACATTAGCAGGTGCCTGTCGCAGAGAGAGTTAAAGGCGCTATAAACGCGGGTGGAGCATTAACCAACAGGCATTTCAAAGTTTGATCAGCGCCATGGGAATAGATCAACGACCATGAATTTGTTCACATTCTTACCATGAGTGAAAAAGGTCATGTTTCATGTCCGTGAACTTTGGTTAAACCCCGATGTTTTCCAATGGCCCTAATTTAGCAGGGGAGAGATCTACGACTCAAATGAGTTCGCAAATCTTACTTGTGCACTGGGCCAACCAGCTTCAAATTTGCAAACATGGTAGGGACAAAGTTTTCCAACGGCCCAGATTCAAATAAGATGGAAATCAACAGTGCCCATTTGATCATGCGATTGAAAGATGGAAGGTTACTCTACTGACACTAAAATGATGGTCAATGGGGCTAAATCCACCTCAGCGCCATCACATTTTCCCCCACCTATCCGAAAGACCATGCTGAGCATGTATTACGTCAACTCAAGTGGCAGACATCATTGCTGCTCGATTGGGAGATTTGGTTAGGCCATTATGGCGAAGGTGATCACACGTAGCTGTCGTCATTGTCACGGTCATTATAGGCATGGTCCCTATGTCCTGATTCAGAATCGTCGCATGAGAAAGGTGGCATGCTTGGCCACTCAGACATATTTCAGTTACAATCTGATTATGGAGAGAGATCAGGAAGCTGAGGTGGTTGTTGTACCAGATCAAGTATGGTCTAAGGTGGAGGAGGAGCATATTCCCTCCTCTCCGCTAGTATTCGACCATGTGGAAGAGAGTTCAGCCGGTGAGCCTGAGGAGCACGAAGGCCGACAGATATGCAAGAAGGTTTGACATCGACCGAAGAAGGAAAGGACCGAAGAAGGTGAGAGGGAGGCCCCTCATGATATGGAGATTATAAAAGATTACATCGTCCCCACTAAAGAGATGACACCTCGCCCTTCAACAGAGGAAGCACCGGTGGAAGATTCCCTGAAGTTAGAAGACTTCTTCGAGCAGCAAGGCCAATTGAAGGCTCAAGAATAAGGTAGCGACCTATTTGTGCCGTTTCTCTTTCCCACCCGGCAAGTCTGTCTTTGGCAAAATTTATAGCTATCTTTTTCCTCAAGTTTTGAGGCCAGTTAGGGTATGTCGATCGTTTGAGACTATTGTGTTGTGCACCCACCAAAAGACACCTGTAGAAACAATCATGGCTTGTCTGTTAGCAGTCTTTTTGATCTTATGATTTGCTGCCAAAGGTGGCGAACTGGGCCATATAGGTGGCAACATATTTTGTAACTTTTTTTGATGATCAGTCTAAGGCTAGGAGCGTATAAATATATGTGTAATAGAAGATCAAAGGGTTGGAAAATCATTTGGCTAAGGCCTGGCAGAGCTAGGCTCTATTTTGAAACATTGTCCTTAATAGAATTGCAGTGCTTGTGGTAGAATTCTAGAGAGATTCATGTGTCATCTAGTTTACAGTCTGTCCCTTACTTCTTTTCATGTGGATATGTTTTCCTATTATTTGCCTCCATTATGTTGTTCTCTTTCATGTCTGAAACTAGTGTATGGTAATGCAAATTTTTTTTTATAAGCTATTTTTACTGTTTCATATATCCACCAACTTTTCCACTAAAGTTAGCATAGGATTCATCCCTATTCGATGCCGATGCTAATGGACTATTCATTTCTCTTCCCTTATCACCAGACAAATCATCTTGACTGTAAATGGGTGGATACCTTGCATCCGTCCAGAATGTTCATGTTGCATCACTGTCATTTGGTTGATATGTTATGTTTTGACCCCATTGCCCAATGTTTCTTCTCCTGATTATCTTACCAAAACCTTAAACAGTGTCCCATCAGAAATCTGACCTTCTAAGTATGCTTTGAATGATTATCTCGAGTAATAAGAATCATGTATGTTTGTCATTATCAAATCTGTGATTATTTTCAGTTTTCTTAAGTTTGAGAGAGATCCCTCTCTGACTGTGCTGGGTTAGTAGCACAAGTCTAAAGTGGTTTTGTGGTTACCCCGAAGTGTCCTCTTTCCACAACCTAGGGGTTCATTTTGGGTTATAACAGCAAGTAAATATGTCTCTCTTAATCCAAAGGGCCCACATCCAATTTCAACATGGCAAGAGATACACACTAATGAGGCAATGGTCTCATTAGATCATGATCGAGTTTCTGATATAGTTAGGGAAGGTACAAGAGACTTCATTAAGTTAATTAGTTTATTATATATTATACATATACAAATGTTGTAGAAATGCACATAGGACATTTGAATAATATTTGTAATGTATCTTGCAGGTGATGTATTCGTTGTCATTGCACCCCCCTCAACCAAGAAAATGTGGCATATTATTTGATGCGATGCACACAAATAAAAAGTAGGTCGGTGCATCCCTACCAAGATGGAGACTTCACATACCAAACTGGAGACATGGTTCTAATGGGACGCTTTTTTGAAAGAGTGAAAAAACAGGGTACTCATATTATTTACAAAGATTTTATGCCTGAATATATATCATGTCAATACAGTCATTTGGTGGTGGTAGCTCGGATACATCTAGCAGAAATCAAGGTGAAGAGAGGTGAGCCAAAGAGATGGAAGATGACAGAAGCTCACCATGATCGTATTATGGAGACTTGCATTCCTATAACCTATTGGCTAGATGAATGAGTTAAATGTATGCCACTTGCATCATTGACATAGTTTTCATGTTTTCTTGTGTAATATTTTTTTGGAGATTTTTGTGGAGGTTCTTTTATAAATGTATTTTTGTATATGCTTTAATGTCAAGAATAAAAATACTAGATGGGAGGCTTTTGTGAAAATTGGGTCATGGTGCTCCAATGTGAATAAAATTGAATGTATGGTCAGTGCTCCATGAACTTCCTCCATAATAGTTTTATACATATTTGTTTAGATGCTTTAAAAACAGTATTAAAGGTCTACTAGATAGTTGAATTGTAATGTTAGACAATATAATGTAATTGTAAAATTTCAATATGCACCTGATGCACTTATGTCTTGCTGCGCATCCCCCACCTGGGGATCAACATGTATGTCGTCGAGATGAACCGACACACTAGCTCTCCTACTGCTGCCACCAGTGGCAGCCGACCCCGGCGTGGCCTCACTCCTCGACGAATAGAATCGCTGCCGATGACCGCCCTCTTGGGCGACGTCAAATCCTCTCGTGCGTTGTGGAGCACGAAGCAATGAAGTTTTCTCTTCAGAACTCTCGGCATCACATTTCAATTTCTAATTCTAATTCTCTTTCAAATTTCATATTTAAAATTCAAATTCAAATTTCAAATTCTATTTCAAATTTTGCATTTCAAATTCAAATTCAAATTTCAATTTCAATTTCATATTCAATTTTCAATTTCAAATTCCAAGTTTCAATTTCGATTTGAATTCTAATTACATTTCCAATTCTCAATTTTCATTTCTCATTTCAATTTCAATTTTTGATTTTCAATTCGAATTTCATTTCAAAATTCAAATTCAATTTCAATATAAATTTCCAATATCAATATCAATATCATTTTCATTTTCAATTTCAAATTTACATTTCAATTCCAGTTTCAATTTCCAATTTCAATTTCAATATCATTTTTATTAGCAATGCTAGCATCATAGGGGCCCGAGCATCAAATATAGTTGTTCAACACTTGTTGTGACAACGTACAGGTATGGGATGGAGGGGAAATGGAATCAATACTATGTCAGCTGGGGCTCACTACATGTTTGACTCTCGATAATCTACCTTTTAAATTGAACCAGAGCAATAAAAGAAGTTTGTTAATGGATAAGCAAAGCAAACCTAAGCAGTGAGTGCATGACATGAGTGAGTGAATGATTATAATTTATGATATTTCCAATATTTTTAATGACGAGTCGAATTTGATAGCATAGGAATGATTATAGAGAGCCACGACGCTCTAGATCTATTGACATACATGAGAATGAATCAACGAATGGAAGGGTTGATTGTGTGTTGTCTTGAGACACATACCACATGAGAATCCAAACCAAACCAAGAGATAGTGTGGGTTGTTTGATGCACTTGCACCTAGGGATTCAAGTTGACTCTACCTACCACATCCTGAAGTAACCGCATATTTGAAGAGGTTGTGTAAATCCAATAAGAATGTTCAAATGGAGTATGGGATATGTGTGGCTCGTTAAAGAATCTAGTGTGATTAGTCCTTTCACGTGGAATTGACAAGCATGTAGATTTGTTTAGCAAATGTATAGACATGTGTTGTTTCATTTGCATGCAAGTTACCAGCGTTAAAGGTCTGTTGAGGCAATTGTTGGGAAATACATAGTATTGTTTATGCTCTAATTTTGTGGGCTTTAGTGGCTTGTGGCTAAAATGACAGTAGTGGCAGCAAGAAAACCCACATCAAAACTCCCAAAAGGTGCCAAGAGGTCATCTCTCTTGAGGAGGAAGCATAAAACAAACCATCCACTAATTAAAACATGGTTTGTCTTGTGTGGCTAATCTACATGGTAGAGAATTACTTTGTGTAGGCTTTGAGGAGTTGTGTGAATGGAGGTAAAGTACAATGTTGTTAAGGAAACATGTAGAAAAGTTGTTATTTAGCAGTGATAGGTTCTTCCTGTTTAGATAAGGGTCACATGATTAATTGTGTCCTTGAAACAAATCTGTGACAACACACGCCCTTGAGAATTAGGATGGTATTTGGTTTCAAGCGGCAGCTAGTGCAACACATTTAGGGATAAAATGTGGTGGTCACATTCAAATCATGTGAGCATGTTGGATACATATATTCATTGAGAATAGTTGGATTTCTTAGATAAAGTCCTCAATGTCACACCAGGACTAGGACTAGAGGTTGGGATGTGGGGGGGAAACTAAACTATTTTTAGAATGATATATTCTTAATATCTTGTAGGGACAAATCTTCTAGTTGAGGGTCAAGAGGTGGCATGAGTATTTTCAATGTTTATTTACCACTAGTAAACAAAGTAAATTTTTCTTTTAATGTTTATTTACCACTAGTAAACAAAGTAGATTTTTCTTTCAATGTTTATTTACTACCCTCGATGGGAAAACCACTAATCACAAACAATTTCCTTTAGCTAAGAGGCCATGACATGGGGTTACTCTTCCATCAAAATCACTCGGGATTTGAATTTGTTCCCCACAAAGACCATAAAAATAGATGATCAACATTGTCGACTAATATTAATTTTTTACGTAATGTACTAGGTATTGAGAATAATCCCCATGCATATTTTCTCTCTATGGTATTTTGGTTACCCTCTCTTGCCCATTTTCTTTCCTCTCCACTACATTTTCATCATCATCTCTTGGTTTGTGTATATGGAGTTTATTACAGTGGTTAGTGTGGCCATCATGAAGTGGGAAGTGGAATTCTAGAAGGTTCAAACTGACAGTATGATTTCACTCCCATCGGTGGATAAATTGGTGAATTTGCATGGTGGTCGACTTTACCCAACCTTGCAACTTCTCTAGTTTCCCTGGTTGGAATTGTTCTATGCATTTCGCTCTAATTCTCATTATAGGAGGTGCAGTGAAACAAAATCAATTTAGCCTATCCTCTCCTTCACCAACTAGGTTACTCGTTTGTTGTTTGCCATGACATTACAAAGGATTATCCCTATTGGATCAAGTAGACACCTAGGTGGATTTCCTCATCAAGGAAAACACATACAATGTGTATGAACTAGCTCCTCTAGAACATATACTTGTTGTTTGTGTTTCTTATGAAGATCATGATTAGGGGTTTCTTAAGGTCCCATATTTTTTTTGTTTTTCATTATTATCTTAGCAATGATTAGAAACCTATCAACTTGCTAGGTAGTTTTCATAACTTTCAAAAACTCAAGTTCTATAAGTGCTATGGTTTCCCTCTAGGCACGCCATTTTTATTTATGTTGTAAATGAGTTTTTATCAATATATATATATATATATATATATATATATATATATATATATATATATATATATATATATATATATGATTATGGTTTTTTGATAAGACTAAAGATTTGTAAATTAATATATATATGAGATATATTTTGATATATTCATATCAACTAAAGAAATACCTAAAAATTGACATATTATATTATGACATTTAGACCATGGCAAAGGGAGTCATCCAAATCTTAATAATAATAGATGTTGTTGTGCTTGCTTTTGTCATATTGATATGGACATGTTGTATTCACCTCAATGTGTTTGGATAGCTTTTAATGTGATGATTATTGAGGTATTAGACCTAAGCTTTGATTTTAAGAAAATGATTTTTTTTAACTTCAATATATTATAATTTATATTAACATAAAATTATTAGTTTATATTAACATATAATTATATTAATAAATATTGAATTTAATAAACATATTTAAATTTATTTTTAAAATGTTATATAATATATATTATTAAAACATTAAAAAAAATTATATATTTTGAATATTTAGTGTAGTGAAATGGAAGGCAACTTAGTGTGTATTCTATTTTTATACACGTAAGCATGTTTTCTAAAATGAAAATGTGCATATATTATTAAAAAGTGAGAATAACAGTATAATGATATTTATTATATATAAGTATTTATATGATATTATGTATAAATATAAAAATATATGTTTATTATATATAAACATTTATATGATATTATGTATAACTATAAAAATATACATGATAATGTGATAAAAAATAAAAATGACACTTCATCGAGGGTTCGAAAAATAAGTTTGTTCACTCCTGCACCAAAAATGGTGAAACATCTTCATGGAATCACCCTAATGAGGCATCGAAAACAACATGATTGCCACCTCTTAAAAAACAAACTTCCTCCATATCATAAAATGACCCAAATTCCCACTGGGAACAGTCTTTAATGCAAATACTATTTCAACACAAGGATCATATTAAATATATCCTCATAACGCTGAACACACAATGTAAAGTAGCAATCCCTCAACTCCCGGCAGGAAAATATCATCGCTCTCCATTTTAAATGAATAATATAATTGATTCAATTTTCCAAATCTCAGAGGGATTGATCATCAAAAGAGTGGAATGGGAGCATATCCGGAGAGGATTACGCCTGGCTTATAATGGAAAGTGGTTGTGATTCAGCCCGAAAGAGTTTGGTCAAATGAGGTGGATGATCCGCAACCCAACTTAGCAGATACATGAAGAATTGCAGGCAGTTGAAACCGCTAGAAAGGGATTCGCAACAACCAGATTTGTAATACTTAAAAATTGGTTTGCGTTGATTTTATTCATTTTGGACTTATGCAAGAGATTCATATATGAATGAATTTATTGTTTTGTAGGTTTTGATTCAAGGTGGAAAGTTGAAGCTAATAATGAGGGCAATTACATTGCAGGTTTAGGATGAACATGCTAAGACAGTCAAACAAGGTCAAAGTAAATGCGACATTGTTTCAGCATGACACAGTTTCAACATGAAAAAAAAACTCAAGGAATTCACTCTCAACCCACATGAAATTGTAGACCATTTATTATAATTTTTTTTTTAAATAATCCTAACTTATATTTTTTATTTATTTGCAGATCGAAGGATGGACGCACAATTTTTTTTTTATATTCTTTTTATGTTTTCAGAAAATAAAAACTAGAAGAACTTAAAAAAAAAAATTTGCAAAATTATTGAAAATTTATGAGCAATAGAAACAAATTGTAGATGAAAAATAGATTAGTCAATTTTTGTGTTATCGTCAACAATTATAATTCTTCCTGAAATCAATTTTAGTCATCCTACTTTCTGATCCTCACGATCGCATGAAGCATCAAGGAGAGCATACTTATTCTAAAAAACTTGAAAACAATGCCCTACCTACACTATGCTAATTGGAATTTAAAAATTAATTATGTGTAAGCAAACTTCCAGTTTAACCATTCACGCAACAGTAATAAAAATATGTTCAATGTTAATTTTGCAAATGGAAGATGAAGATAAACAGAAATGTGTGAAATTAGTTGTGGAAACTCTGATTTAACAAAATAAAAACACAAAGACTGATCTAACCTAATAATTAGTTGAAACCATTTTTTGATAAGGCTTTCGTAGGCTCAATTTCCATCACTCAGATCATGTTACAACTCCTTGTTGTCCTCCTCGACCTCCTGCTCGCATAATTGTTCTTCATCAAATGTGCAGGATTCCTCGAATGTTGTTTCCTCGTTCATTGCTAGAGGAGTAATTAAGCTCTCGGCTACTGTCAATATCTCCTCTTCTCAAGAAGAGGAGATCCTGATTTTTGCAAGGATCTGAGCGAGTTGTTCCAATCTTACACTCATTGTTAAATCATCTTGAAAAAGGGATTCTTACAACACCCAAATCTAAATGAAAAACTTAAATAAAAACACTATTGTTGAAACAAATAAAAAAAACTATGGCTGAAATAGAAAACAATTACCCTTCATAGTCGCAGGAATTGAAATTCACACTCTAGTGTAGGCTTGCAGGAAAAATCAAACTAAACTTCAATCCATCGTGCCTCCCTGGCAACAACGCCAAAATGTTGAGCAGATTTATTGTCGTTTAAATAAGTCCCCAAGCATTTAATTTATCAATCCAAGGAGTTCGTAGACTTATGAAGCACATGAAAAATCTATGCAGGATTGAAGTGGAATTAAGCTAATCTAACCCCCCTTTCTAATTTCTAATTGCTAATCTAATCCCCCCTTAACCTGAAACACACAACTGCTAATCTAATGCTGGAAGCTGAAACACACGATTGAAATTAAATTGCATGAAAATAAACTAACTACGACTAAAAGTAAATTGCATGAGGGAAAAACAACATGCGAAGAGCAACAAGACAACACGTGTGAGATCACACTAACAATAAATCAATCTTGCATTACAATGATCAAATCAAATCCATGACAAAAATAATGAAAGCATGAAAATTACAATTATTCAAATCAAAGCTAAGAATCCCTTTCTCCTAATTACAAAGTCAAGACTAACTTCTACAATCTAAGACTAATCTCCCCATATGAAGAGAGAACACTCTCTTTTATACATGAGATCCTTGAAAAGAATATAGGCATCTCATAATTACAGATCGACTATTCTCTCAACCAATTTTCCACTATTACAAAATATGATCCCTTCAAATCCTCCACACATCTCTCACAAATCTTGGATAAGATATGCCATCCAAATATCCATGATCTTCTCCTTAGAATGAGCTTGAATAATTATCTCCTTGAAATGGTGGAGGAGATATTAGAGAAGTATTTTGAATTAATCCTTCACATATTCCTACACATTACAAAGCTCATCCATACTTGAAATATTAATGAAAAACATGTCAATTTGTAATATTTAATAAAAAATTCACTTATAATACTAAAATGAATAAAGTGGAAAATAAGAAGGTGAAACCCATATATATGTATGGAAATGGTATAATGAAAGGTTAATGGGACAATGAAATGTGAGGAATAGCAGAAGGTAAAGTGGATGAAAATATGACATTTCTGAGTCCCAATAGGTATCTCTCTACAGTTTGTAAACTGCACTTATACGGTGGGAGGAAGTTCCATTCTCAGAAAAAGGAAAGAGATTCTTGGCTTGAGACAGTCCGACCTCCATCTACGGTCAATTTAGAACTGATCATTTGAAATTAGGGATGTTGAATGATTGAATGAAATATCATGCAAAGGGTCGATCCGTAGAGATTTGAACCCCAAGTATCCATCGTTCTCTTCCAATCAGAGTGTTATACTTTGTTTCAAGTGGCAGGGATAACCATGGTTGTAAACTGACTAGAGGAAACAAGTTGTAATTAAGTTAGTGGCTTGATTAACATACAGATATTCAACCAGGTTGTTATTACACAATTAATTACTTAGCACAACCCATCGCCACTCGATCGATATAGATCTGAGTCAGAATATACAAAGGTATAGAGAGGTTTTCTGCTATTACAAGCTTCTTTAATAAAAGGTGAAACGTAAATCGATTGACTCGACAAATTATAAAGGATTGTACATAAATAGAGTTATCTGGTAATCATAGTTTTCCTTAATAAAAAAATAGAAAAAAAATTGAAACGGACATCAAAATATATCATACTTAAGAAACAAAATCGATAACTACTTATACAAGGACATGAGTCCGGTGTCCTCAAGGATCGACTGGCTCTGATACCAAATGTAGTGACCCCCCCCATTTTTGGGGCCCTTCACAATCTAAATCTACAACTTAGCAATATAATATGAACCCAACAATTACATCTTATCATTAATAGAAAAATAAAACAAAATGAAGATTGAACTTAGTAATTACAAATGACACCATAATCTGTCAACCGCCGGTCGATCCCTCTGTCGAAGGAGTAGTTATAGTAAACTGATCCATATTGTCCTTTGTTGTCTTCTTCACCCGTTAGATCCCTCAAGTAAAATCTTGTTTTACCATAAGCGAAGCAATCGTTACCTTCACCACCCAACCGTAGGATTATGCAATCAGTCGCATAGCCACCCCCGAGATTCAGGGTTGTAGAGGATACAAATTTGCAAAGTTTCAGACATGATACCCCCCTCACCAGAATCCTTATCCAAACTCACCATAGAAAGCACAATCAGAAATTCATAGCCATTATAGCAGTCATCCAACAATAGGGTCCCTTTTCCCTTCTTCTCATCTTTCTTAAATAGGAAATTTTCCTACGACACATGTCGCTTCATGCAAAAATACTCTTTTATGTAATATTATTCAATACAAATATTCACTAACCCATGTGTCACTCTCTCATGAGAGTGCACATACTTTCCTCATTTTACTATTAGATGTCTCCTGATACTAGGATTCCAGGATTCCAATCCTTATTTTAGTGGGTGCATGTGGAGTTGACTAGTTAATGAATCCTAGTCTATCTTTTGCTCCATATTTAATTATAAATAATCATTTCATGCACAAATAATCTAATGCAATTCTATATGCCAAATACATAGGTGTTCATTTATCAATTTTCTTTATTCGTCTAGGTACCACATTGTCGGGTCCTTCTGACTTTATTTCCTCAATTGTCTAGGTACCAGATCATCGGGTCATTCTGACTTCCTTTCTTTAATTGTATAGGTACCACATCGTCGGGTCCTTCTGAATTTCTTTCCTTAATTGTCTAGGTACCACATCGTCGGGCCCTTCCGACAATATATTCTCATTTTATTATTGTGTTGGTATTCCATGTAGTGATTTAGGAACCATTACCATAAATCATTTGGCTACACTCTATGTGAGACTAATGGTGCTGAGGAGTAAGTTCGTTCTCACAACGTGACCCTCAACCTTGTACATGACCAATCCGTTATGGTGTCCCCTGTACAACTTCATGCTTCCCCGAGTAAAGCTGAAAGGTCTTTCCAAACTCGTGTGTGGATTATATCAGGAGTCAACACCATCGTCGTACCCCTATGTATTGTTAGGTTGAAATATTGTCATTTAATTCCGTTGTAGTATTCGCACAACCATTTAATTTGTCAATCTGAGGTTCGTAGGCTTACGAAGCACATGTAAAGTATATGCAGGAATGAAGTGTAATTAAACTAATCTAACCCCCCTTGTTAATTGCTAATTGCTAATCTAATCCCCCCTTAAGTTAAAACACAAAACTGCTAATCTAATGCTGGAAGCTGAAACACACTGCTGAAAGTAAATTGCAGAAAAGAAAGACAACATATGAAGAGCAACTAGAGAACACATGTGAGCTCACATTAACAATAAAGAAATCTTAATTTACATCACACAAATCAATGAAAAATCATCAAAACTAGATTATGAACAAAAGCTGAGAATCCCCTTCTCCATATTACAAAGTCAAGACTAACTTCTACAATCTAAAACTAATCTCCTCCTAATATATGATTAACCTACATATCTTATCCCAAAATGAAGAGAGAGCACTCTCTTTTATACATGAATTTCTTTGAGAAGGAGATAACCATCTCATAATGATAGATCCATTATTCTCTGAACCACTCTCAACTAATTTTCTATTATTACAAAATATGATCCCTTCAAATCCTCCACATGTCTCTCACAAATTCTCCACATGTTTCTCATACATCCTACATAAGATATGCCAACCAAACTCCATGATCTTCTCCTTGGAATATTCTTTGAATAACTATCTCCATGAAATGGTGGAGATATTCGAGGAGTCTTTCTTTGAATTGATCCTTCCATATTCCTACACATTACAAAGCTCATCCATACTTGAGATATTAGTGAAAAACATGTTATTTTCCAATATTTAATCATAAATTCACTTATAATACTAAAATGAATAAAGTGGAAAATAATGAGATGAAAATCAAGTATATGTATGGAAATGGTATGATGAAAGGCTAATGGGACGATGAAATGTGAAGAATAGTGAAAGGTAAAGTGGATTAAAATGGGACATTTTTGAGGCCCAACATACTCCCCAACTGAACCTGTTGCATGTCCTCATGCAACCTTGCATGGATCTGCTTAAGAAATTTTGGCATCTGAACTTTGGCTTTGCTTGATGATGTCTTTTAAATGTTTCCAGGATGTGCATCACATGAGTAATAGTTGGAATTTTCTTATGGTTGGTTCTTGTGTAACAACCATAAAGAATGCTGGTTCTTATGTTAACAACATTTATTTCATGATGCAAAATGTATGAGTAACAACTGGCATTTTCTTATGAATGCAAGGAATGGAGTAGCAGCTGATATTTTCTTTTGAATGCAAGGAATGTTGGTTCTTGTGTAAACAACATTCATTCTGTCATTTGTTTCCTTGCTGCAATAATTAAACCATACACTCACTAGAAATAACAAATCATCAACTATGTATAAGCAAGTGTCACTGTGCATAAGAAATCCTTTTCTTTATGAATCATGCGAATATGTGTATTAATGTGTATGAAGGAAAGTGCAACAGGGGAATTGTCGGAAAAGAAATGTTGGTGAATGGTAAATGAGTGGAATGATAGTAGTGAAATGATGATAATGAACATAGTTCGGAATTGGAACTGTGAAATGGTGTAAGACCCCTCCTTTAGGGTCCCCTTGAACTGAACCTGAAACTTTAATAACTTCATACAAACAAATTAGCCATTATAGTTATTGGAAAAATAAAATAAAAGAGTGAATAACTTAACAAAAATAAGCAAAACCTTAACCTATCAACCCGATCCAGGTGGTCCATTGTTGTCTGCGTCTTCCGTAGGATCCCTCCATCAAAGCTCGTTTAACCATAGGCGAAGCAACCGTTAGCTTCGCCACCCAACCATAGGCTCATGCTTTTAGTCTCATGGCCTCCCCCGAGCTTTGGGTCGTAGAGCTCACACAAGTATTTCAGAAATTCAGCTTGGGCTTCCCTTCCCACCAGGATTTCTAAGCCAAACCCTTAGATAGCAGCAAGTCTTTGAGGCATTCGAAAATTACGACAATCGTCCAAATTATGGGCCCCTTACCCATTCCTTAAGCCTTCCTTATAAAGGGAAATCTCCTATGACACATGTCGCTTCATGCATAATTAAATATTTTTAATTATTTATTTAATTAAAACACTCACCCATCCAAGTGTCAGTTTCTCTAGGAAGTGCACCTACATCCCTAAGTTTGCTCTAGTTTGTCCCCCAGATATTTTAATCAACTCCTAGCTTTTAGTTGACTAGGTGTCTAATCTATTTTGCTGCTAAATAATAATTTCTATTATTTTAAATGCTCAACAAAATAACTATTCATGTGCAAATGTCTAAGCTATTGTTATGCATTTGCTAAGTAATAATCTAGCGTTATTCTCCTAAGTTTTTATGCAGTTTAATTTAACAATCAAACTCACTAGGATCACGGTGCCGCGTCATTGGGCTCCTGGTTCCTTAATTTTTTAATCCCCTGACATGGCACCACTCCATCGGGTCCAATCATCCATGGTTTCCATTCCTTGGCATGGTACCACCTCGTTGGGTCCTTGCGTCCATTCTTTCCATTCTCGATAGGGTACCGCATCGTTAGGCCCTTCTGCCACCATCTTTCTGTTTTGACTTGCGGGAACTCTTGTAGGGATTTTAGGAATCGTTACTATCCATCCTCCGTCTACATGCTATCTAGGGACTAATGGTGCTGAGGAGTGAGTCCGTTCTCACTGCGTGCCCCTCAACTCGTACGTGACCAGCTCCGTTGTGGCCCACCTCGTATGCCCTCACGCATTCCTCTTGAGCAAGCGGATCAATGCTTATCTTCTCATGCGTGGTATTCTTGTCGGAAGTCGACATCGTCGTCGCTTCCCCTGTGTGTGATTTACCCATACTCTATGACCCTCCATGTTCCTTTGTGTGTCCGTTGGTGAACCGTCTCACTTGTTTCTACACACACTTCTCACAACAAATTATTAGTAGCACTGTTCTCAACAATCATCATCTAGTTTCTAACTCTAGCATTTGTTAAACATTTATGATTTATTCAAACTGCTCATTCATCTTATCAAATATACATTTCGTCGCCAAATACATAATCACCATACAGCTAGTCATTAAGAATTATCCATCAACATAATTTTCCATAGTCATAGCTAATCGTTTAACATATGCAATTATTCATTTACCTCAACAGTTCCGATACACATACTAAAGAAATAAGGTCAAAAGGTTATTTAATTAATGTTTCAATCAACCGGGTCACTCAGCAGGTGCCCTCAATGTATACACAAGTCTAGGGGCACTACATACACCCCTACTTATTTAGAACTTTGTCCCGAAGTTTAGAATAAAAATGGAAAACTACGACGCATCTCAGTTGCGTCCTCCCAGGTCGCAGAGCTAGGACTGTAACTGTCCTACTGCACTTTGACTTGATCAATCAGGGCTAATCATTAAGCATGATGTAATCAATCAATTATACCACTCCGCACATATAAAACAAGGCTCAAGAGACCACTATATCGAAGTTGTTCAGTCGGGTTCCTTGACAGGTTTCCTTAAGGTCCACAGTCATTCTAGGGGCATTACATACACCCCCCCTTAAATAGAACTTTGTCCCGAAGTTAATTTTTGTTCTCGTGCTTCCGATGCTAGGCTTTACTTAATTTCTATTCTCATCTCGAGGTCATTCTATTCTATTTTTCTTCAACATTCATGGCCATAGAACTCGTGGTTCTAATCATTAGTATCATTACTCGAGGTTAACGAGATTATCACATCCTTACCTCATTTCATCAATAGAAACCCAAGATGTTATTGATTCCGTTGTGTATACTAACTTCAATGATCGAAAGTTCCTAGTGGGTTGCACTATCACATAGTCCCTTATAGTTGTGACTATAATCGTGTCTATATAGATGCATACAATTCAAACGTTAACTACTTCTAACATGATTTCATCATCATATAATTTGCTACAAAACATAATCACTGTAATTTATTATAAATCCTAAAATTAACCACTATTAATTTAATAAACATGTGACCCAATATTTTGCATCGTCACAGTTTATAAAAGATGAGACTTAAGCTTCTAACTATGTACCAATTTAAATAATCCAACATTCCTACACATTCATTGAGGCTTTAAACCCTTTTTCTAAGTATGATCTAGGAAATTCATAACTCGAATGCATGTATAAGAGGGTCTTTCTAGTACTTAAATTACCTAGGTGTTCATTTCAATCTCCTGCCTAATCTGTAGGAATAGTTATATGAAAATATGCTTCTATTCCACTATACTTCGTATAACTACGATAAGACTAACTAAATATATTACCTACTTCTATAATATTAAATACCACTTACTCTTGAATATACATATGTCCTAAAATTCCAACATACTAGACACATACTATCCCTCCATAATTGACATTATTGAAGTGTCACATAAGTATATAATTTGTTAGATTTATTGTACCTCTCTTTTCTAACAAAATGAAGCACATATAGCCATACCATAAAATCCTTACAATTTGGCTTGAGGACATAATTAACACTTTACATAATAAATTAAATGTGATTTATATCTATATATCTTTAGCTTCTAATTCACATCATTCTTTCCCGAAGAACATATAAAACACTAATATTATGTAATTTAAACATCATAAATATATAATTCCTTTTACTTTACTTTACATCGTTCCTTGGGAGAAACATACAAAATACTATGAAATTTACTCTATAACATTTACTCTACTTGCAGAAGATGGATATGTGCAGAATACAAATATACAATACTTCAATATTATAAATTCTTATGAACATGTTGCAATCATAATGAATAGCATATAATCCTTTAAATTTCCCAACTATTTTAAATCCTAACATTAGTTTCCAAATGTGCATTTATAAATAGCTTTCCTACACTTAGATTACATCATATAATCATGTAAATTTCACGAGTGTCTTACATCTAGCGCTTATCCTCAAAATGAATTTTTAAGAAACTTTTCCATATGATTCTTTAATATTTATTCACTTCCATATCTTTGTCTTAATCGCCATAACTTATAAATATAATTTGAAATATATATAAATGTTATATGTTCTAACACATTCAACACAATACGATCTGTTTAATCTATAGAGAGTGAAAAGGAGTGTTATACACAAAATATAATTCTTTTCTAAAAGTCAAACCAACTTTTCAATACATTTCAATAGGATAATCTCTTTTTCTTTTTTTTAAGTTTTCTTATAAGATGTAACCCACATTATGCTAACAAAGCTATCTACATATGATACTTCCTAAGACCTCTAAACACTTTTAATAAACAAAAAGGACTAGATCCTATTATGTCTTACTTGGATAGAGATAGGATGCAAAAGTTCCGACACGAGCGTTTTTAAAAATAATAAATCACAAGAAAAAAATATATATATAAATCTTCTATGAAATAAGCTCACGATATAAGCCATCCACAAGGGGCCTAAACTATATGATACCATGAATATGGCACAAGATCGTTTCAAAAGGTGAAAAATGTAAACAACCAAATTATCATCGGACACTTGGTCGAAGTTATTAGCTACTAGACTTGGTAGACCATCTTCATACATTAAAAATATGAATAAAAGCAGTGACGTTAATCGAGACTAAAGTAAAAGGTTTTCATAGGATCAACAGAGGCACGGGGTTACACCATCACTCAATGCCCAGCAAGGAGTATACGTTGATTGCATTGGCAACTCAATGGTCGAATGCCGAGCTAGCAAACATAGCAACTGAGAAATTAAGTTATTACCCTTCTTCTCATCGCCTCTCCATGACTGTAAATGTATTTAGCAAAATCGTATCAGCAGTGAACACAATTACTATAAGTTAGTGAAGTAAACATAGTAAAGTAAAGGCGACAAGTAGGGAACAGCTGTTGCTGGTTCGCCAAGTGGCCAGTGAAGGAACACTACTCTTGCAGAATTCAAGGGGATTGTGTAAAGTTTATGAGTGCGTCCAAGGAAAAACTGAAGTTGTACACTCACTCAAAGGGAAGAACAACAACAGGAGTGAAATGTAACAATAGCTCGGCTCAAACTTCACGGCGTCATCTCCAACATAAGGGACACATGTCAGAGGGATAAATGGAGGCATAAAACAGAGATCCAGGTTTAAACTAGACATGAGTTTGCAGTAAACCAAAATACCAAGCCCTAGGGACAGTTTCAGCATAAAGTTCTATTGGGTCTGTAATGGAGGGCACAACAATAGACATATCACTCACCGAAACATATACATCACTACAACGTTTTCAGATTCGCGGAGATTCCATAATTACAAACTACGTTTTCAACCAAAAACTGTACTGTAAGGGATGTAAAACGACGTCTCCAGCTTACTCAGAGATCAAAACACAATTTAATATCTTTTCTAAATTAAACTGTGGTCAATAAGAGGCACAAATTGCAGATTTAAAACAGACAAAGATCCATAAAAGAGAGAGATTCGTAATGCGTTTTCAGTTCGAAAGGATTCTAAAAAAAATAAAAATACAAACTACATTTTTCAATCAGGAAGTATAAGGAATGTAAACGGTTTTTCCAGCCTACTCAGAGATCAAAATGAAATTTAATATGCTTTCCAACTCAAACGGAGGTCAGTAAGAAACATGAATTACAGTTTCAGAATAGACAGGGATCCATGAAGGTGAGTTTGTATTGTGCTTCAGAATCGCAAGATCCTAATAAATACACACTGCATTTTTCAACAGGTAAATAATTAAGTTTCAAAATAATAAACATATAATAACGCAGAGATCTAAGATCCCTTATAAATTCGACTTCTCTATAGAACAACACCATAACGAAAATGCTTATGAAGTTTCCATGTACGCCGAACATATTCAGTTCATCACATGTATTTTAAGATCTGCAACTTTCTTTAATCTATAACGTTTTTGGAAATAAGACGTATTTATAATAATCAAAAAAAATTTACGGTGAACTTATTCAACTTTTCTTATGACACCTCAGATCTACGATTTGATTTTATGTATATGAACATATCACCACATCTGGGAGCTAGCATTCTCGATCTCTGCATCATCCAAGCAGCATGTATATTTATATCATAAAAAAATAGAGCAAAGTCAGATGCTTACTATTCCAAGCATGTCCCAACCCAAACAGCTCAGCAGCAAAATAAAATATGTTTGCAGCAATCATGCATTCACGCCGTTCGACATGTAAAGACCGTATCTCACTTAGTTAAAGATATAAGAAACTAATTTCAGGACGAATCTTAACTTTAAGCAGCAGATCTATGACACCTTCTTATGATACAGGCATTCATCCAAAGTCGGTGCAGCATTCAAACATACCCTACGGCGGAAGACATTCAACCTACAGAGATTTCACCAAATTGATGGCGGATTATAAAAGGAATCCTACAATGGTAATCTATTCAGCATACTGCGATTTCACTTCAGCACATACTAATCCACCGTTTTCATCCCGGAATAAACAGAGCAAGTGATTCCATTTTCAAAGGATTGGAAACCCTATAGCAGAGTATGGACAATACCCAGATCTTGTTTTCTCTTCCCCCAGTATTCATCTCAACAAATGATAGGTAAATATATCCCTAAATAAAGGACAAAACGCAGCATGATACATCTATCAATAAAACAAGACTAAAACACAGCTATAAATACTATCATGGGATCAGGCTCTGTCAATCCGTTATTTTCCCCAATACTCATCACAACAGGTGATATCTCTATCCCCAAAACAAGATTTTTAACAGTAGTATGAAATCGGCATATCTATCTTCAAAACGTAAGGAGTATAGAATGATTTGTTCAAACCAAAAATTCTGAACAGATAGTAAATCGAGTTTTCCAACCAAAACGTACAGCGATTACATAGATATTAAAATGATAAATGTAGGCAAAGTGAAATTCTGATTCCATAAATATAAAATAAAATCAACACTGAAGTCTGGGTAGATATTAGGATCTAGAAATCTTTCCCTAGCAAAGTTTAATTAGATTGACAGAGTTCATGATCCAAAAATTAAGTTGCAGATATCAAAAGATAAAAGCGACAAAGTATAAGACCAGGGTTCAAATATATGAATAAAATCAATGCTATAATCTCACAGAGATCATGTACACGCTGGTGCGATCTAAGGAAAAGCAGACAGAGGTTTTATGAAAAAAATTGAAACAGAAAAATTGACTCCCTTGAGGATGCCTAATTCAGAATCCTTTAACCGTGACTGAAATTTTTCTTTTAAATGAACCAGATCTAAGCGGTAGGCTAGCTCAGATCTCGGTCTCCATAGGCAAGGCCTTGAATCAAGTTCGTTCTTAATTGGCAGACGTCTAAGAAATTAGGGCGATGCATTTTAATTTTTACAGAGATCAAAACATAATCTGAATTGACAGAGATAAAAAGAATAGCGCTCCATTCAATCAACAGAGATCAATTTATACAGTGATCCATTTTAGTTTTTTTTTTTTTTAACAGAGATCAAGATATAATTCGAAATGACAGGGTCAAGACCTTCGGTTTGAATCTAAGAGAGATATCTGGATTTTAATGATCTACAGAGACATTCTTCAGAGGTCGATATCTTCTATAGTGTTCAGCTAGTACCATATATAAATTGTTTGGAATAATCGCAGATGACTAGGCGCTAAATAGGCTGAGATTGGTTGATTGGGTAATACATAAATTATGACATTTGAATCCATAAATTACACAGAGTTTTAGATCGAGATCAGGTTGATTTGGTAATACATAAATCCTGACATTTGAATCCATAAATTACATAGAGCTTTTAGATTGAGATCGGGTTGATCCGGTAATATTTGTAACCTCACCCTTAGCCAGCGATAATGGGGCGATCGTTTCACTCATACATAAAGTTGTGATGTGGTATATAAAACAATCTATATTTCTGGAGACTGGGAGAACAGACCTACACCGAACTGTGTATGAGTGTGTAATGAGTAGAAAGCAGACGATCTCTCCAGAACAAACTCGCGTAGTAGATCTACAACGATCTGGGTAGGTGGGGTAAGTATAAGATTGACATTGTGGCTCTAATAAACGTAATTCTATTTCCAAATACTACGCAGAGAAATTTGTTTCAGAAATTTTGGACATGTCAATAGATGATCGATGCTCAGACAATTTAAAAGAAACAATGCCATCCAATGCCTTTCAATTCCAAATTTAAAACACGTAGAATTTTAAAGAACAATATCATCCAACGCTTCCCCATTGGAAATCAAGACGACAGAGATTTAAAAGAAACAGTGTGCAAGGATGAATTAAAAATATAAACAATGTGCCATCAAATGGTGGATCTGTGCCATCGAAATAGAGCACGGATGAATTAAAAATATAAGCAATGTGCCATCAAATGGTGGATCTGGAAATCATTTCCCATTCAAACGAAATAGAAAACAACGATTTGAAAAGTCAATACTCCATCATGGATTTAGATCTGGAACACATTTCTCATTCAATTGAAATAGAACACAGAGCCTTAAAAGTCACCGTAAGAGTGTTGGATCTACACATTTGATTGACAAATCGATTTACGAGATCTGGATTTTAATAAAACACAGAGATATAAAACCAGATCCAAAATTTCAATTTATAACAGAGTTTTGGGCTTATTCTTTAAACGCAGAGATCTCAAAAATAAATACAAGATTTATATTTCGATTTATGCAGAGAAATTTCAACTTCCTTCTTAAACACAGAGATATAAACAAGATCCAGAAATTTAATTTATAACAATGTTTTTAATTTAAATTGTAAACGCAGAGAGCTCAAAATATAAAATAAGATTCAAGTTTCGATTTGTGCAGAGATCTAAACTTAATTTCAGCATAGATAACGGCTGATTCGTATCAAATCTATATATGGAAGAAGGCGATTTCCATATTTCGAATTCGAGAACAGAGTATTTGAAATATTTGCAGATCATCCATATTTTAAAAGAAAACGATTCTCAAATTTATAAATACAATACAATACAATACTGAAATACATTGAACCTGATCCGGCAGTCGATCCAAGAATTTGAAGAAGATGACGAGGTAGCTGGTTTCCGAGTCCAATCCAACCTTGATGAAGATGTCGACAACCCCTGTATAATATGAGTCCGGTGCCGTCAAGGCTCGATCGGCTCTGATACCAAATGTAAGACCCCTCCTTTAGGGTCCCCTTGAACTGAACCTGAAACTTTAATAACTTCATACAAACAAATTAACCATTATAGTTATTGGAAAAATAAAATAAAAGAGTGAATAACTTAACAAAAATAAGCAAAACCTTAACCTGTCAACCCGATCCAGCTGGTCCATTGTTCTCTGCGTCTTCCGTAGGATCCCTCCAGCAAAGCTCGTTTAACCATAGGCGAAGCAACCGTTAGCTTCGCCACCCAACCATAGGCTCATGCTTTTAGTTGCATGGCCTCCCTCAGGCTTTGGGTCGTAGAGCTCACACAAGTATTTCAGAAATTCAGCTTGGGCTTCCCTTCCCACCAGGATTTCTAAGCCAAACCCTTAGATAGCAGCAAGTCTTTGAGGCATTCGAAAATTACGACAATCGTCCAAATTATGGGCCCCTTACCCATTCCTTAAGCCTTCCTTATAAAGGGAAATCTCCTGCGACACATGTCGCTTCATGCATAATTAAATATTTTTAATTATTTATTTAATTAAAACACTCACCCATCCAAGTGTCAGTTTCTCTGGGAAGTGCACCTACATCCCTAAGTTTGCTCTAGTTTGTCCCCCAGATATTTTAATCAACTCCTAGCTTTTAGTTGACTAGGTTTCTAATCTACTTTGCTCCTAAATAATAATTTCTATTATTTTAAATGCTCAACAAAATAACTATTCATGTGCAAATGTCTAAGCTATTGTTATGCATTTGCTAAGTAATAATCTAGAGTTATTCTCTTAAGTTTTTATGCAGTTTAATTTAACAATCAAACTCACTAGGATCACGGTGCCACGTCGTTGGGCTCCTGGTTCCTTAATTTTTTAATCCCCTGACATGGCACCACTCCGTCGGGTCCAATCATCCATGGTTTCCATTCCTTGGCATGGTACCACCTTGTTGGGTCCTTGCGTCCATTCTTTCCGTTCTCGACAGGGTACCACATCGTTGGGCCCTTCTACCACCATCTTTCCGTTTTGACTTGCGGGAACTCTTGTAGGGATTTTAGGAATCGTTACTATCCATCCTCCGTCTACATGCTATCTAGGGACTAATGGCACTGAGGAGTGAGTCCGTTCTCACTGCGCGCCCCTCAACTCGTATGTGACCAGCTCCGTTGTGTCCCACCTCGTACGCCCTCACGCATTCCTCTTGAGCAAGCGGATCAATGCTTATCTGCTCATGCGTGGTATTCTTGTCGGAAGTTGACATCGTCATCGCTTCCCCTGTGTATGATTTACCCATACTCTATGACCCTCCATGTTCCTTTGTGTGTCCGTTGGTGAACCGTCTCACTTGTTTCTACACACACTTCTCACAACAAATTATTAGTAGCACTGTTCTCAACAATCATCATCTAGTTTCTAACTCTAGCATTTGTTAAACATTTATGATTTATTCAAACTGCTCATTCATCTTATCAAATATACATTTCGTCGCCAAATACATAATCACCATACAGCTAGTCATTAAGCATTATCCATCAACATAATTTTCCATAGTCATAGCTAATCGTTTAACATATGCAATTATTCATTTACCTCAACAGTTCAGATACACATACTAAAAAAATAAGGTCAAAAGGTTATTTAATTAATGTTTCAATCAGCCGGGTCACTCAGCAGGTGCCCTCAATGTCTACACAAGTCTAGGGGCACTACATACACCCCTACTTATTTAGAACTTCGTCCCGAAGTTCAGAATAAAAATGGAAAACTACGACGCATCTCAGTTGCGTCCTCCCAAGTCGCAGAGCTAGGACTGTAACTGTCCTACTGCACTTTGACTTGATCAATCAAGGCTAATCATTAAGCATGATGTAATCAATCAATTATACCACTCCACACATATAAACAAGGCTCAAGAGACCACTATATCGAAGTTGTTCAGTCGGGTTCCTTGACAGGTTCCCTTAAGGTCCACAGTCATTCTAGGGGCATTACATACACCCCCCCTTAAATAGAACTTCGTCCCAAAGTTAATTTTTGTTCTCGTGCTTCCGATGCTAGGCTTTACTTAATTTCTATTCTCATCTCGAGGTCATTCTATTCTATTTTTCTTCAACAGTCATGGCCATAGAACTCGTGGTTCTAATCATTAGTATCATTACTCGAGGTTAACGAGATTATCACATCCTTACATCATTTCATCAATAGAAACCCAATATGTTATTGATTCCGTTGTGTATACTAACTTCAATGATCGAAAGTTCCTAGTGGGTTGCACTATCACATAGTCCCTTATAGTTGTGACTATAATCGTTGTAGTGCCCCTAGACTTTTGTAGACATTGAGGGCACCTGCTGAGTGACCCGGCCGATTGAAACATTAATTAAAAACCTTTTGACCTTAATTTTTTTGAGTATGTGTATCTGAATTGTTGAGTTAAATGAATAATTGCATATGTTAAACGATTAGCTATGACTATGGAAATTATGCTGATAAATAATGCTTAACGACTAGCTGTTTGGTGACTATGTAATTGTCGACGAGATGTATATTTGATTAGATAAATAAGAAGTTGAATAAATCATAAATGTTTAACAATGTTAGATTTAGAAATCAGACGATGATTATTGAAGACAGTGCTACTAATAAATTGTTGTGAGAAGTGTGTGTAGGAACAAGTGAGACGGTTCACTGACGGACACACAAAGGAACTTGAAGGGTCGTAGAGTACGGGTAAATCACACACAAGGGAAGCGACGACGATGTCGACTTCCGACGAGAATACCACGCATGAGCAGATAAGCATTGATCCGCTTGCTCAAGGGGAATGCGTGAGGGCGTACGGGGTGGGCCACGACGGAGCTGGTCACGTACGAGTTGAGGGGCGCGCAGTGAGAACGGACTCACTACTCAGCGCCATTAGTCCCTAGATAGCATGTAGACGGAAGATGGATGGTAACGATTCCTAAAATCCCTACAAAAGTTCCCGCAAGTCAAAACGGAAATATGATGGCAGAAGGGCCCAACGATGAGGTACCCTGTCGAGAACGGAAAGAATGGACGCAAGGACCCAACGAGGTGGTACCATGCCAAGGAATGAAAATCTTGGAGGATTGGACCCGACGGAGTGGTGCCATCTCAGAGAATGAAAAATTAAGGAACCATGAGCCCAACGACGCGGCACCGTGATCCTAGTGATTTTGATTGTTAAATTAAAATGCATAAAAACTTAGGAGAATAACTCTAGATTATTACTTAGCAAATGCATAACAATAGCTAAGACATTTGCACATGAATAGTTATATTTTGTTGAGCATTTAAAATAATAGAAATTATTATTTAGGAGCAAAATAGATTAGACACCTAGTCAACTAAAAGCTAGGAGCTGATTAAAATATCTGGGGGACAAACTAGAGCAAACTTAGGGATGTAGGTGCACTTCCTTGAGAAACTGACACTTGGATGGGTGAGTGTTTTAAATAATTAAATAATTAAAAATATTTAATTATGCATGAAGCGACATGTGTCGCAAGAGATTTCCCTTTATAAGGAAAGCTTAAGGAATGGGTAAGGGACCCATAATTTGGACGATTGTCGTAATCTTCGAATGCCTCAGAAACTTGCTGCTATCTAAGGGTTTGGCTTAGAAATTCTGGTGGGAAGGGAAGCCCAAGCTGAATTTCTGAAATACGTGTGTGAACTCTACGGCCCGACTAGCTCGGGGGTCTGGAAGGAAGAAGAGTACTTCCAGAGTGGTTGGGTGGTTTACCGAGGTGTCCGCCGGTGAGTGATCAAGGTCTCCAGCAGTAGCACAGCAAGGATCATCTTCAGCAAGATTCAGCTGCAACCACAACGGACATTCGACCTTGAATTCGACGATCTAAATCAGGTTCATTGTTTTTCAGTTTAATTCTTTCAGTATTTAGGATTAATATTGTTGTTCTTATATGTGGGAATCATTACTGGTATATTTCATACTTTATTTCTGTACCAGATCAGTTTGAAATGCCTATAGTAATTTCCTCGAATGGATCTAAATACTCTGTTTTGCATTAAAAGATTATTGCTGTAAAGTTTGTAAAAAAATGCACATGACTCTGTTTTATATGTAAGGATCAAACTAGTACTGTAAAAAGAATATTTATATTTTCCATTTCAGATCTGGGTTTTGATTGCAAACTTATAGCGTCTCAATATCCGTCCGTGCTTACATCAAAATCTAATGGAGACTCTGCCTGTTCAACCCGATCTCTGTACATCTTATATAGGGCGTTTCCAGTTCTGCGATTATGAATTGAATGCAGACTCCAGCCTTTGTTTTTAACCTTCTAGAGTGTTTCAATATCAAAGGGCGTCCCCAGATCTAGGGCATCTTCTGAAAACTGATCCATTCAAAACTCAGTGGCTCATTATGATTTAGCCATTCCAGATCTAGAGTGATTTTCTTTTCGACCATTAAAATCTTATGCCATATCGATCTGAGTTTTATTTCTTCTAGAGTGTTTCAATATCAAAGGGCGTCCCCAGATCTAGGGCATCTTCTGAAAACTGATCCATTCAAAACTCGGTGGCTCATTATGATTTAGCCATTCCAGATCTAGAGTGATTTTCTTTTCGACCATTAAAATCTTATGCCATATCGATCTGAGTTTTATTTAAGTGCGTTACATTAAAATGCAGTGGAGTATGGGAAGAGCGTTTCTCAGAATCTATATTCAAATCTCAGTATTTTAAATTTCTATGACAAAATGCCTAGGTCCCAAGCAACTAATCTGCTTGCTCAAACATTCGAGAACTGGAAGTTTAAATTATATTGCTCGTTTTACTCTTCATATCGATAGTATCTTAGCTCACACTCAGAACGATTCGATTACAAGCCCCTGTGTCTAGATTAGTGTGGATGACGTTTTCTTTTACTCTGCATCAAATTGGCATCTAGATAAGGGATCTGAATTTCTTTGGCATCCTAACTCTGTCCCCTTCTTACAACCCTTCGAAAATTGTGGATCTCTTTCAGAATCGGTGGTGTATCTTTTATAATTCATCCTTGTAGTACAGATCCTTATCATAAATCTTATTTGCGTTTTCAAATTCCTCTGTATTTCATGACGAAGGGTATTCCAGATCCTAGCCATAAAATTAAATTAAGTTTTCAAATTGCCCTGTATTTTATAATGGAGGCGACTTCAAGAATCGTATCAGAATTTTATTGGGGATTAGACCTTCAATTCTCATTCTGTCGACACCTGTAGGTTTCCATTGGAACTTGTTTATGTGTTCAAACTCTATCAAATACCCTATACATTTCCATTTAGAAAAATGAGCATAAGTTTCGGTTCATCCCTCGACTGTATTAAGTAGAAGAAAAGCTTTCATTGTATAATTCATATATGAAATCATTATTTAATATCTCTGCATTTGGAAATTGACCATGAAACTCCAACTCTACCAATACCAGTGCGAGTACCAGCTCCTTCTTAATTCACTGTGAACTGCTGGCGTTTCCGGGAAATCTCAGTAATTGTTCTTAACCTTCTGGACTTTTCGAAATCTGATGGCATTCCAAATTTGATGGTACCTTTCATGTCCTATTTTGATTCCTTGTGTAGAGTCTCTAGATGTCGAAATTATAGAATGTAAGTGTAGTCTCTTTAATCTTCTGTACATCAACGCGAAGATCGTATAGTATTTTCCAAAATGGTAATCCGATTCTTATTGTGATCTTCAGAAACCTCTGTTTACAACTCAGTCTTCAGTTTTATTGATTTATGGATTAGTAAGATCTTATTCCAATTCGATCCTGAACAACCCTACGTATCTTATGAAAGTCGAATAGCACTTGAGGACTTATGCCACCTGTTTATTACTTGTAGTAACTGCTAGTTGCCTCCAAGATCTGGGCACACGTTATCTTCAGTTAATGTCATATGTCAGGTAGTAAGCAAGCGTTGGAGTCTACTTGCCACCGGTCATGCGATTATACAAACTGCCGGTTGTTATCTATTATCTTAAGGAAATGAATCGATCTTGCCGATTATACATAGGGTTTATTACATTAATTATTGAGAGTATTCAAATGGATAATTGTGTGAGGAGATTCAATTATAATCATGTTGTCAAATTGATTTTATATGAATGTCACTCATTTTATTTAAAATATGTTCTTACTTCTTTTCTTATTATGGTGACAGAGGTAAGAGTTACTTTTACAATTTGTTTATTTCTATATTGTTGAAATGTGATATTGAACCCGTGGCATGGTTATGCCAATCCGTTTGAATTCCATATGTTAATTACTTGGTAGAGATATGAAAGGATATAGATAAGGACGGGGCTTGAAAAGATTAGGGTTGTAGAATAACAAGTTAGGAATATATATATATATATATATATAGTTTTATATGCATTAATGTGTTGATTAAATTATGCAATGGGATAAGGATGTATACATAAACATGCAATTATTATTGAGAGCAAAGTTAATATGTCGATATATGCTTGCGTAATTTTAGATATATTAGTTGTAATCTTGTCATAAAATACTAAATAGAATTGTGTCATTAGTATTTGTGGTAAATTTCATTATATGGATACTTATATTAATTGGTTTGATATAATTAAATATGCAAATGTCATTATGCCGCTAGTACTGGACCTTTACTTAAATTTGAATGTGTTAACTTGAAGTATATATGAGTAAAGTATGTGAACATAAATGCATCATTTTAGTTATCACATTATACTAATATTTTAAAAGTTGATGTTTATTATAGTGCCTGCATTATATTAGCAAGTTAAGGTTAATGGATTATTTTGGGTTATTGCACTATTTTAGTAAATTAAAAGTATGTCAAATTATAGTTAATTAGATGATTAAATAGTAGAGTTAAGGTATAATAGGATTACTTGAATGAGCACGGTAATCGATAACTACAAGTATGTTTTTTTATACTAAGTAGATGTGCGAATTTATAACCTATGTGGTTTGTATGTAATCTATGGATTGAAAAAAAAAAAAAAAAATCACGTGCTCGGGATGCGAGACCTTACATTTGGTATCAGAGCAAGGTCGAACTTAGTTCGGACCTAGATAATTCCGCGCAAAACAATTTATGATGTTTAGTTGACTAATAAATTTTATTTTTACATCTGAACAGACTTCGTCATGGATCGAAGAACTCGCCAGGGTAAGGTCGGAAGGGGACGAGGACGAGCTGCACGCCCGTCAACCCCAACAACCCCTGTGAATAACCCTCCGAGAGCGGAGGAAACCATTAACCTACCTGCGGACGAGGTCATGACAATGATGAGGAACTACCACAGAATGACAGAAGCATTGATGACACGACTTGACCGCGAGAACGTTGGTTCTCAAGTCACTGCTGTACCACAAGCGCCACCTCCGGTCAACATACACCGAGAGTTAGAAAAGGTGAAGTTTCCTGAATTTTGGGGTTCCACTGAGGGGACTGCCGCTGAGGCATGGCTAGAAAACATGGCCATGTGTTTTTCTCTGAGAGACTACACGTCTAACATGAAGGTACGGATGGCAATACTACAATTGAAGGGGGAAGCCCTTCTTTGGTGGAAGACCTTGCGACCTCAGCTAGGTCTAGAGCTTGAGGAGATATCGTGGGAATTGTTCGATGAACATTTCCGTCAGCATTACCTATCAGACGAATTCATTGAGCGACAGCTGAATGATTTCCATGCACTAAAACAAGGACTAAGGACAGTACAAGAATACGAAATCCGTTTTATGGAGTTACTAAGGTATGCACCCCATGTTTCCACGGAGAAATTAAAAGTCAATAAGTTCATCTACGGATTAAACCCAGTCATACGAGACAAGGTTCGTATTTTGACACCTTCTACTTTGCACGATGCGGTCCAGAAGGTCCTCATAGCGGAAGAAGAGCTTCCCGGCAAGATGCTGCAGAATAAGAACTTTACGAATACAGACCGAGGAAGTCAACCTTCGCATGCACCCAAACATCAGTATGGGAATAAGAATTTTGGGAGGAGACCTTTCAACGGAGGGTCTAACAGAGATGACAGAACACCATACCGACCACCACCACGGAATGATCATGCAAAGCCTTTCGCAAAACCGGCGCAGTTTGGACCAAGAAGAAATGATGCACCAGCTAGAAACAAAACAAGAGGGCCCAAAGCAGGATGTTGGAGGTGTGGAGGACCACACTTCCAAAGCGAATGTCCTCAGCAGGACCGGGGAAACCAAAGAACGCAAGCACCGCGACAACCTACCGCAGCCGATTTAGGACGAGCGCATCGTATACACGCTGCCGTCAACAACCGCCAAGCTGAACATCAATCCACCGTCCTCGAGACTACTGGTAAGATACATGGTAATGTATTTTCCTTGCTTATAGACCCTGGAGCTACTGAAAGTTTTATTTCCTTAAAAGTTGTAGAAAATAATAAAATGATGGCAATAAGTCAAGATGATTTCGACACTGTCGAGATGGCATCCGGTAGTGTCCAGAGTGTGAGTCTTAAGGTAGAGAACTGCGAAGTCGACCTAGGAGTATGTTCTTCTAGAATATCCTTTTATGTTACGGAATTGGGTACATATGATCTAATTCTGGGGATGGATTGGCTGGAAGCACACTCGGCGGTGATGGATTGCCGAAGTAAGGAACTAACTTTCATCGACGATGAAGGTTACAAGAGAATGATAACAGGGAAGAAGAAGAAGGTTTCCTTGAGAATGATATCGGCCATGCAACTTAAGAAAAACATGAGGAAAGGGTGCCAATTGTATGCGGTGATTGCATTGAACAAGGAAGGGGATAAGGTAGAAGTAATCAACCACCCCTTGTTCTCAGAATTCATGGACGTGTTTCCTGACGCATTACCTGGATTACCGCCACAGCGTGAACTGGATTTCACAATAGAACTAAAACCTGGAACCGAGCCCATAGCTAGGACTCCTTACCGAATGTCTGTACCAGAACTGAAGGAATTGCAAATTCAACTACAAGAGTTGTTAGACTTAGGACTGATCAGACCTAGTGTGTCTCCTTGGGGAGCACCTGTTATTTTTGTGAAGAAGAAGGATGGGTCTTGGCATTTGTGCATTGACTACCGTCAATTGAACAAAGCGACCATAAGAAATCAGTATCCCCTACCCAGAATAGATGACCTCTTTGACCAGATGAAGGGTGCGACGGTATTCTCAAAAATCGACCTAAGGTCGGGATACCACCAGTTGAGAATCAAGGATGAAGATATCCCCAAGACAGCGTTTAAAACTAGATTTGGACACTACGAATTTGTCGTAGTACCTTTTGGCTTAACAAATGCACACAGTGTATTTATGAACCTGATGAACGGTGTGTTTCGACAACACCTTGACAAGTTTGTACAGGTGTTCTTAGACGACATTCTGATTTATTCAAGAACACCGGAAGAACATGAGGAACACCTGAGGATAGTCTTAAAATGTTTAAGAGAAAATCACCTTTATGGAAAATTATCAAAGTGTTCGTTCTTCCAGAAGGAGATTCATTATCTTGGACACATCATATCCGACGAAGGGATAGCTGTAGATCCAGCCAAGATTGAAGCCATTTGGGATTGGCCGGCACCCACAAATGTACATGAGGTACGAAGCTTTATGGGGCTTGCCGGGTATTATAGACGTTTTGTGGAAGGCTTCTCTAGAGTAGCGGGACGTATTACGGAATTGCAAAAGAAGAACCGTCCTTTCATTTGGACGGAGAAATGCGAAGAGGCCTTTGCTAAATTAAAAGAATTACTGACTACGGCACCAATCCTAAAAGTTCCCGATATGGATAAAGATTTCTTGGTATGCACGGATGCTTCAAAGGATGGTGTTGGTTGTGTATTGATGCAAGATGGGAGAGTAATTGCGTACACGTCCAGAAGACTTAGGCCGCATGAAGAGAACTATGCAACCCATGATATGGAGATGACTGCGGTGATGCATGCTTTGAAGTTATGGAGACACTATCTGGTAGGGAGAAAGTTTGAATTAAAGACTGACCATTGTGGGTTACAACACATCTTCACCCAAAGTGACCTTAATGCAAGACAGAGAAGATGGTCGGAAGTACTCAGTGAGTACGATTTCGACATAACATATGTGAAAGGGACCTTGAACAAAGTGGCAGATGCACTTAGTCGTAGACCTAGGATATTCTCTGTCATACCATTAAAGACCAACTTAAGAGAAAAGATCTTGACACTACAACAGAAGGACACATGGTATAATGAAGTAAAAGCTGAGTTGGAGAATGAACAGATGAGGATACCCAAGTTTGAAGGGTACTCTTTGGACATGGATGGTTTATTACGGTATAACCGTCGCATGTATGTTCCTGATAATGAAGAAATTCGAGGTTTAATACTGTCCGAGGCTCACCGAGCCGTCTATAGAGCGCATCCTGGAATAAAAAAGATGTACGCGGATTTGAAACCTTTGTTCTTTTGGCATGGTATGAAGAGGGATGTGGTAAGTTTTGTGGCGAAGTGTATGGAGTGCCAGATGGTAAAGGCGGAACATCGACACCCAGCCGGATTACTGCAGCCACATGCAATCCCAGAATCAAAATGGGAGGTTATTTCTATGGATTTTATAGTTGGGTTACCCTTAACCAACAGGAGACACGACACAATTTTTGTGGTCGTTGACACTCTTACCAAGAGTGCGCATTTCCTGCCGATTAAGAATACGTATCAAGCTCCGGAGATAGCCCGAGTTTTCATTAACGAAGTAGTAAGACTACATGGAATTCCAAAGAAAATTATTTCTGATAGAGGATCAGTATTTACTGGAAGGTTTTGGACCAGCTTTCAAGAAGCTCTTGGTACTCAACTTAACTTTAGCACCGCCTACCACCCTGAAACGGACGGACAAACGGAAAGAGTGAACCAAGTATTGGAGGACATGCTAAGAATGTATGTAATGGATCAACAGAAGAAGTGGGAAGAATATCTACCCTTGGTGGAATTTGCATACAACAACAGTTATCAGAGTTCTATCCAGATGGCTCCTTTTGAATTTCTCTATGGGAGACCTTGTAGGACACCCATAAGTTGGGATATACTTGAGGATAGGACATTACTTGGTCCTGAGGTGATACAAGAGATGGAAGACCAGATGGTCACGATTCGTGCTCGACTAAAGGAAGCACAGGATCGCCAGAAGAGCTATGCGGATGCACACAGGACTGATCGTAGCTATGAAATTGGGGATAGGGTATTTCTACGGGTAAAACCACAGAAGAGTTCTATAAAGTTTGGAAAGGGAGCCAAGTTGTCGCCTAGGTTTGTAGGACCCTTTAGAATTTCAGAACGGATAGGACCGGTTGCCTATCGTCTTGACTTGCCGTCATCATTAAGTAGAATTCATAATGTTTTTCATGTTTCTGTATTGCGCCACTATGTTCCCGATACTTCACATATCATTGACTTGAGTAATGTGCAGATAACGGACGACGGGGCCGTGATGGCCGAACCGATCCGGATTTTAGACCAGCGAACGCGGCAGCTTAGGCACCGTATGATCGATCAAGTCAAAGTACAGTGGGACAGCTATAGTCCAAGCTCTGCGACTTGGGAGGACGCAACTGAGATGCGTCGTAGTTTTCCATTTTTATTCTGAACTTCGGGACGAAGTTCTAAATAAGTAGGGGTGTATGTAGTGCCCCTAGACTTTTGTAGACATTGAGGGCACCTGCTGAGTGACCCGGCCGATTGAAACATTAATTAAAAACCTTTTGACCTTAATTTTTTTGAGTATGTGTATCTGAATTGTTGAGTTAAATGAATAATTGCATATGTTAAACGATTAGCTATGACTATGGAAATTATGCTGATAAATAATGCTTAACGACTAGCTGTTTGGTGACTATGTAATTGTCGATGAGATGTATATTTGATTAGATAAATAAGAAGTTGAATAAATCATAAATGTTTAACAATGTTAGATTTAGAAATCAGACGATGATTATTGAAGACAGTGCTACTAATAAATTGTTGTGAGAAGTGTGTGTAGGAACAAGTGAGACGGTTCACTGACGGACACACAAAGGAACTTGAAGGGTCGTAGAGTACGGGTAAATCACACACAAGGGAAGCGACGACGATGTCGACTTCCGACGAGAATACCACGCATGAGCAGATAAGCATTGATCCGCTTGCTCAAGAGGAATGCGTGAGGGCGTACGGGGTGGGCCACGACGGAGCTGGTCACGTATGAGTTGAGGGGCGCGCAGTGAGAACGGACTCACTCCTCAGCGCCATTAGTCCCTAGATAGCATGTAGACGGAGGATGGATGGTAACGATTCCTAAAATCCCTACAAAAGTTCCCGCAAGTCAAAACGGAAATATGATGGCAGAAGGGCCCAACGATGAGGTACCCTGTCGAGAACGGAAAGAATGGACGCAAGGACCCAACGAGGTGGTACCATGCCAAGGAATGAAAATCTTGGAGGATTGGACCCGACGGAGTGGTGCCATCTCAGAGAATGAAAAATTAAGGAACCATGAGCCCAACGACGCGGCACCGTGATCCTAGTGATTTTGATTGTTAAATTAAAATGCATAAAAACTTAGGAGAATAACTCTAGATTATTACTTAGCAAATGCATAACAATAGCTAAGACATTTGCACATGAATAGTTATATTTTGTTGAGCATTTAAAATAATAGAAATTATTATTTAGGAGCAAAATAGATTAGACACCTAGTCAACTAAAAGCTAGGAGCTGATTAAAATATCTGGGGGACAAACTAGAGCAAACTTAGGGATGTAGGTGCACTTCCTTGAGAAACTGACACTTGGATGGGTGAGTGTTTTAAATAATTAAATAATTAAAAATATTTAATTATGCATGAAGCGACATGTGTCGCAAGAGATTTCCCTTTATAAGGAAAGCTTAAGGAATGGGTAAGGGACCCATAATTTGGACGATTGTCGTAATCTTCGAATGCCTCAGAAACTTGCTGCTATCTAAGGGTTTGGCTTAGAAATTCTGGTGGGAAGGGAAGCCCAAGCTGAATTTCTGAAATACGTGTGTGAACTCTACGGCCCGACTAGCTCGGGGGTCTGGAAGGAAGAAGAGTACTTCCAGAGTGGTTGGGTGGTTTACCGAGGTGTCCGCCGGTGAGTGATCAAGGTCTCCAGCAGTAGCACAGCAAGGATCATCTTCAGCAAGATTCAGCTGCAACCACAACGGACATTCGACCTTGAATTCGACGATCTAAATCAGGTTCATTGTTTTTCAGTTTAATTCTTTCAGTATTTAGGATTAATATTGTTGTTCTTATATGTGGGAATCATTACTGGTATATTTCATACTTTATTTCTGTACCAGATCAGTTTGAAATGCCTATAGTAATTTCCTCGAATGGATCTAAATACTCTGTTTTGCATTAAAAGATTATTGCTGTAAAGTTTGTAAAAAAATGCACATGACTATGTTTTATATGTAAGGATCAAACTAGTACTGTAAAAAGAATATTTATATTTTCCATTTCAGATCTGGGTTTTGATTGCAAACTTATAGCGTCTCAATATCCGTCCGTGCTTACATCAAAATCTAATGGAGACTCTGCCTGTTCAACCCGATCTCTGTACATCCGATATAGGGCGTTTCCAGTTCTGCGATTATGAATTGAATGCAGACTCCAGCCTTTGTTTTTAACCTTCTAGAGTGTTTCAATATCAAAGGGCGTCCCCAGATCTAGGGCATCTTCTGAAAACTGATCCATTCAAAACTCGGTGGCTCATTATGATTTAGCCATTCCAGATCTAGAGTGATTTTCTTTTCGACCATTAAAATCTTATGCCATATCGATCTGAGTTTTATTTCTTCTAGAGTGTTTCAATATCAAAGGGCGTCCCCAGATCTAGGGCATCTTCTGAAAACTGATCCATTCAAAACTCGGTGGCTCATTATGATTTAGCCATTCCAGATCTAGAGTGATTTTCTTTTCGACCATTAAAATCTTATGCCATATCGATCTGAGTTTTATTTAAGTGCGTTACATTAAAATGCAGTGGAGTATGGGAAGAGCGTTTCTCAGAATCTATATTCAAATCTCAGTATTTTAAATTTCTATGACAAAATGCCTAGGTCCCAAGCAACTAATCTGCTTGCTCAAACATTCGAGAACTGGAAGTTTAAATTATATTGCTCGTTTTACTCTTCATATCGATAGTATCTTAGCTCACACTCAGAACGATTCGATTACAAGCCCCTGCGTCTAGATTAGTGTGGATGACGTTTTCTTTTACTCTGCATCAAATTGGCATCTAGATAAGGGATCTGAATTTCTTTGGCATCCTAACTCTGTCCCCTTCTTACAACCCTTCGAAAACTGTGGATCTCTTTCAGAATCGGTGGTGTATCTTTTATAATTCATCCTTGTAGTACAGATCCTTATCATAAATCTTATTTGCGTTTTCAAATTCCTCTGTATTTCATGACGAAGGGTATTCCAGATCCTAGCCATAAAATTAAATTAAGTTTTCAAATTGCCCTGTATTTTATAATGGAGGCGACTTCAAGAATCGTATCAGAATTTTATTGGGGATTAGACCTTCAATTCTCATTCTGTCGACACCTGTAGGTTTCCATTGGAACTTGTTTATGTGTTCAAACTCTATCAAATACCCTATACATTTCCATTTAGAAAAATGAGCATAAGTTTCGGTTCATCCCTCGACTGTATTAAGTAGAAGAAAAGCTTTCATTGTATAATTCATATATGAAATCATTATTTAATATCTCTGCATTTGGAAATTGACCATGAAACTCCAACTCTACCAATACCAGTGCGAGTACCAGCTCCTTCTTAATTCACTGTGAACTGCTGGCGTTTCCGGGAAATCTCAGTAATTGTTCTTAACCTTCTGGACTTTTCGAAATCTGATGGAATTCCAAATTTGATGGTACCTTTCATGTCCTATTTTGATTCCTTGTGTAGAGTCTCTAGATGTCGAAATTATAGAATGTAAGTGTAGTCTCTTTAATCTTCTGTACATCAACGCGAAGATCGTATAGTATTTTCCAAAATGGTAATCCGATTCTTATTGTGATCTTCAGAAACCTCTGTTTACAACTCAGTCTTCAGTTTTATTGATTTATGGATTAGTAAGATCTTATTCCAATTCGATCCTGAACAACCCTACGTATCTTATGAAAGTCGAATAGCACTTGAGGACTTATGCCACCTGTTTATTACTTGTAGTAACTGCTAGCTGCCTCCGAGATCTGGGCACACGTTATCTTCAGTTAATGTCATATGTCAGGTAGTAAGCAAGCGTTGGAGTCTACTTGCCACCGGTCATGCGATTATACAAACTGCCGGTTGTTATCTATTATCTTAAGGAAATGAATCGATCTTGCCGATTATACATAGGGTTTATTACATTAATTATTGAGAGTATTCAAATGGATAATTGTGTGAGAAGATTCAATTATAATCATGTTGTCAAATTGATTTTATATGAATGTCACTCATTTTATTTAAAATATGTTCTTACTTCTTTTCTTATTATGGTGACAGAGGTAAGAGTTACTTTTACAATTTGTTTATTTCTATATTGTTGAAATGTGATATTGAACCCGTGGCATGGTTATGCCAATCCGTTTGAATTCCATATGTTAATTACTTGGTAGAGATATGAAAGGATATAGATAAGGACGGGGCTTGAAAAGATTAGGGTTGTAGAATAACAAGTTAGGAATATATATATATATATATATAGTTTTATATGCATTAATGTGTTGATTAAATTATGCAATGGGATAAGGATGTATACATAAACATGCAATTATTATTGAGAGCAAAGTTAATATGTCGATATATGCTTGCGTAATTTTAGATATATTAGTTGTAATCTTGTCATAAAATACTAAATAGAATTGTGTCATTAGTATTTGTGGTAAATTTCATTATATGGATACTTATATTAATTTGTTAGATATAATTAAATATGCAAATGTCATTATGCCGCTAGTACTGGACCTTTACTTAAATTTGAATGTGTTAACTTGAAGTATATATGAGTAAAGTATGTGAACATAAATGCATCATTTTAGTTATCACATTATACTAATATTTTAAAAGTTGATGTTTATTATAGTGCCTGCATTATATTAGCAAGTTAAGGTTAATGGATTATTTTGGGTTATTGCACTATTTTAGTAAATTAAAAGTATGTCAAATTATAGTTAATTAGATAATTAAATAGTAGAGTTAAGGTATAATAGGATTACTTGAATGAGCACGGTAATCGATAACTACAAGTATGTTTTTTTATACTAAGTAGATGTGCGAATTTATAACCTATGTGGTTTGTATGTAATCTATGGATTGAAAAAAAAATAAAAAATAAAAAATCACGTGCTCGGGATGCGAGACCTTACAATCGTGTCTATATAGATGCATATGATTCAAACGTTGACTACTTCTAACATGATTTCATCATCATATAATTTGCTACAAAACATAATCACTGTAATTTATTATAAATCCTAAAATCAACCACTATTAATTTAATAAACATGTGACCCAATATTTTGCATCGTCACAGTTTATAAAAGCTGAGACTTAAGCTTCTAACTATGTACCAATTTAAATAATCCAACATTCCTACACATTCATTGAGGCTTTAAACCCTTTTTCTAAATATGATCTAGGAAATTCATAACTCGAATGCATGTATAAGAGGGTCTTTCTAGTACTTAAATTACCTAGGTGTTCATTTCAATCTCCTGCCTAATCTGTAGGAATAGTTATATGAAAACATCCTTCTATTCCACTATACTTCGTATAACTATGATAAGACTGACTAAATATATTACCTACTTCTATAATATTAAATACCACTTACTCTTGAATATACATATGTCCTAAAATTCCAACATACTAGACACATACTATCCCTCCATAATTGACATTATTGAAGTGTCACATAAGTATATAATTTGTTAGATTTATTGTACCTCTCTTTTCTAACAAAATGAAGCACATATAGTCATACCATAAAATCCTTACAATTTGGCTTGGGGACATAATTAACACTTTACATAATAAATTAAATGTGATTTATATCTATATATCTTTAGCTTCTAATTCACATCATTCTTTCCCGAAGAACATATAAAACACTAATATTATGTAATTTAAACATCATAAATATATAATTCCTTTTACTTTACTTTACATCGTTCCTTGGGGAAACATATAAAATACTATGAAATTTACTCTATAACATTTACTCTACTTGCAGAAGATGGATATGTGTAGAATACAAATATACAATACTTCAATATTATAAATTCTTGTGAACATGTTGCAATCATAATGAATAGCATATAATCCTTTAAATTTCCCAACTATTTTAAATCCTAACATTAGTTTCCAAATGTGCATTTATAAATAGCTTTCCTACACTTAGATTACATCATATAATCATGTAAATTTCACGAGTGTCTTACATCTAGCACTTATCCTCAAAATGCATTTTTAAGAAACTTTTCCATATGATTCTTTAATATTTATTCACTTCCATATCTTTGTCTTAATCGCCATAACTTATAAATATAATCTGAAATATATATAAATTTTATATGTTCTAACACATTCAACACAATACGATCTGTTTAATCTATAGAGGGTGAAAAGGAGTGTTATACACAAAATATAATTCTTTTCTAAAAGTCAAACCAACTTTTCAATACATTTCAATAGGATAATCTCTTTTTTTTTTTTAAGTTTTCTTATAAGATGTAACCCACATTATGCTAACAAAGCTATCTACATATGATACTTCCTAAGACCTCTAAACACTTTTAATAAACAAAAAGGACTAGATCCTATTATGTCTTACTTGGATAGAGATAGGATGCAAAAGTTCCGACACAAGCGTTTTTAAAAATAATAAATGACAAGAAAAAAAAATATATATAAATCTTCTATGAAATAAGCTCACGATATAAGCCATCCACAAGGGGCCTAAACTATATGATACCATGAATATGGCACAAGATCGTTTCAAAAGGTGAAAAATGTAAACAACCAAATTATCATCGGACACTTGGTCGAAGTTATTAGCTACTAGACTTGGTAGACCATCTTCATACATTAAAAATCTGAATAAAAGCAGTGATTTTAATGGAGACTAAAGTAAAAGGTTTTTATAGGATCAACAGAGGCACGGGGTTACACCATCACTCAACGCCCAGCAAGGAGTATACGTTGATTGCGTTGGCAACTCAATGGTCGAATGCTGAGCTAGCAAACATAGCAACTGAGAAATTAAGTTATTACCCTTCTTCTCATCGCCTCTCCATGACTGTAAATGTATTTAGCAAAATCGTATCAACAGTGAACACAATTACTATAAGTTAGTGAAGTAAACATAGTAAAGTAAAGGCGACGAGTAGGGAACAGCTGTTGCTGGTTCGCCAAGTGGCCAGTGAAGGAACACTACTCTTGCAGAATTCAAGGGGATTGTGTAAAGTTTATGAGTGCGTCCAAGGAAAAATTGAAGTTGTACACTCACTCAAAGGGCAGAACAACAACATGAGTGAAATGTAACAATAGCTCGGCTCAAACTTCACGGCGTCATCTCCAACATAAGGGACACATGTCAGAAGGATAAATGGAGGCGTAAAATAGAGATCCAGGTTTAAACTAGACATGAGTTTGCAGTAAACCAAAATACCAAGCCCTAGGGACAGTTCCAGCATAAAGTTCTATTAGTTCAACTAGAGTGGTGTTGGAAGTTAATAAGAAGGGGAAATTTTTTTATAAATCCTTGAGGCAAATAGTGGAAAGAATGTATAGACATAGTTTCCATTTACAATGCAAAAATCAATCCAATGACTCTAAGAGTCAGGTTATAATTAAACTACATGAAACATTTATGGAGCAGTGGGAACTGAGACCAGTGAGACTTGAAATGGCAAAAATATACAACAACAAAAAAGAATCTTTTAAAAGGTATTCCTCGTAAAATGTTTTTCTTATATAGTCCGAAACATATTTTGTTAATATTTTTACTATTCTTATTTTCATATAAATATTTATCATTTTTTATTGTGTTATTTGTTTCTCAGGAAGATTGCTAAATACCAAAGGAAGAACGACACAATATCTGAAATATGCCAGTAGGGATGTCAAAAAAAGGTGTACCATGATATGTTCAAAGAAATGAACATAACCGCATCACATGGAGAGCCATCCCAAAACAACATGCACCAAATGTATGTAATCATTGTTTCAATTTTAATGTGCATAGATTTTAATTATTGCATGAAATACTAAATTTCAATTGTTTTGTTGTAGAAGAAAGGAAAAGAAAATGGCACCCACTCAGAACATCATAGAAGACAAATAGGAAAAAAAGGGTTCATCACAAAGTTTGTGAGTGGTTTTGGTTTGCTTCAAATTTCTTATTTTCTGTGATGTTAATATCATAATTAATTTAAACTAGCATAGATCCATATTAAGCCCTGATCTATCAAGCAACGAGAGGGATCCTTGATTGAGGTGTAATTTTTTTTAATCTTAATTTTTACACATCAAGAAAAAATTTACAACTTAAGATATTTAATCCCATTTCTTGAGGTGTAATTTTTTTTTTATCTTAAATTTTTAGTATTTGATCCCTCTTCATCCTAAATATATCTATATTAAAATGAAATCAAAATAATTTTTTATTTTTTTTGAAGACGACATGTTTTTCATTTTTATATTTAATTATTTTATGAAAACGACATGTTACATAACGTTATGTGTTACAACATCTCCCCATTATTGGGATATAGAGAACCTCACCGCTCTCGGTGCAATCATACATGCATGTTTTTTTAATAGGTTTTAACATATAGTGAAGAGCCATCCGATCATTTGATTGACATTGGATTAAGGGTTAATTGAGTCATGTGGTGACAAGCAATACAATCATTTGATTGACATTGGAGACTATATATGTTTGGGTATGTAGGGTTAATTGAACAATTTGTAAGTAGCGATATTATTTTATAATTTCCCTTATTTTATAATTAATGGAACAATAATGAACCTTTCATTATATCTATGCTTTGTCATGCTATATGAAACTAAAAAGAAACAAAGTGTGGAGAGGAGCCAACAAATGATTTATTGAGGACCGACATGAGGAATGGTTTCAAAAATATCTGTGAAGTTTATGATTCAATTGATGAGATAGTACATTTTTCCATTTAAGCAGTTCTATATATTATATTATTTATAAATGTATATATACTCATCACTTTTTATTTTTATGCTTGTATATGGAACATGAAAATATGGAATGGAATAAAGTCAATGAATAAATCATTTCAAATAACTCACGAATAATATCCCCTAAAGATGATGCAGAGATGGGGCATGGAAGAACCCCGATAACTACAACATTTCAAGTGACGATTAATGATCAATACATTTGAATGTTGTTACTACAAGTTGTATATTTTGGAATTTTTATTGGTGAAAAACAAACATTCCTTGTAATGTGGACATATCACCCCAATTGTATGAGGATAAGTAATCAATAACTGTAACAGTGTCAAAATGACATGTGTATTATCGATGACCTTTAAGTTGTCCCATATTTTGGATTCTTATTCATATATCAGAAAACTGCTTTCTTCTTCTATTGGACTGTCTAATGTCGCAAAATGTTACATTATTGATTAAATATATGAATATTTTTACATTGTGATATCAACAAAGGAATAACCAAAATTATTTTCGGAACACGATATTTAAAATATAAAAATTAAATATGAAAAAAATATTAGTATAAAAATATTAGTTTCTCGGATAATTAATTGAAAATATGTAAAAATAAAAGAATGAAAAACTATATTTATGTATCAAAAACATGGAAAAATTCACCATAGCACCATACATAGAAGAAATGAAAAGAAAATGGAACCCACTCAGAACATCATAGAAGACAAATAGGAAAAAAAGGGTTCATCACAAAGTTTGTGAGTGGTTGTGGTTTGCTTCAAATTTCTTATTTTCTGTGATGTTAATATCATAACTAATTTAAACTAGCATAGATCCATATTAAGCCCTGATCTATCAAGCAACGAGAGGGATCCTTGATTGAGGTGTAATTTTTTTTAATCTTAATTTTTACACATGAAGAAAAAATTTACAACTTAAGATATTTAATCCCATTTCTTGAGGTGTAATTTTTTTTTTATCTTAAATTTTTAGTATTTGATCCCTCTTCATCCTAAATATATCTATATTAAAATGAAATCAATTTTTTTTTTTTTTTTTTTGAAGACGACATGTTTTTCATTTTTATATTTAATTATTTTATGAAAATGACATGTTACATATCGTTACACAACGTTATGTGTTACAACATCTCCCCATTATTGGGATATAGAGAACCTCACCGCTCTCGGTGCAATCATACATGCATGTTTTTTTAATAGGTTTTAACATATAGTGAAGAGCCATCCGATCATTTGATTGACATTGGATACTATATATGTTGGGGTATGTAGGGTTAATTGAACAATTTGTAAGTAGCTATATTATTTTATAATTTCCCTTATTTTATAATTAATGGAACAATAATGAACCTTTCATTATATCTATCCTTTGCCGTGTTGTATGAAACTAAAAAGAAGCAAAGTGTGGGGAGGATCCAACAAATGATTTATTGAGGACTGACATGAGGAATGGTTTTGAAAATATCTGTGAAGTTTATGATTCAATTGATGAGATAGTACATTTCTCCATTTAAGTAGTTCTATACATTATATTATTTATAAATGCATATATACTCATTACTTTTTATTTTTATTCTTGTATATGGAACATGAAAATATGGAATGGAATAAATTCAATGAATAAGTCATTTCAAATAACTCGCGAACAATATCCCCTAAAGATGATGCAGAGATGGGTCATGGAAGAACCCTGATAACTACAACATTTCAAGTGACAATTAATGATCAATACATTTGAATGTTGTTACTACAAGTTGTATATTTTGGAATTTTTATCTATGAAAAACAAACATTCCTTGTAATGTGGACATATCACCCCAATTGGATGAGGATAAGTAATCAATAACTGTAACAGTGTCAAAATGACATGTGTATTATCGATGACCTTTGAGTTGTCCCATATTTTGGATTCTTATTCATATATCATAAAACTACTTTCTTCTTCTATTGGACTATCTAATGTCGCAAAATGTTACATTATTGATTAAATATATGAATATTTTTACATTGTGATATCAACAAAGGCATAACCAAAATTATTTTAGAAACATGATATTTAAAATATAAAATTAAATATGAAAAAAAATATTAGTATAAAAATATTTGTTTCTCGGATAATTAATTGAAAATCTGTAAAAATAAAAAATGAAAAACTATATTTATGTATCAACGACATGGAAAAATTCACCATAGAACCACACATATCTATAAAATAAATAACAAACTATATCTACATATCAGCAGAATGGAAAAATTCAACACTGCATCATACAAAATCTATTTAAATTCACCACTGCAACATACAAAATCTATTTAAATTCACCACAACATCATACAAAATCTATTAAAATTCACCATGAAAGCACACAAAATCTATTTATTTCAACTAACCAGTTCATTTTATTCATTTTCGTGAACCTATTAAAATTTTGGTCATTGATGCTCTTTCACAAAATAAAGATATCGATGTTCTTTACATATAATACGCATTAGTGCTCATTGTAAAATTTTACACACATGTTCTCTTTGCATAATAAGCGCATCGATGTGCATTGAAATGTACTATATGCATTGACGTGTGTGCATTAGAAAATACTTACTACTGTGTCGTAAATGAATTTGAGCACTGGTGAGTTTTCTTAATAATATATGCACCAATACAGTTTACGTATATAAAACACATAGGTGTACTTTGAAAAATTATAAAGCATTGAATAAAAAAAATCAACTAAAACCTTATGTCGGCCATTTTTTTTAGTTATAATAAATATCCATTATAAACTCCATAAAAGGGCCTTCACTACCAAAAATGGATGTTGTAGCAGAAGTTTTTTGGACATTTTTGTCCAATCTTGTAGGACTAAAAATCTACACTATAACCTCTGCTAGAAGGTTTTTTCCTTGTAGTGAGTGGACTCTTCTAATCAATTGTATGTCTCCAAAATATCTAGAGATGTGATGAACTAGAAAATCCCACGTTAAGTCATTGCAGTTACACTTGAAGGGTAGTTTCTTACCATCTAGATTTTGAATGTGCTTCTAATTATCTAGATTGAGAAGGATAGGTTTGAGAAGACCTTTCTTTTAAATCAAATTCCACAAAAAATATTGTATAGGTGAACATTCTATATTTGGATTCTAACTCGTCTATATATTTTTACAATGAGTTCCTCATGGATTTGAGGCAGTTTTCATTCCAACAATGCAGAGGTAAATGATGAATCCATATGAAAATACGAACCTTTAAGGTACATCTAACATTGCATCAAAATTTAGGGTCCATCAATTTAAATAAATGTCGCTAGTTCCAAAATATTAACCTGGTCTATCTAGAATATGAGGTCTTACTCCTCTCTATATTCAAATAGGAATGCATAAATACCTCTATCATAGATGTAATAAGTGAGATTCCCTTTGATTAAAAATTGTTATTTATTTTGTACCTATAGAGCCATTGTGATTTGTGATGGAAAATGCATATGAATTGGCGTATTTGACCTCTAATTGATAGCACTAGGGCCATATGCCTCATACAAGAGGTTATAAGTTTTACCTCAAGAAAATCATCCATTCTTTCTACCCCCATGAATCAATTCCATGAGTGTTTTGACCAAAAACGCAAACAAGTTAGGTTAGGCTTTAGGTAAATATTTCCGTTGTATATAATTTTCTTATAGAACAAAAAAATATTAACACAAAATATCATATATAATAATCAATAATTAACATCCCCATAGTATTTGAAAAAAAAAATCTTTTAAACCTAATATAATAAAAAGAAAATTAAAAATATTAAAATTAAAAATTTGTTATATAACACAACACAACAAATATTAAAATAATATTTGATTTAATATAATTAATATAAAAAAAATTATGTATGATCTTCTGGATTGAACTGTGTTAGAGTTTAGTAGTCCCTATGTTTCGTGTGGACACACTACCCATCATTAGGGTTGTAATGAAATATCATATAATGTAAAATATGATGATGATGGTTATACAATAAGACCAAATTTGGTCTATGGGAGCCTATAAAAGGTAAGGAACCATTGCGTTCTCTTTATAATTTTATTTATGTGCTTGAAAATATTTAAGAGAAGCATTCCTAGATCATCATAATTGTGATTAGTTAAAAGTTTAAGGAGCTCTAGATCATAGCAAACATTTTCAAGTTGCACTCTAATGTGGGTGTACAGAGAATATTTTATGAGAAAGTGACATTCATGTTCAACCCTCTTATTATATCAAAGTTGATAAATTATTTCATCCCACAACACTTTAGGAATTGGCCAGTGCCCTACTTCACTATGGAGCTCGTGAGTAATTGTTCTTATTTTAGCAATGCTGATTTTCTTCTTAATGCTAGTTAAAATAGATAGATATTTTTTATCTTCTAGATTAGGGTTTATCACCTTCTTATAATATATTAATTTTTTCTTATCTACTAATTCTTTATATAGCACCATAATTTCTCCTTAAATTTAGATGTAATATTAATTTTAATTTTATCACTATTTGACAGATAGATGTCTTCCTTGATTCCCCAATTATTTACAAAAGACAAGGTATAAAGTAACCTTAGTAAGACTCTTATCTCCCATGTTGTTTATGTTGTTCTTGTATATTAGGTACCTAGCCATATCCATCAAAATGGGGGAGATACTCACTTCTATTAGGAGGATAGGGTAGGGTGTATTTCCTTAATTTTGGGATTGTATGTTATAATGCACTTTTGGATTTTCTCTATCCTTCTCCAAAATTCCCTAGATATGGTGCAACCCCAAACTTCACATCCATATAAGATTAAAAAAAGTGATAGGAGCCATAAATAGGAGTTTCTTCTTATCCCAAAGCCAAAGGTTGGTTAGTTTGGAATTGTTTTCAAGTCTATAATAATATTTTCACCCTCCATTACTCATTCGCTTGATGCTATAGTTCCAATTAAGCTTGTGATGAAGATCGATTATGAGATATTTTTATGAATTCACTTCCTCCAAGTTGTTGTTTTGATACATGAAATTAACATAAGTTATCTTTTGGGATTTTATTACCATAATTTTTGTTTTCTAAGTGTTTACAGTCATACCCATACTAGAGCCAAAATTCTTGAGAATTTTATTTGCTTGTCGAGATCACAGGGAGTCGACATAAGAACAATATCATAAACATAGAGAACAAGGATAATTATTGTACTTTCTAAAGTCATGTTGGAACAACCTACATCTTCCAAACAACTCTCTAGCTTGTCAATATATATACCGAAAAGGGTAGAGGGAAGGGGACAATATTTGTTTACTCCTATATTAAAATTAATTTCTTATGACTAACCCTCAAATATCCTAAGATTGCTAATAACCTTCTCACACAACCTTATCTCAATAACTCTCAACTTTAAAGGGACATTTATTGCTTCTAATCTCTTCCAAAGGTTAGTTCTAGCTATTATTTCAAATTATTTCCTAAAGTCAACAAAGCAACACAAAAGATTGGTTTTATTATCATGACACTCCTCATCAGTGGCCCCAAGAGTAAGAAGATAGTCCACAGTTGAATGATAGGTCCTAAATCTTGTTTGTCCATAGCACTTTTCCTATGAATTTCTATCTATATACTAGTAGGTTTTACAAAATAATTCCATATTACTTGCCTAAAATAGGGATAATCATAATGGTCCTATAATTGAATGGATTTTTTTATTTACCCTTCAAAAAATATGAATAATGAGGATTTTTTTGTGGGTTTAGGGAAACCCTACTTTAGGGAAAAATGAAATATCTTTTTGATGTGAGGGATGAGGATAGGACCACCAATTTTTAAGATTTATTCTCGGTATCATTCATGTCCTTATCTTTCCCATTTGGGAGTGTCTTAATCCTACACTCTATGTATTCTAAAGAGAAAAATTCTTCATCTATAGAAAGGGTTTGAATGTTGTCCATGACATCAGAGGATTCATAAATATTTTTGAGGTTGGAATTACAATCCCTCGAGGGATTTGTATTGTTTTCTTTAGCTTTACGACTTAAAATTTTCCTTTAGATCAATATTTTAGGATCCATCTATGGTTGGTTCTATTTTCCTTTCTCCATGACACCATGATAGAGAACTTGTTAATTGAATTAGAAAGGGTTGTGGTAAAATTATGATAGAGGTATTCAATATTATCCTTATTTAATAGCATAATCAACTCATTATTTAAATCCCTTACAGAAAGATAAAAAATACTAAAATATTTATAACTATTTACAAAGCAATATTTATAAGCAATAATAATAATAATAATAAGATTTAATTGAAAATTTATTAATAATAAAACCTATAAATCTAAATAAATGAATTCTAAAACAATCAAATAATACTAATAAAAGTGTTTTGATACAATAGAAAAACCTTTATAACTATTTATAAAACAACATATTAAAAAACATTATATTATATAAATATAAAATAAAATAAAAGCGAAATTATTAACACAATAATAATATATGATGAAATACATTTATTAAATTATAAAAATTTTATAACTATTTCCAGACCATACATAACATTAGTTTAAAATATCTTATAAGTTGTCAAAATTATGGTGACCAGGTACGCTTCTTTCCAAGTTTTTTGAGCATAGAAATAATTTGTTTGTTTGTTTTTTCCAAAAAGAAAAAAAGCTATAAACTTGATATTCATCAAATGAGAATCAAATTTTACATTTACTTAATAGTATATCCTAAAACCCCTCACCTCAGTAGGCCTTCCATACATCAAAAACTTCAAAAATGTTCAAAACATTCTATTTTCTTAAGCTATGAACATTCTGAGATTGTAAACTACTACCTCCAACATAAAATATTACATCTTCATCATTGTTAAAACAATTTTATGTCATATATATTCCAGACAAAGTATAAGAAAGACTAGAAAAATATTTAGTGCCACTATCAACCATGATACCATCAACAAAGTCTTCATATAAAATGAAACCATTCATTTCCCCAACATCCTTTTTGATACCCTATATACCAATTGGTTGAATTTCCTAAAGCTGTGAACAAAGGAAATATCCAAGAAACTTAAAATCAGTTACCTAAACCTGTTACTCGACTATTCCAACTGTAGTACCTTCATATTTTCATTACCAGCTTCCCAATTAATAATCACACTCGAATCTCCTGTCACCTGAAACTGGAAAAAAAAAAACCCTTTGCTTTGCAAACCATACAAGTCCTCGTAAAGAAATAAGTTTTGTTTTAGTATTTGATCATCTAACACATCCCATCCATAGGTGAATAGAATTCTTTTGGTGCATTTGTAACACCATACCAACTCCACAAAAACCATCATTTTAAGAACCATCAAAATATGGTCTATTTTGCTTTTTTACTTGTTTATGCATATTTCTCTTAGAAAATTCAAAATAGAGACCAATATCTAGATCATTCAATGAGCATATGGAATCCATCTTATCCTCGAAGATAGACTTATTTATAGCTTTCCAAGTAATCCAAATGACTATAAGTGGGATCTCTCTATAACTTCATTGATTTGTTGAACCAATTAAACATACAACTTTGAAAATTTGATCCTTCACATTCAACATTAATATTCATCAATCTACATACTTCATACCATACCTTTTGGATAAGTGACCAATGAATAAACATATGTGGAATAGATTCATCATATCTTTGCATAAGGAACATATGCTAGGACCATTAAAACCTCTTATAAGTAGATTTTTCCATGTTAAAATTTTATTTTGAAGGCACAACCAAATAAAAAAAATAGTTTTAAAGGAATGCACTATTTCCATAACTGTCTATAACACCATATAGGCTCACTTACCACAAATTCTTTAGAAAAACCTTGATATGAAAAATTTGCAGTAATATTGCCATTTGCTCCCTCCTAGTCCCAAACAAGCACATCATCTATTTCAGATAGTTTAATTCTAGCTTGATTTAAAGATAAATGTAGAAATTACATTCATCTACAAGACAACCAGTCAATCCCAAATCAATATTCTTATACCAATATGAATGATATAAATATGAACCCTATGGATTCTTCGCTTGAGCTAGAAAGACAATATTTAGACCATTACTATGAGCTAACAAGGGATCCAATAATTTATAATTACTTTCACATCCCACAAATGGATCAATATCGATAACCATTTCACATCCATTTCCTATATTCCATTATAGCCATTCTCCCATTTTTTGTGAAAGACTTAACCAACCCCCTCCAAAGAATTGAAGCATTTGTACAGGATTTTAGAGGCTTCCTAATCCACTTCACAACAACAGATTGCTTGATATATTTTTCTTTCAAAACTTGACTCCAGAGACCTTCCCTAAATATTCATCTCCAAACATCTTGAGGCTTATTGCAGAATTAAACCAATCCAAATTTTTAAATCCCCAGCGCTCTTAGTTTTTAGGGCAAGATAAGCTTTCCCAACTATAAAAGTGAATTTTTTTACTAGAAGAATTACCAGCCCATAGGAAGTGAAACATTCCTCTTATTATACCTTGAATAATTGATCCAAGTAACTTGACTAGAGAGATCTGCTATATAGGGATACTCTATAATGATGAATTAACCAGGATGAACCTTCTCCCAAGATATAACCATTTATATGACCAATTGTATATCCTTCCATCAATGTTTTTGAGAAACTAGAGCCAATCCTCTGTTTTATAACAATTTGGTTTAAGAAAGTACCCATGGTACTTAAGACCATTATCCACTATAGACATCTGGTAAGGGAGAAATTGATGGATTTGGTCACACATCTTGATCAATACAATTGTGTAGAAACATTGATTTTTGTTGAATGACATCCATACTCGAGGATTTAAAAAAAAGATTAATAATAATTAAAAATTTGTCCCACTCAACAAAGGTAACAACCCCAAATAACAATACAATCTACAAAAAGGAGATGTGTTATTGAAAGATGTGGTGAAATTTTTATGCCTTTGATTTTTTTATGCTTCTTGGCTTCAAATATAATCATGCTCAACCCTTCAATTACCAAAAGGAATAGTAGAGGTGATAGATGTAATCCTTGTATAATCCCTCTCTACCCCTTGAAGAACGTTATAGGAGACCCATTGACCAAAATGGAAAAAATTACCGAAGAGATGCATGCCATGATCCAATTCATGACTTCAATAGGTAAACCAATCTGAAGGAGAACCAATCAGACAAAGGTCCAATCTACTCATTCATAGGATTTTATTAATTCCATTTTCAATATATGCGCCATATTACCTTTAGTTTTAATGGATTGTGGGCTCTTTTGAGCCACCCCAATAGTGTACAAGGTCTGTATGTTTGATAGGAAACCAAACTGATCCATTGATATTCCCCTAAGCAAAAATTGCTTTATTTTACTTGCAATGACTTTTGAAATAACTTTGTATATCAGTTGCACAAGGAAATACGTCTATACTCATTGAACATATTAGGTTATCATTTTTTGGGATGAGTTCTATATGAACCTGTTTCATTCATATCACCAATTTCCTCTCCTCTCAATCTCGATTCTTCATCTGTATTCACTATATCATCCCCCACGAATTCAAAAAAATGAAGAAAAAACTCCACTATCCATCCATCTAGATCAGGGATTTTAGCCTTAGAAAATTTCTTTAATATGTCCTTAACCTCCTCCTTAGAAACATCCTCACCAATTACAATTCCTTCTTCATTGTTGGAAAACACGGGATGATGCTGAAGAACCTGCAATTGAGATTCGATAGAAACAATTGTACTTTCACTATAAATACCCTTCAAATGACTAATAACAACCATCTCCAAATATTTTTGATATTCAGAAATCAAATCCCCATTTGCATTTTTTAATTCCCATATAGAATTGTTGTTCCTTTGCTAATTTGCATAACAGTGGAAGAATTTAGTGTTATTGTCGCCCTAAGCTAACCAAACTACTCTACTTTTTAAACGCCATGTTTCTTCTTCCATCTCTAGTAGCTTTGATTTTTTTTCCTAATTCAACCAAATTTTCCTTCCGTGTATCAGAGAACATTTCTTCATCCACCAAATCTCATGTAGGTTCAATCTCTATATCAATGAAGATAAGCTCCTTTATGTTTTCCCCTTTTCTCTTTCTCCCATAGAGATACATCCTTCTTCAATAACTTCAATTTTTGAATAAGTCTATGCATAGCCAACTCACAACCCTAAATTTCATAAGGAGACCAATATTTTTTTACCATTGCATAGAACTCCACCTCTCAAAGCCAAGAATGGCTGAATTTAAAAGGTACATGGGAAAAATACTTATCAAAGTCCAACTGTAGACAAATCGATCTATGGTCAGAAAATCTAGAAGAGAAAGAACATGCTATAAATCTACCACGCATATCTTTTAGGCTGTCAGCTAATAAAAATATATCAAGCCTTTTATCCACACCATTTTTTCCCATCCTTCCATTATACCAAGTAGGAGACATAACACTTGGGACAACATCAATGATATTAGCCCCATAAAAAATAGATCTAAAATATTCTACAAGGGGATTATTTGGAGTACTAGAGCCCCAAATATCATCCGGTGATAATGTGAAGTTAAGTTACCCTGCCACGATAAGTGAAGAATCATTTAAGAACCCAAAGCTCACCACGTTCTCCCCCAAAAAAATTTCTTTGATTTGACGATTCATAATAATTCAAAATTCTTATATTCATTTCCATACCCCTAAGCTTCCCTTCTAATAGGATCCCTGCACAAGTAAAGAAAGGTTTAAACAAATCCTTAGTAGGATTCTAAGCAACAAGGAGTCCACATGATAATACAAGTCTGGCGTCTATGCCACAACATCCCTGGTTAGGACAAATTTTTAAGAAAAATTCACAAGCCTTTAGGCTTGAGATCATTGTTTTCTGAATCGGCAAGACATCAGGATGATGAACCTCCAACATTCTTTATAGGGGTACTCTTTTGGGTGAGATTCCAATACCCCTAATATTAAAGGAGATAGTATTCATTGATCAACATATGAAGGGGGAAAACATGCTCTAAGAGCACCAAAAGAAGAAGAAGGAATCCATTGATCGAAATTTTGGCATATTGAAGTTATTGAGGAAACTTTTGGATTAACATAAATTTCCTTCCTGATAGGAGTGTCAAGAAAACCAGAATTCTCTTCCTTACCCTTCCCACCCTTTTTTTTTCTGCAAGGTAACATTTTGACACCTAATGGGAGAGATAGGGAAAACATCCTCCCCCTCTAAAAATTTACGAGAGTACATAGAAATTGGGATTTTAGTTGAAGGATTAAGTTCAGGAGTGGATACCAAAGTGACATTTGTTTTAGAAAATTTGTGGGAAACACCATACAAATCCACAATTGGAGTAGACGGCAAATCAATGAGAATATTATAACTAATCCCTAAAGGAATATTCGCTAAATGGGATACCCTATATTCCACCCTCCCTTGATGATCCTCATCCAAACGTCCTTGAGAGATTGAGAAATCCATCCGACGGGAATTTTCATCCCAATTTCCCCCATGACCCAAAGAACACCTAGAACTAATCATTCATGACCCCTCCAAAATCATGATATTATGAGAGACCAGCTATGACCCAGCATTTATAGGTGATAAATAAGAGTCCATACTGTTGAAAGAACCAAACCTAATAACTAGATCAACATCTCTTTCAGGAGTAGGAGAAACCAAGAAAATGGGGTTTGCAACCAAACTCGAGGAGAGAGGGAAGGGTCCATTCACCTTATCCAAGAGATTCACAACTGGGGAAGACTGAGAAATAGGATATGAAACCACATTCCCACTAGGGTTGATTAACTTACGAAATGACCTCAACATGTCACTAACATAGGCTCTTTTGATAAAAAAAATCAATACAACCGACAGAGTGTTTTAAAACTTACCCAATAATTCTCTGCCTAATGAGGCATCCAAAGGAATAGGAATCAGATGCTTGGAGGAGATTTCAAGCGATTGTTGGGAATCACCATGAGACAAATATTCTTCTGAAGTATCTTATAATATCGATTTGTGTAAGCCTAGACACACATTGTGGAGGTGACCAGTTTCTCCACACAAATGGCATCGAAAAGGAAATTGCCAATAATTGAGTCTTTGCGACAAAAACCCATTAGACCAAATTATATCCACTTCGATAGGAAAACCCTCACCGAGATCCATTTCCAAATAAATTCGTGGAATATTTTTATCTATAGCCAAAATGGTTTCTTCCTCAACCAAAATAAATCATCCAATACAGTTACCCATCTCCATGAAGGCTTCCAAAGACCACAAATGAATGGAAAACCCTGGTTATAGGACCCAAAGATGATAGCTAGCGATTTTCTCCTTCCATGGGTTGAAACTAGTGTGCCATCTACTAAACACTACAGATCCTTTGCCAATAACCCATATTTTACCAAGAATGATCTGCAAACTCTCCATCATCAGAAACTAAAAACAAATCCAACCATTCATAAGCATACTCAATTTTGGAATATAATTGATTAGATGTTTCCAATGGAGCTTCATCCATTTAATAATATCAGAATCTGACATCTAGATGTATTCGAGACATCTGATAAGAGTCCTTGATAACATACCAGAAACCCTATATATGGTAATGTCCTTCCCCAACACACACATGGGTTTATTTCAAACTTTAAAAGCTTTACGTTTGCATCGATATTTCACAAAATACCTTGAAACAACTCTTCTATCTTTAGCTGAAAATTCAAATCCCACCTCTTGTGCACCGGATGACACATGTAAAACCTTACTAGTGGTTTCTTTCTTCAGTATATGTGCATGCTCAAAATCTACAGGGGATTTCTCATACCGTTCAATCTTTCGATGAGAGTTGAATAGGACCTTAACAGGTTGTTCCTGGTTCTTACTATCCGCATTTTTCCTAGCCCCAAAGGAGCCAAGGGAGACTAAGCCAACAGTCGAACCACTACTAGTCACTGGAGAAGAAAAATCCACCAAAAGATTAGGGTTTAATCTGACACATTGATTTCAAGGAGAAAACCCACCTACCAAACCATCCTCTCAATTCAAAATGACATCAACCCTCAAAACCCCAGCTAGACTTACATAGTGAGGATGCACCGTATTTTCAACATAATGATTTTTTTGTACAGATCTTGACACGCCATCAATGGGACCAGTCAAAAAATGTATTCCACATGGAGGACAATTTTTTGGACTTGTAGGCCCATATCGCTCTGCCCCTCTATCCGTCTGTCATCACCACATAAACTTAAAAAATACAATGCCATCAATTAGATATAAATCTAGGCAAAAAATCGCTAAAAAAAAATAAGTTCCCACTTTTTTCACATTTCTGGTACTAGTCCCATCGATGATGACGAGCTTAACTCCAAGTTGTCTGCAAAATAGGCATAACCCTAGCTAGGGTTTTGCAAACCAAGCAAAAATGTTAAGCTAGTTATCGTAGGAATAATTTGTTACAACAAACAAAGTAATTTCTTAAGGTCCATTAGACCAAAGTTGATCTCAATGGACATTAATTATCATCATCATCATCATCATAATGGGGCAAGGGAGAAGCTATTAACATATTAAAATCAAACATTACAACCATTTATTTTACAAATTTGAACAAATATAATTTTTAATATATATATATATTTAAATAATATAATAAAATAAAATATTTAATTTATGTAAACTTCTTTATATATTTACAATTTTAAGCTTTTAAAAAATAATTAATTGTAACTATGTAAATTGAATTATATTTAAATCTAATTAGACTTAAATATTTAAACTTGAGGTTTAATGTTTAGCATTTGTTTAAAACCAACCATCCCCACAAAACTAAGTGGTTGGCTACACCTATCGATGTTCACCGGCCACTTTACTTGTAGTTGTGCTATTTTTTCAAATAGATTGTTTAATTTTAAAGTTTTAATAAATTAATTACTTTTTAATTGCACTGAGAGTTGTGAGGTTGTTAACACCTTGAGAAATGTGAGAGTTGTGAGGTGGTTAACACCTTGAGAAATGTGAGAGTTGTGAGGTGGTTAACACCTTGAGAAATTGGATACCTCTCTACTTAATAGATCCACTTTTAGGATGGATCTATGTTGATTAATAATAATAATAATAAAACTTAAATGAAGTGATATTTTTTGTAACCTTACCATCACAAAATGATTATCAATTACCAATCATAATTTGTTTTCTTATAATTATAATAAAATATTTAAAAATTTAAAAACATTAATAATTTTACATATTAAAACAAATAAAAATGAACAAAAAAACATAATAATTATTACAAACAAATAAATATTGTCTAAAGCAATCTCTCGTCAATACTTTTAAAAATACATAAATAAAGACAAGAGTCATCACATATGTTTTAGAATTTATATACAACATATTATTTCAGGTGTAAATAAACAACATATTGTTTTGTTTTGTTTGAAATTTGTGTCAAACACTTAATTATAAAACTATATTTTTACATTGTTGTATAGGTGTTTGGTTATATATATATATATATCATTTTTAAAATATTTATATAATTTAATATTATTATATAAAATATTATTATTATATAAAATATTTTGATTATTTAATTAATTTCAAACCTAAAAATTGGTTTTCGACATCATTTTAATTGTTACATTAAAACATAAACCCCGAATTTTTAGCATGCTGAAATTAAAGTCAGAATTTGTAGCTTGCCGTACATTATCCCATGTTTCGGGGGACCTTGGAGTATCTCTCAAAGTATATTTTTTTAATTACTTGTTATAGAGATTATGTTGTCTTGTTTCTGTCCATGTCTACCTACAATACAATAGGCTTCTCAGGACAAGTTATCTGGTAAGGTTTGCAAGGTTTGCAGACAAGTTTGCAATATTCTTAATGGCTGTTATGAATTATATATTGGGTTATTTGGAGTTTGAATTTGTTTTTTTTTTTTTTTTAATAATTCTTAGGACAGTCTAGTTAGAATTGAAGTAGATCACTAAATCTAAAATTTGGCGGAGCAGTAAACCTGAGCCTAATATGTCTCAAGAAACCCTCGAGCCCGCCACAAGCATGGCAGTAGAAACCCAAGTTACGAAGGAGCATGAGAAGCCTGATGTCATTGTATGTACATAAGCACCACGGCAAAAATACAAATCCCTGTATACATAAGCATGACTTGAGAAGCCCAAATCTATTTATTTATAGATTGAAATAGATTAAAAGATATTAAAGGTTTGAAAAAGTGGGCAAGGTCTATACGGAAAGGATTAAGTTGAACTTCGATGTGATAGCAGTTAGTTTTGGTGGGACGTTTGTAATAATAATAATAATAATAATAACAATTAAAAAAAACCTATTATGATGTTTTCAAACATTTTATTCGTAATCATATATGAATAAAATTTCATCTACGGAGTGTTCAGTTGAGCCATGTGGCTACCAATCTTATTATTATAACATACATTTTCTGAAATATATATTCACAAGGGCTCAAATATACCATTCCTACGACATTTACAAAGACCGGCTTGTCGAAAATTTTCAGACCTAGAGCATGAAATCTTGGTATTTATGTAAACACTTCATCTCAATATATCCATGATTACAAATTAAACATAGTTATTATTCCTTATTTATATTTTTCCATCTACATGTGTATTTTTCAGAAGATTTTTGTACTATTGTTATGTATGTTATCATTATTAGAATATCATTTTCTCAATAGATCATTGTCACCACTTATCTTTTCCTTCTTTTCTATTGTCACAAAAAATCTCTTTCTAAAAATATTAGACACATGGTATGGTAAGAAGTTTGTAATTTAATTTCTAGTTCTTTTACTAAGAACTTTTTCGACAATAAAACATACCTTGATATGTATATTCTTCATGCCTTATTATATTAATAAATATTCTAAATATGTCACCCATAAATATGATAGTTATATGTCTTTATTGTAACTTCTTGCCCTCATTATTTTTGCTTAGTTATATTATCTTTTATTTTCATTTCAAAATAATACACAAAAATAAAATTATGGATATATTTTGATAATAACACACATCGTCTATATAAATAGACAATGATATATTATAAAATCATGTTAGTATCTCTTCATGTTTAATGTGTCCAATTCCATGATAATATTTTAAATAAAGAAAAGTCTAACTTTATAAAAATTTATATAAATAACTATTGATCCATCCTTAACAGTTTAAAGTTAAAATTTAAAAGGATTTTTAAATAAATGTAATATTATTTACCCAATTTTCTAATTAATGTTGAGTGATCTATAATAAACTTTAGATTCAATATAAGATATATAAAATATAAAAAGAAATTTGGTTATGCTTAACAAATTTAGACTATAGGTAATTTTACTTTTAATAATCATTATTAACTAAAGAAAAGATTATAAAGCTAAATCAAATTAATAAAATTAAAGCTTCGATGGAATTCAAAATATGAAAAAGTTATTGAATCTAGAGTTTCTTTATATGAAAAAGTTATTGAATCATGAGATATGTCAAATTTGTAATATTAACAAAAATTCAAAAAAAAACTTTTTATTAAAGAAAATTAATCCTAATATTAACTTTAAAAAATAATGAAAGGGCTACATGTTGAACACATAATCAGTAATAATAACACAAAACTAAAAGAAAGGGATCACTCCAACAAAATAGTCAATATAGATTCACGTTAGCTTTGCATCTATCAAGTGTTGGAAAACATTAAATCACTTAGGTAAACACCATTTGGTAGTATCCAAAACTTGTGTAAAGGTCACTTCAAGGAATTTATCACTTTTGGTAATTGCTAGATTAAGAGATAATATTGATTTATGCTAGTTTTTCCTGCAAAAAAAAATCTACTATTGATATTCAAGCGAATCAAATAGTACAAACAAATTCATGATTCTAATGCCGAATCATTTACAATATTTATCATGATAGTTTTGCACTGCAAAAAAGCTACATGATCCACCCATGATATCAAAAAAAAAAACATTCTGGTTCGTAAGATACAAACACCATTACATACTGTCAAAAAGCAGAAATAATAAGCATCAGGTTTCAGAAGGCCCCAGAATCTAGCACCCCCAAGAGTCAGTCAAAAAACTATGTGGTACCACTATCCAGGATACAGTTGTCGCACCATTCCTCCCAAATCAACTGCCCTTCCATACCCAATAGTGCTTGCTTTGATAACTTATCTACAAGCTAATTATGTTCTCTATAAATATGTTCGAACTTGATATTCTGATGCTTTGAGATTTCAAAATGAGTTCTAAGAGCCCAATGTCTCAGGTTCATAACATTAAGCTTGAATTCACCCTCAGCCCATTTAATTGTAACCCTGGACTCACCATATACCTTGATATTATCCAATCTAAAGATATTAGCCACTTTAAGTACACACCAGAGAGCCATTAATTCTGCTTTCATGTTACTTCCTGTACCACAATTGAGTCTAATAGAAAAATAATGAGAATCATTCAGATATATGACACCCCCCACTACACACAACCCATTTGGAGAAGCTCCGTCGAAGAATAGAACAGGATGGTCCACTTTGAGTGCAAAAAGACTAACTCTGTCAGTCTTCAGCTTATGTTCATCAACCCCACATGATGAACACATTTTTAATGCAGTCATGCTACAATGCATAATATCAGGACGAGTATTTCGAAAAATGGCACAGTTTCTGGAGAACCAAATTGCCCACGAGATGCAAATAGCAATATAAAAATGCTGATTGCAATGCCTGTACTAGTTCAATGAACAAAAATTAAAATCCCCCACATCCCAAAGCTGAGAGATATTAATACTTGATGATACCAATTCCCAAGTTTTAAGAGTGAAACTGCACTGGACAAATAAGTGTTGTTTTGTTTCGGCTGCATTTTTGCAAAGAACACATAAACTAGGACCAATCCATCCACGTTTACACATATTTTCCCATGTTTTCAGCTTGTCTTGCAATAATAACCAAATAAAACATTTCAGCTTTAAAGGAATAGACCAATTCCATAGTCTCTTGTACCACCAATCCTGTGGGAAGATGAACTTGTCTTGAACAATTCTAGAATATGCAATTTTTGACGATACAATACCAGAAGCAGGATTGCCACCCCAAGCAAGTTGGTCTACACCATGATTCAATTTCACACTAGCTGCATTTAAATTCCTGATGTATGCATCCCATGTCCGAGCTAAAAATCCAGAAAGGCCAAGATCTCTAACAGACATCCACACAGCATTATCCTCATCCCCAAATCTGTTTAGTTGGATTTTATTCAAAGTAGACAATCCTAATACCTGTAAGTACTAAGAAATGATAGGAGACAGAATGTTATTTCTAACACTATGTCTTAAATACTAAAATAAATATTATTAAATCACATAAAAATATTTCTAACACTATGTCTTAAATACTAAAATAAATATTATTAAAATCAAATCTATGTTTAAACTTCATGATGAAAATGATTTACAATTTAATAAAATAAACACTTTAAAATTTCAAAAAAAATCCAAAATATTTAATGTAAAGAAAGTTGATTTCATTTTAATTTTCCTTATTTTTAATCTTATTAGATGATTATTTTAATTACAAACATTGTTTTATCATGTATTCCATTTTCAATTTTTTTAATTCACTACCTGACTATAATTTTAGCAACCCATGGAACACCTCACCTTACACATATCATGCAATTAAATTTTTAATTAATATTAACTTTGATGTCATGGCTATAATTTTAGCAATCCATGGACAAACCCAACTTACACTTATCATTCCATTACATTTTTAACTTAGTTCATTAAATTTGATGTAATATTATATTAATGATACCTATTTTATATTATGATCTAACATGTTATGACTATGCTTCTATGTGAGTTTTGATGTAGTGCCCCATTGAACATAGTAGTGGGATTGCTTGACAGCTTGCATCTAACACACAACATCATATTTTACTTGACTATGTTGACATCACTCGAATCCTATGTTAATGTATAAAACACAATGCATTATTATTTTCATAGATACCATTATTATTCTAAGGACATTGTTAATTGCCTTGGATTAGGCAATACTAGTATCGTAGGTCACGCGTTTGCTTAGTCCATATTACGTTAATTGATTTCTCTTCATTTGAGTTTATTCTTTAAGATGGTTGTTACGGTGGATCAAACTTTATTGTCACAAGGAGTTGTTTATATCATTAATTAGAATGTATATTTTTTAGAACTTTCTAACTGTTTCTAATTGTCGTAAGGAGTTGTTTATAACATTAATTAGAATGTATTAAATTAATGTATTTTATTTAGAACTTTCTAACGGTTTCTAATTGTTATGTGATTGCATATTTCATTCGATGGAAAGATGTTATCTTACTTATTTAATGATAAGTAAGATCCAAGGATTTAGGTTTTTTATAACGGGGATGAGGGGAAGTTGTAACATTTTTTTTCTCTTTCTTAATTTTTTTTAAGAAGAAAAAAGATGCACTTTTTCTATTACTAAGAATCAAAAAGTACAATCTCATAGGATCAAAAAGGCATTATCTTGGCTAGTATAATCACAATAGAACTACCAAGACAAAGAAGGCCAAACAAGGGACTTTCCAAAAATACTATCCAAGATAGCTAAGATATACAAAACTCATACTAATAACTTAAGCATAGACAAGACATAAAGACAACTCGCCTACAACACAAGGAGATTAGTCCTAAAAATAAAAACATGGATCCAGATGTGGCAAAAATACCATCAACCCATTCCTCCCATTTCCGACAGTCTTCTTCTCCATTTAATGCTTCCTTTGAAAGTGTGTCGGAAACATCATTGTATTCTCGATAGATATGATCAATGGAAAGATCATAAAAGGAAGTCTTTGGAATTTCAATTTTCCTACACCATTGAGAGAAATTGATGGTATTGAGTTTATGTTTCTTCTTAACCCAATTGACAGCCAGAAGAGAATCACCAAATATATGTAATTCATCAATACCAAAGATGTTGGCCACCTATAGTAGACCCCACAGACACAGGAGTTCATATTTCATATTTGTACCCAATCCACAAGAGAGTTTGAATCTGGAAGAGAGCACCTTATCGATTATCAAGAAAAATCCAGCACCACAATTTCCTTCTGTCGTTGCACCATCAAAAAACCCTGTAGCACCCTTTGTTGATGAAAGATCTGGTATAATACAAGATATCTAATATTTGAATATGACACTGTCATTTTTATAAAAATTAAATAGACTGAAGAAGTGATTGACTGCCGAAAGAATAGAGTGCGTCCCATTTTGGAAGATAACCCGATTTCTAGTCATCCATATCACCCAGATAATTAACGCCAGCAAGTTGATGAGATTCCTATGAATCTGAGACCATTTCAAATAAGATTCTTCAATATTATGTGATTCCCATTTGTTACCAATTCTCAGTTTTCTCCATATCTAATACCATACACAAGTAGAAAAATGACAATTGATAAATAGATTATTGACTGATTCACTAACACTCATGCACATAAGACAGATATTTGGGCCTTGAAATCCTCAGCGATTTAAATTATCCCATGTGAGTATTATATATTCAAAGACAAGCCACATGAAACACTTTAATTTCAATGGAAGATTCCATTTCCACAATTTTGTGAATCACCATTTCATAGTACCCTGAAAATGATCCTCTGCAATAGAAAGATATGCAGATTTCATTGTAATTTGTCCAGTGTCTTTATTCTTGCTCCACACCAACAATTCTTTCTCAGAGGTAATCCGAATGCCTACATAATTTAATTTTTGTATGCATAAATTTCATTCATATTCCCATATGCTACCCAATCCCAAATGTTTTTTCATTAACCAGTAAGATTGATTAAAAGGTAGCCAACTTGGTCTTCTTATTTTATCTAGAGTATGGAACCCCAACTCAGCAAGGTAATCCCTAATGTATTTGGACAACTTGTATGATGTTTCATTCCCAATAAAGGGATATATACCAACTCTTTCTCCATTTCCAATTTGCCAATTCAAATGGGAACTAATCCATGGATAAAGTTTTAGAAAACCACTCCACAAAAAGGAAGAATTGTGATGTTTTTTGATAGGCCTTCTAATCCAACTAGCTAGAAGTCTGACTTTATATACTTGTCATGTAAAACTTTAGACCAGAGGCCCGGTCCTTTCAAGCCCCACCACATATTCTTCATGCATAAAGTTGTATTAAACCAATAGACATTTTTTATATTCCAACCACCCATATTTTTGGGGAGAGAGATCCTTTCCCAATTTATCAAGTGGAAACGTCCTTCAAAATTTCCTTCCCATAGGAATCTAAACATCATACTTCTACTTCTCTTTAAAATAGATTGAGGCAATTGTACCAACAAAGACCAGTAAACAAGCATAGCACTAAGCACATAATTTAATAAAACAAGACAACCACCTAAGGAAAGGAATGTATGATGCCATGAGTTTAATTTTTTCTCAACTCTGCAAATTAGACAAAACCAGTCACTAATATCATAATCATTTTGTTTAATATAGTACCCCAGGTACTTTAAACCCTCATTCAGTTTGGATATTTTATATGGAAAAAGAAATGAGAAATCTCATCTATAATGTTATCATCCACATTATTGTGTATAAAGGAAGATTTGTTTGTGCTAACTTCCATACCCGATGCCAAACAAAAGCACTGAATAATTTTGGAAAAAGATCTCCATTCTTCAACAGTACCTCGACCAAACAAAACCACATCATCAACAAACAGTAAATGAGAAATGGAAATTTTTGAAGATATTTTGATACCTATTAGGTCCTATGCCCTTCTTACAGCACATATCATTCGCCTAAGTCCTTCTATAACCAACATAAATAGTAAATGTGGCAATGGACAACCATGTCGCAGTCCTCGAGAGCTTTTGAAGAACTGAGTTGGTGATCCATTAATAAGCAAAGATAAATTTTTCGTCGTAACACAGGCCATAATCCAGTTTGTGAAATTTAGAGGTAGGACAATTTGAAGTAGCATCATTCTCATAAATAACCAATTAAATTGATCATAAGATTTGACCAAATCAATTTTAAGTATCAAGGCACTTAATTTTTTCACTTTCACTAAATGCAGACACTCTTGTGTAATACCAACCGCATCAAGAATTGTCTATTTGCGAGGAAACCAAACTGTTCTTTCGTCATCAATTCTGATAGTTTTGGATTTATCTCGTTTTCTATTATTTTTTAAATAATCTTACAAGGCATATTACAAAGAGAAATCAGTCTAAAATCATTAAATGTTTCTGGTATATTACATTTAGGAATTAGAGTAAAAAAGGTTGAGTTAAGGCCACCAGAGACCCAACCCTCTACTCTAGATTGTTCAACCATCTAAAGTAAATCCTACCCCATAACATCAATGAAATCATGAACAACTCCACGGTCGAACCGTCTAGTCCTGGACTTTTATCCTTTTTACTTGAATTACTTGATATATTTCATGTAGTTATTTTAGTTAATTATTAATTGATTTATTAAGAAATGTTATATTTTGAAATATGATAACTTTTATCTGATCACTTTGATATTGATTGTTATTCAATTTGTTTATAAAGTATAATTAATTATGAATCTATCATGATAATCATTGCATCAATTGGAACAATGTATCTTTCTTGTGATTAAAGAATACAATCACATATATTTGTCTTATCGTTTGATCTACCAACATTTAAGAGGGATTAAATTTATTGAGATGAAAAATATTTTTATGTTTTCCACTCTAGAAAAGGTTTCTGCCTTAATAGTTGATAAATATGGACTTAAGAATGATCTATGATGGTTATTTTACTATAATAATCTATTTTTATTGAATCGTGTCAACTATTAAAAGGACTCATTAATTGCAAGGTAAACTAAAATTGAAACATTAAGTTAGTCAATTTTACTTTTTGCATAAAATTTAACTAATGTTATAGATTATATAGATTTCTCACGGAAATGAATTTTGATAAATTATTTAACTAAAAACATAGTGCCATTATTTCTAAAGGAAAACATTAAATAGTGTTTATTATTCTCTCTTGATTCAAAGCACTAGCACACAATGCCATTATTTATAAAGGAAAACATTAAATAGTGTTTATTATTCTCTCTTGATTCAAAGCACTAGCACTAGCTTGATTACTTCCTTTGTATGATCATTAAAAAATTATTTAAAAATACATATTAGGATTGACTATTAAAATCCCAACTTTCGCTATAATTACTTGATTTAAAACATAATTAATTTATATTCAATTCACCATAAATTAAAAAACATAATGTAAACCATTCCAAATAAAGTAATCAGTCCAAAACTGTAGGATAACATTGATTAGTTTTAAAATGCTAGAGCTGAAACAAAATGGTAACCAAAGACCAAAAAACAAATAGATGTCATTGATGTGTATAAACAAGATAGTAACTATAAGGCCTCCATCTTTGACTGGAAGTAGGTAATGTAGTTGGTAGGAATATAGGGTTGTTGAGGAAGATCACAATGCTAGATATTCCTTGTCGAAGAGATGAAAAAAGTGGTGAACTACTCATGTTTCCTTTATACACTTGGGGGTGCCTTCGATGCACGATCTAGACATGCTGATCCAAGGTAAATGAGCCTCTCCTTACTCAACCAACATTGCCTTCGATGGGCTTGACTTGGTGCATTTGGGTGCACATTGAGCACAAATACGATTGATGTACATGCAATGATACTTGCAACAGATGCACTCATAAAGATAAGACTAGTGGGCATGCAAGTACTAGAAATAATTGTGATGTGCATACTTGTAAGAACACTTATGGAAGTGGATAACTAATCGATGGAAGACACCAAAGGAAAATCGTTGTATGCATGCACTTGGGCCCACTTTAGAAGCAAGGGGCTTGCAAAATCTTGGTAAGACTTGTATATTTAGTGTATTCTTCAAAGTTGATAAGGTGGATTGCAATACCCCATTTTGACCCCTGGAATGTATTGGCTTGATATGTAAATATTGTGAATATGCAATGTATGATTCCTAGTGTGGAGCTCAAGGTCAAGGTACCACTAGTAAATGCTGGAATTATAAAGGAAATTATTTTATATTTTGTGGACATGTGCTAGTCAGCCACAGAAAATGTAATAAAAATGTAAATATTTATAATGTAAATAAAAGTCTAAGAGGTTGTTATGGAGCAAACTAAAATGAGGGGAGGTGTTTATCCAATAGGGAGAGGAGAGGGTTGTGCGGGATTAAATCCTTTGTTTCCAAGTTTCATCTTGAGAACTTATGCGCCATAAATGGTAAGCAACTACTCAAGTTGACTTCCTTAATTATCTTTAATTCTGTTGTAAGAAGATTGTTGAGAAAGCATCTCATGAATTTAATGGAGCATGGGCCAAGTCGAGAAATACGTATGGCTGAGTATGGGCTCAGTTGTTTGTACCTCTGATGCAAGGCTCCTTATGCAATAACGTTCTTGCTTAACATTACACATGACATGACCACAATGTTCACACAAACAAGGTGTAAAAAAGGATGCCATAAGTGGCTCATATTACTTCTACCAATCGGTTACAATGCGGAATAACTGTAAATGCAAATAATTAACTATGTGTCGGCCGCAGCCATTACAATACAGAATTAACTGTGGTGTGCTCTCTCAGTGTGTCAACCTCACCTTCTCCTGGTTCGCTGCGAAACTCTGAGCTATGGTTCAATCTTCTCTACGTTCGAAAGCTGTGTGACTGTTCTCTCCAATCTTCAGAACTTCTCCCTAAACTCTGCTATACAACTCCAACATAATGGAACTATCGAAAATGCTAAGTCCCTGAACCGATCCGAACTCCTTGGTCTTCTACTATGCTCCTGTTGTTCCCGAGACCACTGCGATCCTCGAGACATGCATTCTCTATTAGCCGATCCTCCCATGATCCTGCAAACCTCAAATGTTAGCACCTCTGTCGTGCTGCACAACCACTACCTGTGACGACATCTGTCATGTTTTCACCCACTTGCAATAACTTCCATTAAATTCCTTAGCAACCCCGAACTGTTGCCAAGTACTCTCCTTGACTTCTACACTTTCCTCTGACAAGCTTCAGTAAACCATCCCGTCAGCCATATCATCCTCTGTCAGCTTCGACTCACCTATCAGCTTCTTTCGCAACCCAAGGCTTCGCTAGTCTACCCCTTCCTCCTCGCTTGGATTATTCCCAACCTATCGATATCGCGGCCCGACAACATGTTGACCTTACTGCAACTCTGTGGCAACTTGTCATTTTTCGACATCAACATGTCGAATCTCAACCTTCGCACTCCTGTCGACTGCTTCGAGAGTTCTCTACTTGACTTATTGACTTCGACAAGTCAATCTGTTTCATGCACCAGTGGTCGTCAGCACTCCCTTTAGTCGGTCTCACTTATGTCGATCAACTTCGAATGATCTTCCTGGGGCCCGATGCTCCTGCATCAAACTCCCTAGGTGAAAATGAACTCGACAACTCCATTAGTCTCATGAAATCTTCTTCAGAAATTCATGTCGCCTCTTGCAACTCATCATCTTTCCATCACACCAAGTATTCCTTCCTTCGCGAAATCTGTGTACACTCGACTTTGCATTCCTCTATACTTCTGCGATCTCCTCCTTGTGTCGATCTAGAATCTGCACTATCCAATGGATGTTCGACACTTGTATGCTCCCACTGCTTGAACCTTCTTAGTACTTGTACAGATCTGAGACATTAAACATTGGTGAAATGCTCAATTCATTCGGCAGCTCCAACACATAAGTGTTGTCCAAAATTTTCCTCAGCATCTTACATGATCCAATCTTTTGCAGCTTTAGCTTGTTAAAGGTTCCTATCAGAAATCTCTCCTTCTGCAAATGTGCATAGACCAAGTCCCCTTCATTGAATGATTGTAGTCTCTTCTTCCTCTCGGCTCTCAACTTATATGCCACGTTGTTCTTTTCTATGCACTTTCGCACATCTTCATGAACTTCTTTCATGTGCTTTGCGAATGATTCTGCATCCACGCTTTTCCTCATTTCTATTGGAAACTCGACCAAATCCACCACTCGATGTGGGCTTCTTCCCTGAACAATCTAGAATGGGCTCAAACCTGTTGATCGATTCACAGAATTGTTGTATGCAAACTCTGCCTGCGCCACACGTTCTCCCACTGCTTGGGTGTTTTGGCCGTCAAACATCTCAAAAGGTTTCCCAAACTTCTGTTCACAACCTTGGATTGTCCGTCTGTCTACGGATGATATGCCGAGCTAAACTGCAACTTCATGTCCAGCTTCTTCCATAGGGTTCTACAAAAATTCTCCATAAACTTGGTATCTCTGTCCGATGTGATACTCTTTGGAAACCCATGTAATCTGACTACTTCCTTCAAGAATAGTACAACAATGCTTGTGGTGTCACTTATCTTCTGACACGGAATAAAGGGCACCATTTTTGAAAACCTATCGACTACAACAAATATTGAGTCGCTTCCCTGCTGCATCTTCAGAAATCCTAGCACAAAATCCATGCTCAGGTGCTCCCTTAGGGAATTCAGTATCGAAAATGGTGTATACAACCCCGTGTTATGACTTCTTCCTTTTTCCAACTCGCAAACTCTACAGTGTCGAACCCACTTTCTGCCATCTGTTTCCATCCCTGGCCAATAATACTTTTCTTCAACCAATGCCTTAGTCTTGTCGATGCCAAAATGACCCGCTAATCTGCATTTATGCAACTCTCGGATTAGGTTTTCTCACACTAGTCCTATGGGAATACATAACTGTTGTCCCTTGAATAGGTATCCCTATTGGATAAAATAATCCAAGTATGGACTCTTGTCGACACTCCATGGTTCATGACAAGCCTCCCATGCTTTTGCAAAATCCTCATCATTGGCGTACTCTTTCTTCACCGACTCTATTCCTGTTGCCTGAACTTTCATCATGTTCAACAATGAAACTCTTCTACTCAACGCGTCGGCAACCTTGTTTGACTTTCCAGACCTATGTCCCAACATGAACATATATCCCTGTAGGAACTCGACCCATTTCATGTGCTATTGATTTAACTACGATTGAGTATTTAGATACCTCAGCGCTTAGTGATCTGTGTACAACACAAATTCCTTGGGAAACAAATAATGCCTCCACTTCTTCAACGCTTGGACAATAGTATAGAATTCTTGAACATAGACCGAATGCTTTCACTTCGCATCATCCAAATTTTCACTAAAGAATGCAATTGGTCGGCCCTCCTGGCTCAACACTACTCCAATTTCTATCCCACTTGCGTCGCAATTGACCTGGAAAAACTTGTTGAAATATGGGAGCACCAACACTGGGCTCTTAGTGACATTTTCCTTCAACTTGTCGAAAGCTCACTGGTCTACTTCTATCCACTTGAACTCCCCTTTGCGCATGCACTCTGTCCAGGGTCTGCAAATCCAAATGAATCCCTTGATGAACTTCCTATAGAAAGTGGTAAGTCCATGGAAAATCCTCACTCTAGTCGCGCTTATCGGTTCAAGCCAATCCAATATCGCCTTCTTCTTTTTTGGGTCCATCACCAACCCTTTACCCGAGATTACAAATCCCAAGTACACCAGTTCTTCCTTCATGAAGAAACACTTTTGCAGGTTCACCATCAACTTCTCTTCCTGCAACTTCTGCAATACGTGTTGACTGTGCTCCAAGTGTTTTGTCTTGGTTCGACTGAAAATCAGAATTTCGTCTAGATAGACTACGACAAAATTTCCCAAGAATGGTTTCAATACTTCATTCATTAATCACATGAATGTACTAGGTGAATTAGTCAATCCAAATGGCATGAATAACCACTCATACAACCCTTCTTTTGTCTTGAATGATGTCCTCCATTCATCTCCTTCTCTAACCTGAATCTAGTGATAACTGCTCTTCAAGTCTATCTTTGTGAAGTACTTCGTTCCACTCAAACAATCCATCAATTCGTCCATTCTCGGCAATGGAAACCGATACTTGATCATTATTTTGTTGATAGCTCTGGAGTCTGTACAAATCCTCCATTCTCCACCTTTCTTCAGCACTAATACTGCCGGTACCGCGCACAGACTCAAGCTCTCACTGATCAATCCTTTGTCCAACAACTCCCGGACTTGTCGATTGAGTTCTTGACCTTTTGTCGGACTCATCCTATGTGGTGCTTTGTTTGGAAGACTCGAACCTAGAATCAAGTCGATATGATGGGCTATGATCCTTATCGGCGGCAATCCCGTTGGTGTCTCATCGACCACTATGCTCCGAAACTCTTCGAGCATATTTACGACTTAGATTGGAATTCTCTCCTCCATTCGCATTCTCGACACATGGTCCTTTTGGAATGATCGCAAAACATCACGACTGCTTTTCCTCTTCCGCGAGGAATTGTTTCACTAAATACATCAGCACGTGCTTCTCCCAAAAGTTTCTCTTGCCCTGCTTACCGTTGGTTTGCTCCTCCAGTTTCGGCTTAAGAGTCCTTTGCACGCCATTCTTTCACACTATGACTGTGTTGGCTCAACCATCATAGATCATTTTCCGATCATATTTCCATGGTCTCCCTAACAACAGATGGCATGCATCCATTGGGATTACGTCGCATAGTACTCTCTCCTCCAACTTGCCAACCTTGAAATTAATCAGGCACTGTCTGGTCACCTTCACATGGTGTCCTTTCTACAACCATGAGATCTTGTATGGGTGTGGATGTTCTCGACATGTCAACCCGATCTTGTCGATGACCTCTATCGACACAATATTCTTAGTGCTTCCACCATTAACTATGGTCTTGCAGCGCCATTCACTAATTCGCACCTTCATCTGAAAGATCGCTTTCCATTGTGCTGACTCTTGCTCATCGTGTTTATCATCCAAAACCAGTGTCTTGCTAGCTGTCATGGCCCAAATTTTCTTCTTACCATCCTCACTACTGTCGGATGCCAATTCTTCCCTCTCATCGACTTGCTCATCTCTTCGATGTTTGGGTTTCGACTCCTCTGCAGCTTGTAGGTTCTTTGGGAATTCATATGCCTTGTGTCCCGCTCCACAACAATTATAACAGATTATGGCTGGTCTGCTAGCTCTTTTTTTGTCGGATGGACCACCTCGACCACGGTTCTCACGATCATCATGTCGATTCTCTTGTGCTTTCTCCCTTGTCGATGTCCCTTCCGCATGTCGACTATCTTCGACAGTTTCCCTCTTGTAATCACTACTTTGGCCTTTCGCAGACACAGTCCTTGCACCCCGACCAGTCATCCTGCCTCTGGTCGCTGCGGATTTCCTCGACAGTTTCTCTTCTTCCTTCAGAGGTAACTAGTAGGCTTCACCCACTGCTCTAAATCTTGATATGCTCAATTCATCCTGAATGGCATATTTGAAGCCGTTCACATACCTAGTGACAGCTTCTTCTCCTTCGTCAGTCTGGCCCGACCTTATCGACATCCTATAGAACTCTTTTGTGTACTCCTTCATGCTCATCTCCTTTTTTTGAAAGTTCTGCAACTTCCTGAACAAGGAAATCACATAGTCGTTTGGAAAGAAATTTCCTTTCATGTTGGTGACCATCCTGTCCCAAGATTTGATTTTCTCCTTGCCCTTCTTGACTTTGTCAGCCTGTACATTATCCCACCATAATGAGGCATGACCCTTCAACCTCAGACATGCAGTCTTAACCCGTTTAGGATCCTTGATCTGCTCTATGTCGAAGTATTTCTCCATCTCTTTGAACCAGTCGATCAAGTCTTCTGGATCCAAACTTCCTGACCAGGTACGTACATCTATCTTTGTTCGACCTCTCATATCCGTCAGAATTTTTATCAATTTCTCTTCTGGTTCATTAGATGCCTCTTCTTGAGCTTCCACTTCTTCGACTTCCTCATCGAGGTGGTCTAGTTCATCAGGAATACAACCATGCCTTTGGCTCTCTTTGATCAATGGGACTTCATTTTTCAAAGTTCGCATTGTTCAGACGCACTCGTCGAACATCTAACGATCAACTATGACTGTTGTGCTATGTGCTCTTCGTCCCCAGACATTAATGCCTCTGTGATCTATTTTCAATCCTGGCGGAAACTCCCACTCATCCAATCGCAACCAGACTTCAACAAGTCATGCACAACTCTACCCAACCTCAACTAGAGGTGTTCAACGCACTTGCAGGCCTAGTGCCGCTCGACGTTCTTTTGCACGCAGGATTTTTTTCCCGCTCAATTCAACCAGACTCACTTCCGAGCTCTGATACCAACTGATGCAAGGTGCCTTACGCAATAAGGTTCTTTCTTAACATTACACATGGCATGACCACAATTATCACACAAACAAGGTGTAAAACATGATGATAGAAGTGGCTTATATTACTTCTACCAATCAGTTACAATGCAGAATAACTATAAATACAAATAATTAACTATGTGTCGGCATCAACCATTACAATACAGAAGTAACTGTGGTGTGCTCTCTCAGTGTGTCGACCTGACCCTCTCCTATTTCATTGCAGAACTTTCAGCTATGGTTCAATCTTCTTTGCATTCAGAAGTTGTGTGACTGTTCTCTCCAATTTACAGAACTTCTCCCCGAACTCTACTCTACAAATCCAACACAATGGAACTGTCCAAAATGTAAAATCCCCGAACTGATCCGAACTCCCTGGTCTTCTACTCTGCTATTGTTCCCGAGACCACTACGATCCCTGAGACACGCATTCTCTGTCATTTGATCCTCCCATGATCTTGCAAAACTGCAACTGTCAGCACCTCTGCCATGTTGCACAGTCTCTGCTTGTGACGACGTATGTTATGTATTCACCCACCTGCAATAACTGTCATTAACTTCCATAGAAACCTTGAACTGTTTCCAAGTACTCTCCTTGACTTCTACGCTTTCCTATGACAAGCTTCAGTAAACCATCCCTTTGGCCATACCGTCCTCTGTCAGCTTTGACTCACCTGTCATCCCTTTTGCGACCCAAGGCTTTGCTAGTTCGCCCCTTCCTCCTCGCTTGGCTTCTGCCCAACCCGTCGATATCACAGTCTGACAACATGTCAACCTTACTGTGACTCTGCGGCAACTTGTCATCTGTCGACATCAAGATGTCGACTCTCGACCTTCGCACTCTTGTCGACTGCTTCGACAATTCTCTACTCAACTCATTGAATTCAACAAGTAAATCTTCTTCATCCACCAGCGGTTTTCGGCACTCCCTCTGGTCAGTCTCACTTATGTAGATCAACTTTGACTGATCTACCTAGGCCTCGATGCTCTTGCATCAACCTCGAAGTCAATTTCCATCATGGGGATTTGTTTTCCTTCATCCCCATTCCATTGTTGGGAAATTAGACTCAAATGTTTAGCAAGAGATGCATTAACCAATAAAAATACCATGTTTTAGAGTGTCAAGAATGTCCATAACTTCATGCAGGTAGTGAAATCCGGTGGAAAATCCATATATATCAACCTTGGGGTGAAATTGAGAGTGTCAAAATCCCAAAAATCCGTGGGAAAACCCAAGTTTGGAAGTCTAGAGATTGAATTTTGTGGTTGAAAGATCAGTGTGTCTAGAAATCAAAGAATTCAATAGAAAATTACGGCAGAAAGAGACCAAAGGATGGAATTGCTTGATAAACCCAGTGAAGGCGAGAAACCTTATAAGATTTAGCATCTTGTACCTTTATTTTCCCAACCTAAATAGAATTTGAGGGAAGGGGTACTGAGGAACTGTGTGGAATATAAAGGGGCCTTACTTTTGTTGGGCATGGTAGGTAATGTGGGTGTCAAGGCTGGTTGAAGCCAATTGACATTTCTATAGGCCAGTGGTTGATCTCATTGGCTTAGAATTCTCCTTCCTTGTCTCTTTGCATGCTTGATAAACCTAGTTGTGCATTGGATTAGCATGAGTGTGTGTTCCTATGGATGTGAGTAATCTTGTGTAGTTCTGCCTTAGTGGATACCTAGCCTAGCTTAGAGGTGGCCTCTCAATGGAGAGATAAAGTGCTAGATAGAGTGCCTACGGTTGGGTGGAATGTTACTCTCCCATAGGCAGTTGCTTGGATAACTTCAGATAAAAGATAATTATTTATTGTTGTTTCTAAATATGCCAAATTTGTGTGTTATGAATGGTTTAATAAATTCTTATAGTAAGGAACATAATGGGCTAGCTTGAATTATTAAATTAGATGCTTGTGAGTAGCATGAGAAAGAGTTTATTTTCGTCCATATTTTTTATTACTATGCCTATGATGAATAGGTTGGTATATGCAGAAGTCTAAAATTTCGAAACAAAGGATTTAATGCATCGTCACATGCATTTAAATGGTTAATAATTTCATATTATACCCATGGAGCGAAATTTAGAACCCCTAAATCGTTCATATCTCCCCCTCACTTGGTCAAATTGATGGACAGAGACGTGACATGGATGAGGAATCACTAGTACAAAATGCGAAATAAGTGACTAGAAAAATTAACAAAATCTCCATATAAATGACCACTTTTGATTTGGCGATCACTCGTGGCTAATTTTCGATCTCTTATAACGCGAAAAAAAATGTGGTCATATTTAGTTTGGTCATTTATAAGTTCTCTTGTGTTCATTAATTTGGTCATTAATATGGTCATATATTTGGTCATGCATTTGGTCATATATTTGGTCATAAATTGTCACAACTAATGACCAAATATACGACCAAATTATTGACAAAAAATATGACCAAATTAATGACCATAGACAGGCTACAAATGATCAAACTAAAAGCGACCACTTTTTTGGTCATGTGATAAGAGACTGGAAATTAGCCACAAAAACTGTCATTTGGTCACTTATATGCACATTTTGGTCATTTGTTTGGTCGCTTATAGCTTATTTTTTGGTCACTAATTTAGTCATTTTTAGCCATTTTATATGCAACTATTCATTGATTTTTGTAAATAGGGTATGGAGAAATCAAACCACCAATATCCTTTCTGTAAGGAAGGTGCTCTTCCATTGAGTGAGTACCCTTGAAGTCCTATAATGTATTAAGATTAGAATATTGTCCATCTAAAATTGTTGGGGGCCTCCTTGAGAGAGAATAGATGTTTCTTATCAGGGATTAGTGGAAGCATTTTGGAAAATACTCAAGTATTGTTTGAGTGAGCAACAAGGGTTGATGACATTCCTAGTCTAACTTGGGGTGTTAAGGGAAAATATATATAGAAATAAAAACATTACTAGACGTACTATCATGCCAAAACCATAAGTGGAATTGTTATTTTAATCTGTAACCCTAAAAGGCATGGTGGTGCATTAAGACTTAAAGAAACCTCTTCACCACACAATTGTGATGCTCAACTGATCTATCTAACCTACTATTGTTTTTTACTAGGCAGATTGTATTTGTTGAGTAGGAGACTTAGCGAGTGTTTCCTGGTGCTCTCATAGAGCTTAAGTCCTTCTTGAGGGCTATTACCCGCATTCAAGCATTATGTTGGTTTGGTTGAAAATAGACATTTGGATGTGATTTTTCCACTTTATTTTTCTACATCGAATATTTATCAAGGTAAAGGAACTAAAAAATGTAATAACTTCACTACTAGTATATTCTATATGGAGAAGTCTAAAAATTCGACGATTTCATCTGTTCGGTGAGTTTTTTATTAGAATCCCTCAATTTTTTTTTAATATATCGAATTTTTTGTTGTTCAAATCATGTTTCTGAATGGAGAGATAGATTAAATGCCCTCAAATACCCCAGGGAACCCAGCTTATGCAAGTTCAAACAGTTTTTTTAGATTTTAAAAAATTCTACATAAATTTTACGGATTTGTGTGCCAATGTTGTGAAGAAATGACCAAATATTCAAGCCTTTAGGCTATATATTTATGTGATTCAGAATATTAATTCATATATCTCATTTAATCATATTTAATTGATCTAGCCATTAATTATATAATTATATTATCCATAAATTGACTCTAATTTGATAAATCATAGAATTCCCAATCCTTGCAGTCCTCGAATATCTATCATTGTCAATGATGTTTTGTCAAACCACTAATTAAATATAAGCTTGTGTGATTAACAATTCATCATCTTAATTTGACTTATTTAAATAAGATTTTGTGAACTGACAATTTCAGGATCTTTACTTGGCATACTTAAATAAAGATTTCTCATTTTGGTGTTTCCAAAAATGATAAAAATATTTTCATAATCATAAAAATAATTAATTTACTTAAAAAGGAGAATTAATTCCATAAATCTTCTATTCCGAAAAACTATTTATAATAATAAAAGGCATTGTTTAAAAACACAATGATTTGCATGTTGGTGGCTAGAATCCGGCAACTCGATTTTGGTAGAGTTCCCATCGATCCAGAACTCTAATCATTTTTTCGAGCATCTGGGTCGGTTTAAAATGGGCCAAAATCCCAAGGGCAGAGTTCTGATTTCCATAGAGGAACTCTGCCAACACACTCATAGAACTCTTCCCTCGCCTAAAATTTCCCCAAATTTATAAAGGAACTCTACCAGAAAACACCAATGGAAAAGAAGCAAAACATTGTAGTTTTAGACTACTTCATAATCAAAGTCATCTCGTGCTTCTCATTATTCCAAGATTTATGTGAAATTGATAGGAAACACAAAGGTGATTCCAATGATATCGTGTCAAGAAAGGTTATGCCCGGCCCTAAAATACAATTCTCTAAATATTCTGTTTAGCATCATTAAAACGTTGAAAGATATAGAATCTCCAATTTATAAAATAGAATTTTCTTTTGGTCCCACATAATAGACTCCACACCAGTAAATGAATTTGCTATTAAGACTGATTTTATATCGAATTAATATATAGTAGATAATAGAAAATAAATATAGACAAGGAAATCCACTCAAATGCTTAAATGTGTTGTGTACCCCACCAAGGGTTGTGATTGTGTATTTCCTCCTTTGGGGGCTTATGTATACCACTTTTCGATTTGTTTTTTTTATTTCATTTATGATGTTAATGGGGAACAACTAATAAATGAATAGCCACGCCTTTTTCTTTACATGATGATGAAAGTTTGTGTTCTTATATTTCTTATATTTTATCAAGAATTAATGAACATGAAATCTCAAGTTCAGATTTAGATCCATATGATCCCCCTCAGTTTCCAAAGTGGGAAAAAAAGACTCTCAATTCTATTGGTTCTAACATTGGAAATCCTACCGATCCAAGAAGAACTGGAGAAAACTTTCAAAGAGAAAGTATAGCTCTTTCATATTCCGATCTATTACTGTCTGAGAAATGTTTTTTTATGATAGGTTCGTATCCTAAATCATACTATCATTCTCATCGAGATCTGAGATGGAAAACTGCCATGGATGAAGAGTACAATTCTCTTTAGAAAAATGCTACATGGGAGCTAGTTTCTCTTCCACCTGGGATAAAATTAGGTCAATGAAAATGGGTCTACCGAACCAAGGTTGCCGCAGATGGCTCATCCTACAAATACAAAGATAGGTTGGTGGCAAAAGGATTCTCACAAGTTCATGGGGTGGACTACACAGAAACCTTTGTACCGGTTGCAAAAATGGATTCAATCCTCCAGGTTTTGGCAATTTCCACATCTAAGCACTGGGAGGTGCACCACATGGATGTGAAGAGTGCATTTATTCATGGAGATCTACAGGAGCAGATTTACATGAAGCATCCTGAAGGCTACATATCAGATCCGACATTAGTGTGCAAATTGAAGAAATCATTATATGGTTTAAAACAGGCCCCAAGATCTTGGTATGCAAAGATGGATTCCTTCCTTCTGTCACAAAATTTTGCAATATGCAAATCAGATCCAAATGTGTACCTACTGTAGCATGAAGGTAATTTTCTGATCATTTTTCTTTATGTTGATGAAATTTTGATGACAGGAAGAACTCTTGCTTCGATCAACAATATACAAACCACACTACATCTAGCATTCGACATGAGTGATTTAGGCATGCTGAAGCAATTTATTGGCTTAGATATCACTCAGAATTTTTATGGGATCACCATATCTTGGTCAGAATATGCTTTAGACCTGATAAACAAGTTTAATATGGTAGATTGTAAATCAGAACCATTCCCATTCCTCTCAAGAATCAAACTTGAGGATGGTGATTCCACAGCATTGGTGGATTCTACACTTTATCGACAGTTGATTGGAAGTCTTATATACTTGACACACTCTAGGCCTGATATTTCTTATGCCATGAGTGTTGTGTCAAGGTACATGCAGCAGCCCCATGAGCTTCACTGGAAGGAATCCAAAAGGATCTTTCATTATGTGCAGGGTGCTAGACATTTTGGCATTCACTATGCTGCAGATTCCGATCTAGATTTTATTGGATTCACTGATTCAGATTGGGTAGGTGATAGAATTGATCGGAAGTCCACTTCCAGATATTTTTTCATGATTGTAACAGGGCACATTTTCTGGTCAAGCAAAAATCAGGCTGCCATTTCCTTATCTTCAGCCTTATCTTCAGTAGAGGTAGAGTATCGAGGAGCAGTCAATGCTTGCATTCAGGCACTTTGGTTGCAGGGTATTCTAGCAAATTTTGATATTGGTAGCGCCACTTCTACTGTCATTTTTTTTAGAATCAGAGTGCTATCAAGATCTCGACAGATCTAGTTCAGAGACAGAGGACCAAGCATATTGAGATCCACATGCACTACATCTAAGAGCTGGTGTATGACATAACCATTGTACTGCAATATTGCCATACAGAAGAGCAAATTGCAGACATCTTCACCAAGAGCTTCACTGAGAATAAGTTCTCTTACCTTCTTTCACTGTTGGGGGTGATTTATACTATGGTGAGGATAGATTAGATCCTTCAGTGTTCAGTTTGAGGGGGGGTTTTCTTTCCCACTAGGTTTTTCCCTCTTTCCTCACTTAGATTTTTTCTAGCATTTTTGGATTATTTCTGTACTGGGTGACCTATGGCCTTTGTTTCAAGGGCCCTTTTATTATTTTTTACTCCTCCATGAGATTAGCTTAATGGGGGGTGTTGGATCATTTTCCAACCACACATCATTTAGTTGAGCTGCACAGCTTAATTTTCCACTTATCCTAAATATTTTGACTCGATCATGTGCTTACATCATTAACAAATCACAATTTCAGTATACCGAGCCTTCTCCTACATTCTAGGATCCAACTGGGCCATCAACTGAGCCTCCTCCACCATTCATGGGGTGATTTGCATGACTAGTGTGCACTACTCAGTCAACCTGACAGCATTTACTAGTTTATTCAGCCACCTGGAGACTAGAAGGTGCCCTACTACACTGGTTGACTTCATCTGGTGTTATTTTTCACCTACTATTCAATTAACTACAGATAAAAAGGAACCCTCCCCTATTTTTGGGAAATTAGTTGAGTTTTGAATCAGTTAGACTTAGTTAGATAGTTTCAAAGTCAGTTTAAGTCAGTCTTATGGTAGTTTAGTGGTTAACTGATGTGCCGAGTGGTGTTAACTACCAAGTAAGCCACTCTCATGCATTCAATTCGAATGACCACTATGGAATTCGAATTGCTTGGCTTATTGCAACCATTTTTACACATTGTAATGTATCTTCTGAGTATATGATATTATTTTACTACTGCAAACCTTCTGCACAATGTTTTCCATACATTTTTCTGCATGCATCTCTAGTAATTGTTGTGCTTGTTCCATAGATCTGTTATGCTTGAATTATACACCCCTTGGGGAGTAAGAAAATATCATTGAGTAATTGTATTTTTGTGTTTTTAGTGGATTTAATATTAATGTATTGCTTAATTCCACATTTGTTTTATAAAAGGTTGATTGCATGTATACTATTGAGAACAATAATGTTATCATGCCAAGAAAGAAGATAATCAAGTTGATGGCAATGAATAGGGATATGCACATGTTTTATTTTAACAAATTTATGTTATGGCCATGGCATTTTATTATGGAAATCTAGAATTGATGGGCATTTTATATGCTTTCTTTTAAAATTTAAACCATGCAATCTAATATTCCATGTAAAAGAATAATTCATTTTCCCACAAAAAGGTGTCCAAGGAAAGTTTGAATCCCAATCTTCACGTATCAAGCATCTCTACTTACCACATAATTATATGGCAAAATGAAAGACCCAGTTAATATTTTGAATATTTTTTAACATTTCATTTAAATTATTTTTTTTATATATACATTAGTAAGTTCAAGTTATGTCAAAATTTCTAAAATGGTAAAGGTTAATCTTGATTTAACATATTTGGGTTATATTTATATAAATTTATAGTGTTATTGATTACAATCAATATAGATCTATTTTAATATTGTATTTATAAAGCATTTTGGAAGATCGTTTAAAATAAAATATTTTTAATAAAAGTTAAGGGAATGTTTGTACTTTGATAGAATTGATCCTTCCCATACTTAGTAAGTTCAAGGTGACGATGCATTTATGCTATATAATAATAATAATAATAATAATATATTATTATTATGCAAGTTTATATGTGCATATACACTTAAATGTTTGTGAATTCTTTTATTACTATTAATATTTAATTTATTAATGTTATTTCTCTATTTTTTGTTTATGTTTAATTGTTATAGATGAGATAGAGGAGATGAATGTTGCAATCTCTTTCATATTGAACTATAGAATGTGCCTTTTGACACAATAAATTTTCCTCGATAATAAGATATATACGTACATATACCCATATGAAACATATAATTTTATTTTAACTACTTATATCAATTAAAAATAACCTATAATACCAACATTAAAGGATTGTGAAGAAAATGCAATTAATAAAGCGACTTCCTTATTGTAGTCAAAGTTATAAGTTTTGAACATGCAAACACCAATGCACTCTTAACATCCTCAATGATTGAAAAAGAACAGTTTTCATTGGCTTGCATACATATCCTTCGCAACTTTTTGAACAAGGATAAAATGGTACTGAATCTATCAAAAATACATTTATCATATCAAAAATACATTTATCATGCATTTTAAAAAGGGAACACAAATTTTATGCAAATTCAATGCCAATGTAAAGCAAAAGAATGGATATCTTGAAAAATGAAGGAAAAATTCTGTTGAAATAATGTTCAAATATAATGTGTATGTCCATCACAATACAACCAATGTTAGTCAACACACAATGAACCACATAAAACATGAAGCACCCATGAACATAATATAAATTATTTGTGTGTAACAACAAAAGTTAACTCAATGTGCTCCTTCTTCCCCTTATTTTAAATCAAAACCTACTATAGATTTTTGAGGAAATGTCCATAATGTGTGATCAATGGAATGAAAAATGGTACAAACTTAGAGGGACTATTCATGGTCCTAGAATAGGACCAAATCTTCTTTTTACATATAACATCATTCACACCAACAAAAACTTGGTGGAGTTTTCCCTAGATTGATGGGTTATCAAGGACATAAACGATGATTTTAAGGTGATTGTTTCTTTATCACGATCAAAAAAATTTAATGGATTCTTTCTAGTTGTTTCAAAATACTGAAGAGTGTACATGACAAATAAAACTAGATGGATATAATTATATCTATGAAATATTTGTAAAACATTGTGGGAGAACGATGACTGGTAAGAGTAAGAATATCTTATACTAACAAAACCTAAGAATAGAATAGAATATTTTTTATTTATTTTTAAAAGATATTTATATGAAGAATTAAACAAAAAATAAGATATTGCAGTGGCAACTTCAATCTCATTTATCTAGAAGATGCCTCAACATGTAATGGCTTAAGTCTTTCTCAAGGGTTGTTACCCGCTTTGAAGCATTATGTTGGTTTGGTTGAAAATAGACACTTGGATGTGATTTTTCCACTTTATTTTCCTACATCGAATATTTATCAAGGTAAATAAACTAAAAAATGTAATAACTTCACTACTAGTATATTCTATATGGAGAAGTCTAAAAATTCGACGTTTTCGCCTGTTCGATGAGTTTTTTATTGGAATCCCTCAAAATATTTTAATAAATCGAATTGTGTGTTGTTCAAATCATGTTTCTAAATGTAGAAATAGATTCAATGCCCTCAAATAACCCAAGGCACCCAAATTATACAAGTTCAAACACTGATCTTTGAGATTTTGAAAAATTCTACAAAATTTTTACCAATTTGAATGCCAATGTTGTAAAGAAATGACCAAATCTTCAACCCTTTAGGCTTTGTATTTATGTGATTTAGAATATTAATTCATATATCTCATTTAATCACATTTAATTGATCTACCCATTAATTATATAATTATATTATCCACAAATTTACTCTAATTTGTGGATTTAAATAAGATTTTGACAATTCATAATCTTAATTTGACTTATTTAAATAAGATTTTGTGATTGAAAATTTCATGATCTTAATTTGACTTATTTAAATAAGATTTTGTGAATTGACAATTTCATGATATTTACTTGGCATACTTAAATAAAGATTTCTCATTTTGGCGTTTTCACATAAATAAAGACTTCTCATTTCCGTATTTCCAAAAATATAAAAATATTTTGGTAATAATAAAAATGATTAATTTACTTAAAAATGAGAATTAATTTCATAAATCTTTTATTTCGAAAAACTATTTTTAATAATCAAAGGCATTGTCTAAAAACACAACGATTTACATTTTGGTCGTCGGAATTCCTCGATTTTAGAAAAGTTTCCATTGATCCAGAATTCTTATCAATTTTTCGAGCATCTAGATCGGTTTAAAATGAGCCAAAACCCCAAGAACAGAGTTATGAGTTCCATAGAAGAACTATACCACCACACCCATAGAACTCTGCCTTCACCTGAAATTTCCCCAAATTTATAGAAGAACTCTGGGAGAAAACACCACCGAAAAAGAAGCAAAACATTGTAGTTTTAGACTACTTCATAATCAAAGTCATCTCGTACTTCTCGTTATTCCAAGATTTATGTGAAATTCATAGGAAACACAAAGGTGATTCCGATGATATCGTCTCAAGAAAGGTTATGCCCGGCCCTAAAATACAATTCTCTAAATATTCCGTTCACCATCATTAAAACGTTGAAAGATAGAGAATCTCTAATCCATAAAATAGAATTGTCTTCTGGTCCCACATAATAGACTCCACACCACTAAATGAATTTTCTATAAAGCCTGAGTTTATATTGAAGTACTATATAGTAGATAATAGAAAATAAATATAGACAAGGCAATCCACTCAACTGCGTAAATATGTTGTGTACCCCACCAAGGGTTGTGATTGTGCATTTCCTGCTTTGGGGGCTTATGTAGACCACTTTTGGATTTGTTTTTTGTTTCATTTATGATGTTAATGGGGAACAACTAATAAATGAATAGCCACGCTTTTTTCTTTACGTGCATGACTGAATGATTATGATGTCAATTCTCTACATTTCTTTTCTAGTGATGGAAATTTGATAGTAGAGTTGACACTTTGATGGCCTTTATTTAGTGCATGGAGTGAGATAGATATTATTATTATTCTTTATAATCAATGTAGAATATAAAGATATTTTTTATGTTCGAGATATTTTTCATTCAATAATCATGTACATATTGTTAATTATTATTTTTTAAAATGATTTTTTTTACATTATTTTATAATTTTTTTTTAACTTAAGTACACTAGTTTAATCAAACCTTTTATATATATCACCTATTAAATGCTTTTGAAAAAAAATATATAACTTTCCAAAAAGATAAAGATAAAATGTTAGTTATAACACAAAGTTTGAATTGTGCTAATTGAGAATCACTATCAACTCCTTTAAAGGATCGATAAAATTCAACTTTAATTATGTCTCATTGTGTAATCCATATTTTATTTTGTTGGAATACCATGATCAGTTTTCAACAATAAATATATTAATAAAAGGAAATTAACAAATAACCCTATTTCACTTAAAAAAAATATCATTCATCATTGGAAATCTTTAATCATCCTTTTAGTTTATCTCAAATAAATGGTCAATAATCATGTATTAATAGGCATGTGAGTTTTGGAAGTAAATTAATTATTAAATATATTGTTATTTAAAAAATAATAATTTTTATTTAAAATACTTTATTATATTTATAAATGAAAAATGTTAATGCTTTTATTCAAAATCTAATGAATCATTTTTTTATATTACGTCTTTTTATTTACATGATTTATCGACAATATACCTTGTATGATGGGATAACATAAAAATATACAAATATCTTGTCGGCCTAAACTAAAAGTTATGGCTTTCTTTCATATAAAAAAAATTATATCTACTATACCAAAAATAAAAAATAACGTAACATAAGGTTATGTTATCAAAAATAAATAAAAAATTAAAAAATTCATGTCCTCTCATAAATAATTTCTGGAGATATAATTTTTTACTGGCATGTAAAACTTTAGGATTAAAAAAAAATACACATCAAAATATTGGATCTCTCTCGGTGCTTAATAGATCTGGTTTAAGATGGATCTATGTTGGTTTATAGGAATCGATGGAGTACTAAAATTCCATAAAGCATTCATCATTAAAAAAACAAATGTCGAATATTCCTATTCAAAATATCTTCACGAATTTAGTATTTATTAAAAATGGTAAAATTAAAAATTTATACCCAATTAAAATTAAACTTCTTCTTAATAATTCTTTAATTAGCTTGCAAATATGACGATATTTTTTCACCAACACGTTGAAACTTTTTAACTCCGATGAAACGTTGTTAACTCCAACAAATGACATACGACAGTATATGTGCCTTTATGTGTTAATACTTTTATTCACGAGATATTTTTAGCACGAGGAAAATAGTTGCCGTAACCGTAAATTAGGGATGCTGTATAAGGGCTAATCAAAATGTTTATGATTTTTTGGAATTTGATAAAACAATTTTTACTAAAATCATAATTTGGAGTGTTTAAATCAGAATTTCGGTTTAGAAAAAATAATCTCAATTGTTGAAATTACAAAAATAGGTAAATAACAATTTCCAGCATGAAGTTTAATCGGTTTTGGACCTAAAATTACCGAAAAAGCGAGGCATTTTGGTTGTCTTTTATCATACGCAGTAAATTTGTATGATGCCATGAGAAAATAATTCAATTAAGAGAATTTGAGTGGAAAATTAAGATTATTTAGGAATTTGTTGAGTTAGTTTTCACTACTTCCTCAACATGCTTTATTTTAAATATTATGTAAATAATTAATTATGTTTAATAAAATTTATATAATCAATAATGTACAAAATCTTAACCAAATTGAAAGGAATTTAATTTATAATATGAAATAACTATGTTATATATAATAAATTTCAATGATTTTGTATTGCATGTGCAATAATTAGAAGTTTTATATTATAATTAAAAAGAAAATTTTGGGAAGAGATAAAATTATTTTTTTAATTACATTTATAAGTATTTATATTTTAAAATTTGGGGTGGATTAGCAAGTAAGGTTTTCCTTAATTGCATGAGGATGAGACAAGTGTACTCTTTAGATTGTTTTTATGGTTGTTATTCCAAATTCAAAATAAACAATTATAAAGAAAATAAAATAAAAAATAACGGGTAGCTAATGCATAGATAACTTGTAGCTTATGCATAAAGAACAAGTAACATAAAACTTGTTAATAACATTTAACTTGTGGTCAATCAATATTCATCAACCAAAAATTAAGTAAATATGCTAATAATATTTTTATATATCATATTCCTTAAAAAATAATGAAAAACATGCATTTATGCCATAAATAGTATTTGTTACTTTGAATTTACTTCTTTACTAGTTGTTGCAATTGGAAAAAAACAAATAAGTATTCTTAATGCGCCTTTCTATTTTAAACATAATATATAATTAAACTTATATTTCATTACTCGGTCTCGAGCTATACAAAATCTTATTAATATATGGCACGTGTAATGGCCAGTCCTTCATATATTATATATCCTTCCGCGGTATTTGTTTAATCCATGTGACGTTTGTAAATCTCTTCATATTGTAATGCGATTGCGTACGATTTTTTAGCATTATATTTTTTACAATTTGTATTTATTTCACCGTAGGCATTTCATTGCGGAGAAGCATAACCTTTCATGTCATTAGATTCCTCACTTATAGAGGGAATGGAATCGTGTCGCATGGATGCTCTCAGCCCGAAGTTATAGCATAGACCTCTGAGCAATTACTTGCAGTGGGTACAGAAGGACATTAAAGAAGAAACTCGTTCGAAATCGTTGGAGAGGTTCCTGTTGCTGACGAATTAGCCGACCATGTCGAAGGATTTAAAGAATATACTAAAACCAAGGCAGCAGAATTGCAAAACCTGTATGTTGAAGCCTACAAGATCGCTTGCACTCCCTGTTCGAGTTGAGGATGTTGCTAATTTTTCGCATAAGAATTTTCTGACAACAATTTCCTATGGGCTATTCTTTTATCGACTCGACCTTTTTCCATGCAAATATTTTTTATCAGGTTGACCTACCAACTATTCCACGTTCACGTCACGCACATCTTCTAACTCGGACATACAAGTAACATTTGACGGACAAGGTCGGTGTCACGAAAATGTCAAAGGTTGTCGAATTCGTCGAAGTGTTGTATGTGTTTCGAACCGGAACCTGTCAGGTTTGGTCGAGTTGAAAATTGTCGAATCAAAACCTGCAAACTCGACATTGAGGACAGAGGAGGCTGCAGGCGGAGGATGGTGCAACCTCGACAAGTGTGGTTCAGAGTCTTCAAGACCTGGTAAAACAGGACCTGGGTCCTCAGATGTCTTGTCGAAACCCGAAGCAGTAGGTCGAGTTGAAAGTTGTCAAATCGGAACCTGGGTTACACTCTTAAGTGACCAACTTTAATCATTGATCGACTGATCTTACTATATCAACCGCTTGAAGCCATCAACCTATCGCGGTTGGTCGCGTAGCTCTTCCACGTTCACGTCATGCACCTCTTCTAACTCAGACATCCCAACAACATTTAACTGACAGGGTCGATGTCATGAAAATGTCGAAGTTTGCCGAATTCGTCGAAGTGTTGTATGTGTTTCTAACCAGAACCTGTCGGGTTTGGTCGAGTTGAAAGTTATCGAATCAGAACCTACAAAATTGATAGGTTCACCTCCGACAAGTCTTGATTAAACTTTGACAATCCAACAAACTCAACAGGTTCCTATTGGACCAGTCGCGGCTCGACTTCGACAACTCAACCCGACAGGTTCTGGGTACAATTTTTTTTTTACCAGGTCAACCTTGTGTTGCTTACTTTCGTCAATTGAATTTCGAAGACACTCTTAATTGACCGACTGATCTTTCTATGTCAACTGCTTGAAGCCAGCAACCTGTTGCGGTTGGTCGCGTAGCTCTTCCACGTTCACATCGCACAACTCTTCTAACTCGGACATCCCAGCAACATTTGACGGAGAAGGTTGATGTCACAAAAATGTTGAAGGTTTCTGAATTCATCGAAGTGTTGTATGTGTTTTGAACCAGAACCTGTCGAATTTGGTCGAGTTGAAAGTTGTCGCATCGAAACCAGCAAACTCGATAGGTTCAACTTCGACAAGTCTCGATTAAACTTCGACAATCCAACAAACTTGACAAGTTCCTCTTCGACCAGTCGTCGCTCGACTTCGACAACTCAGCCCAATAGGTTCTGGGTACGACATGACCTCCACTTCGAAACGGTTGCTACCAATACCTCTCGGTGCACAAATACAACCAAACTCGCCAGCATTTGGGTTGATGCAGTCTAAGCAGGCGGTGCAGCTCTGCATGGCAAAAGCTTATAAGATCTACATTTTCTATTAGAAACTTGAGCATTCAAGGACGGATTGGACATTGAACCAACTTCCATAAAGTCACCCACGTGAACATTCATTTCTTTGGGTTTAATCCATCACGAAGTTATGGACTTTGGTTCAGTAGTACCGACTTCTGCCTATCGACATATATCTAGATTTGACGGATTGGACCTCCTCGACATTTTATCTTCTTGAGATAGGAGAACAGATTTCAATGCAACAATGGTTAAATGTGTTGAGACACTGATGCACTTCCTTCACTGTTAATCGTTTATAAAATTCGATGGGTAAAGGCTCTGTGAGTGTTTTATTGTTTGCTACTGTTATTGTTACATCATCTTAGTTTTTTTCTCAGCATTCGAATCGCCATCAATTGTTCCTCTTTTACGGAGCAACGACCCTGTTGAGGAGCCAAAGGTTCTGGTTTTCTATTCAAAAACAAGGTTCTCCTCTCAAACCAAACTCATATTTCTTGTTATAATTACCTCGTTCCTCTTGAATATTTACAAACAAGGTTATGTTGTCTTTTTGGGTGGTTTTTGTTGGACACTATAGTCATTTTCTGTCAGTGCACTGTTATTTATTTACTCGTATTACTTGTCTGTTCAATCTTTAACGTTAGTATTTTATCATGTATGTGATTTATCTACTGGTTCAGATGAAAGGGTGCTTGACTGGTATATATTCATTTCCTTCTGTTTACCAATATATCTTTCCTACTAACTTGGACAGATAATTTGCACAACAATAGTTTTTGTCTCTTATAAAAGTTAGGCCTTCCAGAAAATTAATCTTTAATTTAGGAATCTGGTATATGAACAATCCTATCTTGTTCTAACTGTTCCCGTTTAATATTTAAAAACAAGGTTCTCCGCGGAAATTTACCCAGAATTGTGTTGCCTTTTTTAGTGTTTTTTATTGGAAACTAGAGTCTGTTTCTGTCATAAACTCTGTGATATTTCTTGTTATAATTACCCTGCTCCTGTTTAATATTTACAAACAAGGTTCTATTGTATTTTTGGGTGTTTTTTGTTGGACACTATAGTCTATTTCTGTCAGTGACTATCATTTATTTACTCGTATTACTTGTATGTTCAATCTTTAACGTTAGTATTTGATCATGGATGTGATTTATTTACTGGTTTCAGATGAAAGGGTGCTTCACTAGTATATATTCATTTCCTTGTGTTTACCAATAAATCTTTCCTACTAACTTCGGCTGCCATTTTTAGTGTTTTTTGTTGGAAAAGAGAATATGTTTCTATCAGTACACTGTGCACTACGATAGTGTGTGAGAGAGATCCGAGAGATGTTGGTAACTCTTTTCAGTGCAATTAAAATTTTATTTAGGCATCTTGTATATGAACAATGTTATCTTGTTCTCATAATTATTGGAGTTTCCACTATGTTAAGTGGAAGAACTAGCCTTTGCTCATGTACCACGTTGTTTTAACCATCATTTTGACGTTTGAGTAGATGATTAGCAGCCTAATGTAAAAGGAACCTCTTATTATGAAATTCCAAGCCGAACCTAATAAACCATGAATATTATCATTTTGACAATATCCATGTACCTAAATTTATTCAGATTGGCGTATCAAAAGCCTTTCTTAACATTTATACTCGTGATTGAATTTGTTTATTAAGTCCTAGAAGCTTTTTCTAATAGAAGGGAGTATCTCTTCCTCATACCATTAGTGTCAACTTGAAATATTTATAACATACAAATATCTTGTTTATGCTGCATTATCACTTACTTTTGCAACGTTTTGTCACATCTTAACTCTTTCAATAACATATGATATAAATTTCAAAATAAAATAAAGGATCTATGAGGTTGTTTCTACATGTTTCCTTATTACTCTAATATGCATGTTCTCCTGCATCTTTTATCTTTACACTTAATATCAATATTGCCCATTCTTGCAACTTACTTTTGTAGTCCAACTATTCTCACACCACGCTATGGACACTCTTTTAACCGAAAATGTTGTTTCACTTCTAATGCATGGTGCTGTCGACCTATCCCCACTTCTACAAGTCTTTGCTCTCAATCAAGTAAGCTCTCTTAACTCAGCAACTGCTCGCTTTTGAATCTCTATCTCTGATGGAATTCATAAGCACGATACATTGCTTCCAACTACCTACAATAGCGTTGTGGAAAAACACCAACTCCAAGCAGGTTCGATCATCAAAGTCATCAACTATCCATGCAACACTATACACGATGCCATGTATGGTTTCCTTTCCCCACCTTATTTTTAACTTATTTTATTTTGTACTCCCAATAATTGTAACATATTTTTTTACTTATACTTACTTACCTTAATTCTTCTTGCCATGACTATTGCATTGGGCACATTCGAAATTGTCACTTTGGAAACAACAATTTTTGGAGACCCATCCCCTTTCAACTTCACCCCTAGCTTTACCTCCCACAACAGTTCATCTATTTCAGAAAACAACATCCTTGATCCCGAAAACCCTTCACTTGCCATACCTTCCTCGCAAAATCCAACCCTAGACCTTGTTGCACCTACTCTTCAATTCGCGTCGCTCAACCCTTCCAAACAAACTTGGACCATTCAAGGGCAAGTTACTGCAAAGAAGGGTATCAACGCCTACAGCAACCAAAAAGGCCCTGGACAACTCTTTGGGTTTGGCCTTGTTAGTGCTACTAGAGATGAGATTCATATCTTTGCTTTCAATGAACTAGATACCTCATTATATGACCAAATACAAGTTGGCATAGTCTACACAATCTCAAATGGCACAATCAAACTGGTCAACCCAACATACAACCATTTGAAAAGTGCTTTCGATATTTTCCTTAACCCCTCCTAAAAATTTGAACGATGGCTGGAAGAGTGCCCACTGATTCCTTTTCATTACTTCCACTTTAAATATATCCATGACATCAAAACTAAATGCCTCAATTCCATGGTTGACCTAATTGGAATTGTCATTTATGTTTCTCCTGTATCAACTATACACAAAAGGGATGGCTCTGAAACCATTCGTCGAAGAATTGGGTTGAGGGACATGTCCAGGTATAGCATAGACATAACACTTTGGGGGGAGCATTGTACAATTGAGGGTGCCCAACTTGGAAATCTTCGAGGATTGGCTACTCCCCCTATACTTGCAATAAAAGGTGGGTGTCTTACAGAGTTCAATGGAAAAACCATTGGAACCATATCCAACACCAACCTCCTTATAAACCCAGATATTGAAGAATCTCAACGTCTACAATCATGGTTTGCTGACAACAGATTCTGTTCAGCCTCACCATCTTTGAGCAGAAAATCTAACTCATCTTCTTCTAGCTCCTGCAAACACATTTCCATCTCTGCGCTACAATCTATCCAACCCTCTGAGAAGGAATCTTGGTAATCAGTTATTGCTACAATCAGCCATATTAACATCATTGACTTTCATTTCCTTGCATGCCCTCTATTGTCGATGGAGTACAATGCATGAAAAAAATTTCCCACAAAGTTGTTAATGTTTGCCATTGTGCCAAATGTGATGGGGAGTTTACAGAGTGTGCTTACCGATACATACTCAAAGTTGACTTAATGGATGCTACTGGAGAACTATACAGTATCATAGCTTTTGATGATCGTGCGCAACAACTCTTGGGGGTGTCTGCAAAAGATTTCTACCTTCTATCAAATGATCCAACATCTCTACTGGAAATTGTTCAACGTGTTTGTTCTCGACAATACCTTATGACATTATCAGTAAAGACAAAGAATTTTATTTCAAAAGATCGCTTGAAGGTGCTTCTGGTCATGTCAGAGGAGGTTTCAAAATCATCGGCACCTATTGATTCACTTGGTGAAAGCGAACACATTGTGGTAAATAAACATCCAATTGCTCGCAATCTTGGAACTCTACTTTTGAAAACACTTTCGCCACAAAAATACTACTTTTCAATTCCTCCTTTCTGTACATTCTATCTCATACTTAGGAACTACACATTTTTCTATACACACTTCTACGTAAGTGGTACTTGTAACCAGCAATGACCAGTCTTGAATATTATATTAATTAGTTTTGTTGTAACATTGTGTTAAATTACATATTTATTTCATCCTATGTTGCCACTTTCAAATTTGTACTTAGAATTAACATTACTTTGTCAACTTTATACTTCTTTTCTTTTTAAACATTGTTCAAGAGCGTCTGTATTTCTTTCTTGAAACAAGTTCGCATAAATTATCCATAAACACTCTTTCAATGATTAAACATTGTTCAAGAGCATCTGTATGTTTCTCTTACACCAAAGGCACCATAAAGTTCATAACCACCAAACATTTTTTTTGTAGGCATGTCAACCAAATGTGTAACTCGTCGGAGGTCAACCAAATTTTAAACAACCCTATTTAATTCCCGCCTCGGTACTTTAACTGATTAAACTAATGATGACACTAATTTTGAAGTGAACCGGCTAAATAAAACACAAACCATGGAATTTACATTGAATATTATTTTATGAAAGTGATTGAATGACATACGCTAGAATGAAGAATTACAAAATAGAAATGATTGAATGGAAATATTTTATAAATGAAATAGATGCTCGACTGACTGAGATAATATGATAATGAATGATGAAATGATTTGATAGTGCAACGCTATTTAATGTGTGTGTGTGCAGTGGCAGGTAAGACGATTTATCGACTAACCCACAATGGAATTTTAGGGGTCGTAAGAATGGAAAGAACACATAGGGGTACGACGACAGACTGTCGACCCTGAATTAGCAATCGACGCACGTGTCGGAAGCTTGCGAGCTAGCCCGGGGAAGCGTGTGTCGTACGGGCGAGGCCATACCGACTTCGTCTCGTACGAGAGTTGAGGGGCGCGCGATAAGGAGGGCCTTATTCCTCAGCAGCCCTTAGTCTCCAAGAAGTGTAGTCGAGAGATTGCGGTAAAGATTCCCCGATCGCTACACAGTTCTCCTCACAAGAAGAAAGAAAAGAAATTATCGGAAGGGCCTGCCGAAGAGGTACCTAGACAAGAACAAGAAGAGGTTATTTGACCAAGTTTACAAATTGGAATTATACTAAAGAAATCAATTAAGTATTTTGAATTAAAAGGTAATTTTAAAATAAATATTTTTTATTCTTTTTGTTTTAACTATTTCTATTTATTTGGAAAAAGAAGAAAAATTGAAATAAAGGAGAATGTTTTGAAAACAATATTTTTATTCATTTATTTTATTTTTCATTTCTTGTTACTTTTTGTGGAAAGCAGAGAATTTAAATTGGATTGGAGTTAGATTAGAATATGGATAAAAGAATTATTTTATTGGAAGTTTTATTTTAATTGATTTACTATTTTGAAAAAGAGTTGGAAATAAATTATGAATAAAAGAATTATTTTATTGAAAGTTTTATTTTAAGTGATTTTACTATTTTGAAAAAAAATTTAAAATGAATTGTTAATAAAAGAACTATTTTATTCAAGATCTTATTTTTAATTGATTTTATTACTTTGGATTAAATTTTATTTTAATTAATTTTATTAATTTGAATTACTTTATTTTGATTGATTTTACTATTTTGAAAAGTTTGGAAAAAGATTAAAATCTAGTTAATTGATTTTATCATTATTGAAAGAAAATGTTTAATTTAGATTATAATTTTTAGAAAAGAAATATTTTAATTCTTACTTTTATTCTTTAAAAATTTTATAAAAAAGAAATTTAAAATAGATTAGAATTTTAGTAAAATCTTTTAATTATATTTTAGTAATTAGAAAAGAAAGGAATATAGAAAGCTTTAAGTTTAACTAAAAGATATTAAGTAAACTAAATAAGAACCAAAACATAAGAAGGATTCTATAACACTGAACTTCCGCTGATTTAGGGAATTAGGTGCACACTTAAGATGAAGAGACACTTGTAATTTGAGAGTAATTGTTAATAAATATTAAATTAAATTAATTATGTGCATGGACAGACACATGGCACATAGACTTTGACTATAAAATAAGGGAGGAGAAGGAGAAAAGCATCTCTTGCTCCCTAGTGCTGGATGGGCACCGGAACCGAGAATTGATCTTGTGAATTCTTGTGAGTTGGGCTTAGCTTTTCGGAGATTGGGGAATCCCACCAGAAAGCTTGCGTTGTATGTTCTTGCGACCCTATTTGCTCGAGGGTTCGGGGTGAAGAAGAGTAACCCCAATATGATAGGGTGGTCAACCGAGGGGCCTTCTCAGTAAATCGTCGTCAAGGTGGATTTGATTGGACGCTACATCAACGTATCCGCACCAATAGCTGGATCGACCGTGAAATCGGGTAAAAATATTGTTAAGTCCCATGTATATTTTAACTATCCTTAATTAATCAGTTTTATCAGTTGGAAACTTGACTATGTATGAGTCATTGATATTTATTTTGGGTTTTAAATCGTATGTCTCAGCCTAAACCAGAGTTGGAAATATTGATATATTATTTGAACTAATCGCAATCGGATCTAAACCGTGAAGATATCGGGGATACTCGTTTTCGGTTCTGAATCGTATTTCTTTGAATATTATATTTTGTTCTGAATCACATTTCCTTTGGATATTATACTCTATCCTGAATCTCGTTCTTTTGGATATTACAATATCTGTTCTAAAATCGCATTTCCTTTGAATGTTAAAAACAATGTTGTAAACTTATTCAAAACTGATGATCAATTCGTATTTGTGGATATCTACTTCTGTACTAACTCGTACCCAGAAATAGTTTTGTGATTGAAAACCTGGGTGCATAGATGGATCTTCAATATTTTTTATGGAAACCGTGAATATGTTGGCTTGGCTTGAATGTTGAATTAAAACCTAGATCGCTGCAGATCTGTAATGTTTGATAAAAATCTTGGTTACCCTTGAGTGATCTTGCTGAGACGGGCCACACATGGATGGATAGCCGGATTGCTAAGTACATCGACCTCTCTGAAACGTTTAGGTGACTTCGTTAACAGAGATGGAAGAATCTCTGAGTTATACTGTAGCTTGACATGTTCGCTGGTACAGAGTGAGAGTATCCCTCCCTTTTACATCTTTGTTTTTCCTTTTATGCTGGTTGTATTTGTAGTATGATTTCGGCTTATAAATTAATGTTGTATGAATACGCTGGAATCCCTGTTCTTCATGCTGGAGTTAAATTGTGATCTCGCCATGGTAAGTGTGATAGTAATTGTGATAGGAAGGGACGGTGGGTATGCTGGCTCCCAATTTAATTCTATCCCATCCGTAAACCAAATCCAGCCACAGTATAGGTAGACAGGAATGTCTACCCAGATGTGCTCGATCTCCTCTCCTCAAACACCCATTATATAGTTTTCAAAAGTGAGTGTCTCGACCAGTTAAATTAAAGTTTTATTTATTTATATTTAAAATTTCTGTCATGTTAGTGTTCTCGGCAGCACGAGAAGAGAAAATTATGAAAGGTATGTTAGAGTAAGAGGACACACCAGTCCTAAAATATGTATATTGTTTATGACATAGTTTAAGTACAATATATTATGTGGTTACTAATATAGAAATAGAATGTTATAATACTATGTTTCAGTATACCAACACAGACGAAATATGATACTACTATATTTAATTATAAGTGTGCTCATCACACTATAGGTTCACTTTATTTTATAAAAAGATTTTTTGATATATGTTTGAATTATATACACCTTACCTTAAAAGGGGAAAAGGAAAAGGTTAAATAAAATATGTTTAATTTATAAAGATCTCCTGATATATGTTTGAAATATGTATACCTTGAAGTACGGAAAAAAAAGGTCATCAACTTACATAAGGATATATAGGTCTTGAAGAGGAAAGATCAACATTTGAGACCCTACATTCGATAGACATAAGGATATATAAGTCTTAAAGAGGAAAAGGGTATGGTTTTATTAGATATCTTTTAATAGCATAGAATACAATAACAATGAAAAAAAGGTATGTGGGGGGGTGCACGACGATGCTCCCCAAATTCGTTGCAATAGGGCCGCGCTAGCGGAGAAAAAAAATAGCGCAACCGCACCTAAGGAGATGCGCACACACCTATAGGTTCGGTACCGAACCGAGGCGCGTGTGCGTTGCTAACGCGTACGCGCAGAGGAGACGCGTATGCGCCACTGTTGAAAATATTAAAAAAAACAGTCGACAATTTCCCCATTTTTCATTTGGTCGGCCGAGCACGTCCTCTTCCTCTGCGTACGCGTCCATTCAACTACCAACGGAGGCCAAATCCACTCCAAAACCACCCAACAACACCCACAAACTCGTCACCACTTCGATTAATAGGTAAATATCACGTTTTTTTTCAATTTTATTCATTATTTGTGTAATTGTCAATAATTCCCAAATTTTAAAAACAATGAACCAATTTTCAACTGCAGATTGTGACTAAGACAATGAGTGAACAAGATGTTAACCCTGAGTCCGATGGAACACAAGAAAACCCAAACCTTGGACCCAATGCTGAAGAAAACCGTGAACACAATCCAAATGCCGAACAAAACCAAAACCCACAACCTAATTTTGAACAAGATGACCTTAACCACTATGTAAATGAAATGCGAGTGCACACTTGCGAACTTAGAAACTCGGGTGAACCATCTCGATTGTCTCTTGCCACATCAATTGAGAACTCAATCGACTCCCTCATACATGCACACCAGCAATTGACCGACAGGACTCAATTTAGAGCTAGGATGCAGGAGTAGTACTCCACGGGCATCTCCAAGGAAGCAATAAAATATTTGAACATTACAAAAGCCCAATTATATAGTATGTTCACTGATCCGAAAACAGGCCAACCACTGAACATTAGAAATCCATGTGTCTACATGGATTGGTGTCATTACCAACCGTGAAGGGACAAGTGGATGTAGAGGTGGTTCATGGTGTACGATAAACCTCCCTGCAATAATAGGGAGGTTCCGTAGTACTTCTTTTGCCAAATGTGGGCTGAGTTTTGCCTCGGTTTACATGTCAACTATTTTGACATAACCGACTTCGAGGGTGTTGGGAGTGGCTTTGCCCAAGATCGACCTGCTGCCAGGAGGAACCCACTGAGAGGGCCACCAGCTCCGAGGCGTGACCCAACCCCTCTCCCCAGCCACCTCAGTTGCCCCACAAGCTTGATCAGATCGAGGTGGCAATGAGGAATGTTGCACATGGTCTCCTCAGACACACCTACTTTGTAGCAGCGACTACAGTGGAGAGGTTGGGTTACCTTGATAGAGATCCAAGTGTAGGGCCTTCACGATAGGGCCAGGATAGATCCATGACCGATGGTAGCCATGCTAGGCATTCCAGTTCGACGAGGACAATGCCACATCTTTATCCCCATTAAGGGCACACTTGCCCTGGCCCAACTGAAGGTTGTTATATCGATCAGGTCAGCAATTTTTTTAATGTGTTTTCAATCATCACTTTATAACTTGTAAAGTATTTGGAAATTATTTTTGTTTGACCTAAAATATTATTTCAATGTACAGTTATTCAGAGCTGATACACCGAGATGGGAGAACATAGAATCTCCCAACCTGGATGCAGCAATGGCAGCTGCAACTGAAATTGCAGCATCCCACATGGAGGTATTTTCAGTACCTGACACAATTTTGTTATTACTTATGTCATTTATATTACTCAAGTATTTATATTTATGGCATACACATTGATAGTTCATACAATGTTTTTAAATATATTGATTTCCTAGATAATGACTTGTTTAACATGTTCATAACATGATGCATTTTGTTGTCCACGGTGTTTCATGACTACAGTGATCAACCACCCCCACTAGGGATTGGCACAACACCATATACACAGGTATAATGTGTAGTTATAATCATGCTTTTAATTTGATTTGTTACGACTTACTATGGTTTAATTTATTGTTTGTTTACTAATTGTGATATTACAAATGTATATGTCGATTCCACTAGTAGCTGTATCTCCACATTTTAGTCATGTGTATCCACCCTCTCCCATGAGTCCCCCCCCTCGCTTTCATCTAGACCCCTCCCTACATCCACACCCTCCCTTCCATCCAGACCCCCTCTCCGACCATACTCCCCCCTCCATCCATCCTCCCGCACTTGCCCACCCCCCTACGTCCATACATCCCCCCAATTTATCCATGCCCCCATGTCTATCCATCCTCCCCCATTCATCCATGCCCTCCCTTCCTTCTACCTTCCCCTCTTCGTCCACAACCTCCCATTTGTCCATCCTCCTCCCTCGATGCAGGACTTCCCTCCCATGCACCATCCCTCAACACCGTCCGTAGCCCTTTCCTTTCGATGCCCTCTATCCTATAGCCGGTAGGGGTTCATAGTCCACATGGTCCTCCTCCACCCCATACCACCGTGTCTTCTCCCACCATATCATCCCCACTTCCCACCACTATTGTGGCATCTACTCTTCCAATATCCTCATCAGTATCTCTAGTGGTTGCACCTATAGTGGCTGCCACTACATCTGCGCCCCCCCCCATCACTGCATCGGAGTTGGTTTGTCCGGCCATCTGCTCCACCTGCTAGCTCAAAAGGCCAGCCATGTCCATCGTTGGAGGTGTTCACGGTGAGAATCAAGTTAATTTATGAAAATATTTTGATGCATTAAAAAAAATTAATTTAAGCAATTATGACTTTTCAATGAAATGATTGTTTTAAATGTTGTAGGCTTGAATTGTTGAGAGGCTCCGCAGATCCAGGACACGTGTCCAATGTTTCCCACTCATGTCAGAGGTGATTTATTTAATATTTGAATTCTACATTTGTTTTATAAATGTGGTAAATGTTGCAAATGCTTGAAAATGACGGTATCTTATATCATTTGTTCCAGAGCCTGGAGAGACGGTCTACTCCTAGACGAACCAAGACCCAAGGCACCGGTAGCTCGAAGAGTAGGAAGATTGACTTTGGATCTACACCTGGGAGTGACGGCGGTGGTCACAATGCTTGACACACCACGTGTTATGTACATTAGCCACGATGTGGCACTTTTGTGCACCAGTTTTGATGTACTTTGTATCTATGACACGAGTTGCCATGTATTTTGTATCTACGGCATGAGTTGTCACATTTTGTGTAGGGCATGAGTTGCCATTGTACGTACATTGGGAACCATGTTCCACTATTCGCAAGAAATTTTATATGTTTGGATGAGTTTTGTAGCCTCGATGTACATGGATTTTCAGTTATGTGATTTATATATCTCATTGTCTAATGTGGTTGTCTCATGTTTTGTGTATCATGATGTGATGTTGTGTAAATTTGGGCTTTACCTAGATCTTAGAAGAGAAGTTGGATATTGTAGTTCAGCTTGGTTTATCTTTCCACATGTAAAAGCTTCTAATGGTATCTATGTTAAGAGAACATTGTAAACATAGGCTCACTCAAACAAAATCATGTGTGAGAATTATTCTAAAAACAAACGGAATAAATTGATGGACAAATCACACCTCATGGCACATAAGATATATATTGGGAACTTGAGTACTAGGAAAAGAACACTTAAAAATAGAAAATGTCCATTATTGTCAAAAGGTTAAAATGAGATCCAACATGATTTTTAATAGCTCTACATAATGAGATCCAAAAAGGCCATACTCTACATAATGAAATGTCGTTACTAGTATTTATTTTGACCATTTTGTCCACTTAAGATCATGCAACAAATTAATAACCAAGTGATGGAATCATTTCTTAATCAATTGTCACCATACAAATAGGACAACCTTGAGCACGATGTATAGCTAGCTCATTAATTCTCACTCACAGATATAGCCACCTTTGATTTGATGACCATCACATCCACTACCATTTACAATTAGGACTTCCTTGATTTATCATTATGTGACAGTGATCTAATTTTATGTATGCATATATGTGTATATTGGTTTGGATTCAAATGTATGCAGATGAATATATATGTACAATGAAAATGATTTAATCTTTACATGTATTATAATTTAGGGCTATATCTTAGGATACATAATAGGGTTTCATTGTGATTAGAATACAAACTAGGGTTTATGCTACCAACTAGGGCTTTTAGGCTAGGCTCTCGTGTTTCTAGGATAGGATCCAAGCTCCAGGGTCACCATATTAATGTTTAATTCCACTATCATGTCATCATTCTCACCAATACCATGCCCAATACTACAATCACCATCAAGCCTCTCAATCCCACTTTAAACATTTCCCATACTTCCAAGTTAAAATTGATAGGTCTTGTTGCTAAAATCTTTTCACTTATCTATTCACATAGACAAATCCACTCTTGTGAAAGATTTGTTCTAGCTTGGTACATGCAAGTTCACATGCAATAATACTTGAGAGATCATTTTACCCCATGATCCATGGAAGATTCATTGGAGTCATATGAACGTCATTGTCATCACCCCAACCATGGTCAAGACGCCAAGATCCATCCTTAGTAGACAAAACCTCATGTTGGCACCCATAACACACTCAAAGATAAAAAATTATTTGAAAGGGCATGTTTGGGGCTTGAGGGAATCTTGATTTTTTTATAATCACACATGAGAGGTTCTTAGAGTCAAATACATTGGATATAAATAAATTCTCCAACACCTTCATCATCTTCATCATCATCTTCATCACCATCGCCATCATCATCAATGCCTTCATCATCATCACCATCTTCATCATCATCACCATCACCATCACCATCAACTTCACCACCATCACCATCATCATCAACTTCACCATCTTCATCATCATCACCAACTTCGTCATCATCACCATCTCCATCTTTTGGATGCGAGACAGAACCATCACCATCACCATCACCATCAACCTCACCACCATCACCATCATCATCAACGTCACCATCTTCATCATCATCACCATATTCATCACCATCACCATCTCCATCATCACCATCACCATCTCCATCTTTTGGATGCGAGATGGAACCATCACCATCTCCATCATCACCATCACCATCACCATCAAACTCACCACCATCACCATCATCATCACCATCACCATCACCATCACCATCAACCTCACCCAAACCCTAGCCCTAACCCTCACCCAAACCCTAGCACTAAGCCATCTTCTCCATACTCACCATCACCATCACCGTCACCATCAACGTCTTCATCATCACCACCATCTCCATCAACATCATTGACTGTAACTATAACCCTAATTCAATTTCCTTCTATAAACCTATCCCTAACCCTCACCCAAACCCTAGCACTAAGCCATCTTCTCCATACTCACCATCACCATCACCATCACCATCAACGTCTTCATCATCACCACCATCCCCATCATCATCATTGACTCTACCTCTAACCCTAATTCAATTTCCTTCTATAACCCTAGCCCTAACCCTCACCCAAACCCTAGCACTAAGCCATCTTCTCCATCCTCAGCATCACCATCATAGTCACCATCAACGTCTTCATCATCACCACCATCTCCATCATCATCATTGACTCTACCTCTATGCCTAATTCAATTTCCTTCTATAACCCTACCCCTAACCCTCACCCAAACCCTAGCACTAAGCCATCTTCTCCATCCTCACCATCACCATCAATGTCTTCATCATCACCACCATCTCCATCATCATCATTGACTCTACCTCTAACCCTAACTCTAACTCCAACTCTAACTCTAACTCCAGGTTCCTCATCAAAGCCTCAATCATCATCATCTTCATGACCATCGCCATTGCCATCACCATCACCATCAACCTCTTCATCATCATCACCATCATCATCATCATACGTGCCCGGTGGGTGATTTTCTAGAGTTGACCCCCGTGTGCAAAAATTGCACACTCCCTCACTCAACAAAACCCTAGTTTCCAAGATGGACGTACAAGATGAGGGCGGGGCGACAGGGCCGGAGGGGCGGGGCACCCCTAACACTATCCTGGCGTGCTGAATCCAACGGAGTCGACGGTTCGTCGATCCGAGCCACGGTCTTCATTCTATGGCTCGTCCCATCTCATTGCCAGAAGGCCTGCAGGGACACCTGTTGGATACCTGCCTGGGGCATAGAACTCCAACCCTGCAACAAAACCGGGTTCTGGGGAGTCCTACAGGTGTGTCTAGGCAGGTTCCGACTGGGAATGCTTGCCACAAGTGCCCGGTGGATGATTTTCCAGAGTTGACCCCCGTGTGCAAAAATTGCACACTCCCTCACAGAGCAAAACCCTAGTTTTCAAGATGGACGTACAAGATGAGGGCGGGGCCACCGGGCCGGAGGGGAGGGGCACCCCTAGCACTATCCCGACGTGCTGAATCCAACGGAGTTGACAGTTCGTCGATCCAAGCCACGGTCTTCATTCTATGGCTCGTCCCATCTCGCATCCATAAGGCCTTCATGGACACCTACTAGATACCTGTTGGCGGCGTAGAACTCCAACCGTGCAACAAAATCAGGTTCCAGTGAATCCTGCTGGTGTGTCTAGGTAGGTTCCGGCCAGGAACGCTAGCCACAAGTGCCCGGTGGGTGATTTTCCAGAGTTGACCCACGTGTGCAAAAATTGCACACTCCCTCACTGAGCAAAACCCTAGTTTCCAAGATGGACGTAAAAGATGAGGGCGGGGCCACCGAGCCAGAGGGGAGGGGCACCCCTAGCACTATCCCGACGTGTTGAATCGAACAGAGTCGACGGTTCATCGATCCGAGCCACGGTCTTCATTCTATGGCTCGTCCCGTCTCACATCCATAAGGCCTTCAGGGACACTTGCTGGATACCTGCAGGGGGCGTAGAACTCCAACTGTGCAACAAAACTAGGTTCCAGGGAGTCCTGCAGGTATGTCTAGGTAGGTTCCTCCTGGGAACCCTAGCCACAAGTGCTTGGTGGGTGATTTTCCACAGTTGACCCCCGTGTGCAAAAATTGCACACTCCCTCACTGAGCAAAACCCTAGTTTCCAAGATGGACGTACAAGATGAGGGAGAGGCCACTAGGCCAGAGGGGAGGGGCACCCCTAGCACTATCCTGGCATGTTGAATCCAACGGAGTCGACGGTTCGTCGATCCGAGCCACGGTCTTCATTCTATGGCTTTTCTCGTCTCGCATCCAGAAGGCCTTCAGGGACACCTGTTGGATACATGTCGGGGGCATAGAACTCCAACCGTGAAACAAAACTAGGTTCTGGGGAGTCATGGAGGTGTGTCTAGAAAGGTTCCGGCCGAGAACGCTAGCCACAAGTGCCCGGTGGATGATTTTCCAGAGTTGACTCCCGTGTGTAAAAATTGCACACTCCCTCACTGAGCAAAAACCTAGTTTCCAAGATGGACGTACAAGATGAGGGCAGGGCCGGATGGGAAGGGCACCCCTAGCACTATCCTGGTGTGCTGAATCCAACGGAGTCTACGATTTGTCGATCTGAGCCACAGTCTTCATTCTATGGCTCATCCCATCTCGCATCCAGAAGGCCTTCAAGGACACCTACTGGATACCTGCCACGGGCGTAGAACTCCAACCGTGCAACAAAACCGGGTTCCGAGGAGTCATGCAGGTGTGTCTAGGCAGGTTTCACCCAGGAACACTAGCCACAAGTTCCCGATAGATGATTTTCCAGAGTTGACCCCTGTGTGCAAAAATTGCACACTCCCTCACTGAGAAAAACCCTAGCTTCCAAGATGGACGTACAAGATGAGGGTGGAGCCACTAGGCCCGAGGGGAGGGGAACCCCTAGCACTATCCCAGTGTGCTGAACCCAACGGAGTCGACGGTTCGTTGATCCGATCCACGGTCTTCATTCTATGGCTCATCCCGTCTCACATCCAAAAGGCCTTCAGGGACACCTGCTCGATACCTACAGGGCGCATTGAACTCCAACCACGCAAAAAAACCAGGTTCCGAGGAGTCCTGCAGGTGCGTCTAGGCAGGTTTCGACCAGGAACGCTAGCCCTAAGTGCCCGATGGAATATTTTCCAGAGTTGACCCCAATGTGAAGGCCATGCCAAATTCGCTAAAGGGGGCCATTTCTCGTCCGGATGCCCCCAGGCGTGCATGGCCACTGTGGACAGGTCCACAATGGCCATGTGGACCTATGGGAGGTGACGAAATCCAAGTCCTCTCGCCAGGTTGGGTTCCGTGGCCCCAGGGCAAATCCTCCAGGTGTCCCTGAACGGCCCTGGGGTGCCCGACTAGAATGCCCATGGCACTGGAACCGTGGCTTGGTTCGTGAATCCGTCGACTCCGATGGGTCCAGGATGTCGGGTTTCAGCTAGGGGACCCCTCATAGCGTGCCTCGAAGCCTCGAAAGCGGTGCCAATGGGTCATCCCCGGAGCTAGGGTTTTGCTCAGTGAGGGCCATTCCATATTCGCTCGAGCGGGCCATTTCTCGTCCGGAGGCAGAAGAAGATCAATTTTCAACAAAACAATATAGTTAACAGAAGAATATTAATTTTCGACAAAACAATGTAGTTATTACATGTGGAGGCAGTGGTTTCCCGTGGAAAACGAGTGTAGGGTTGAGCAGAGAAAAGATGTTGGGAAATGGGCTATTACATTAGCTTTTCCGATGGGCGGCTTAGTGCTAGGGTTTGGGTGATGGTTAGGGCTAGGGTTATAGAAGGAAATTGAATTAGGGTTAGAGTTAGAGTCAATGATGATGATGGAGATGGTGATGGCGATGATTATGGTGATGATGAAGGAGATGGTTTAGTGCTAGGGTTTGGATGAGGGTTACTGCTAGGGTTTGGGTGAGGGTTGATAATGCAATGTTTTCAAATATATTTGGTGTATGCTAATGGATGAGGATACAAGTGCAAATATGAATAATTTTTCATATGTATACTATGACCTATTACTTCATGGTTATCATTAGTGATTGACCTACTAGATTAGGTAAGGTGTTATATGATGGGTTCACATATGATTGAAGTTTGTGCACATAAGTTAAGTGGATGTATACATGAGGTATCATAGGGTGGATGTGGTTGTTATGAGCCTAACTAAGTGGATGTTGATATAATTGAGATATTCTCTCAGGTAAGTATGTGTTAGGTGAGTATTTTTATGATTAATTTTTATAATATCTTTGTGTTTAGGTTGAGTGTTAAGTTATTAAGAGATTTTCTCTCAACTTCTCTTTTTGTTAAGGAAGTAGTTACATGTCCTTAATGTACATATACATGTAATAAATGTGTAATTGCATTGAATTTTGTTGAAAAACATATCCCTATATTTTCTAATAAATCTGACAAGAGAACCGGAAGCAACAAAATATTGGGAAGTTTCATTTGTAGGATAATAGGATTAACATATAATAAAGTATATTTTTCATTAATAATTATGTTACATAATATACTTTATTATATGTTAATCCTATTATCCTACAAATGAAACTTCCCAATATTTTCATTGATAATTATGTTACATAGTGTGTTTCTATGTTCTATGTGGCTCTTGGTGAGATCATGATGAGAAAAAACCCTTTGACTTGGTGGACTATTCCACATTTACAAGTCAAGTAGAAAAATTCAAAAGAGGTGTAAATGAGAGGAAGCAAATGAATCACATTGACGCCAATTACACTTGAAAAGTCAGAGCAATCAAAGCTCTCAATATCACCGATACCACTCTGTCCTTGAAGAAGATTTCCCTATAAAGTACCTGGATCATGACCAAAGGAAGTGACTACTCCCAATCCAGTGACAACTACCCTCCTCTGATTAGTAGCACTTAGTTTTTTTCCTGCGCAGCCTTCACAGGTTGCAAAGCAATGGCCGTTGCTTTGCCTAGAGGTTAATTAGAGTGTGTAAGATAACAAGTGTTCTCCCAGCTGGATTTTTTGGCATTTGATTAGCGGCATATAGGCTATATAATACTGGAAATGACTCAATGTGACTTGGGCCCTTAATAGATTGGGTAACAAACCCTTCTAATATTGATCCTATCCCACTTGGAGTCAAAATACCCCCTATTGAGGGTACGTGTGCTAGGTCACAGATTCTAGGGCTAGATTAGGTTAATAGGGCTACATTAGGTTTCTAGGATTCTAGATTAGTTTCTGAGGGTTAGATTAGTGTTTCTAGGGTTAGTTTAGCTTTCTAGGATTTCTAGGACTAGATTATGTTTCTAGGATTCTAGTTTAGTTTCTGAGGGTTAGATTAGTGTTTCGAGGGTTAGTTTAGCTTTCTAGGATTTCTAGGGCTAGATTATGTTTCTAGGATTCTAGATTAGTTTCTAAGGGTTAGATTAGTGTTTCTAGGGTTAGTTTAGCTTTCTAGCATTTCTAGGGCTAGATTATGTTTGTAGGGTTATATTAGTGCTTCTAGGGTTAATCATACATGAATAAACAATCACATGGCTATAAATCATAACTCAGACATCAAATAAACGATATAAGATAACGATATCAAATAAACTATCTAACATGAATAACATTAACCGTGCATGAATAAACAATTGTTCGGATATCCACATCATCTTTTTCAGGATCTTGCATGCAATTAGGGTTTGCATGCAAATTCTAGGGTTTGCATGCACTTTGCATGCATCCCAGTCACCAGGTTGATGCTTGCAGCACCTTAGCCACCTTATTCTAGCACCCGGGAGCCACTTACTTCAGATTTTTAGCCCTCCTAGTCAGGAAGGCACCCACTTCTCACCTACTGCCAGAGAAGGGCGCACTTCTTCACCTACCACTGCAGTTCCACTTCAGTTACACTCAGTTAGCTCCGATTCTCCCTGATTTGAGGCTAGTTTCACTCTCGACTGACTGTTTCACTTCCGTTGGACCTCCAGATTGACTAGATGACTTGTTCTGACTTCAGTTAGCCTCCCATGTGCCCTCCACTGAGCCTCCTTCCCTTAATTAGTGCTACACACTTCATTTACACTTGTTACACTCAGTTAGACTCAGATTGACACCTGGATGACTGGTTCTTGTGCATTGATGACCACCACCGATTGATGATGAGGACTCCTAGTTGGAGTTAAGCTACTCCATTCAGTGATTCGAATGACATCCTTAGGAAATTCAAATTGCTCAGTAATTGTTACTGTATTCTATTGTAATCATTCACCCTTACTGGGATATTGAGCACTGATGCATGTTTTGCATAGTTTTACACCATATTTTCTATGTTCATCTATTGTGATTGATTTACTTGTTCATTAGATCTACTGTGACTAATTTTAAAACAATCACATGGCTATACTATGTACCTCAGTCAATTAGGCCTTCTGGATCCTCTTGGTTTTTTATTGTCTCGAACAACCTCTCATGCTCTACATGAGGTAGTAAGTAGCGTACCTTGTTTGATGACTTCATTGACATTGTCTATAGTTGGATGTTTGTACCCACGATGAAGTGTGTAAAGTGATACACCCGCGACCCTGGTCTATAGTCTGTGTATGTGTAGCCATTGCTCTTTGGTCCCTTTCCATCCAGTGTAAGATATTCCCCCTGAACAACCATTGAGCAAGTCAGAAAGGTTATGCCTTCATTATCCGTTAATGATGTGAGGAGGGTTTGCTTCCCCTGGATGCATCGTTCCAACCAATAATTCGTCCCAATTGCACTCTCTGTCGGGGTGACAACTGCGTAGATGTGTCCTACAAAAATGCATTTTAAGGTCATATTCCAACAAGCAGTGGTTTGATAACTTGGATAATTACAAAAACAAGGAGGGAACCGGGATATGCATGCAGAAATGTTTACCTGGTTGTACAAGATCAGATATATGATCATATTCATTCAAAATAGAGGATTAGCCTTCCTCTAACAGGATTGTTTTAGCAGCTGCACGTGGGTCCACTGCAAGTGATACATGATCCCATTCATCAACCCAATCCATTGATTCACACTCATCCCACTCGCAACTGCTGCAAGACCCACAAAAGAAAGCAAGTTTTCGCGTCCATATTTCAAATAAAGGATTGTTTGAGCTTCGAACCGAATGAAATCCACGAGTTCCTTTCACAGTACTACAACTATAAGAACACAATCGATCTATATCAACTACATTCCAGAAATTTCTGACAACATGTCCTCTACCTATTGGTATGTGTTTCTCCGTGGTTTGATCTGACATTTTTTCTTTGCACCATCGAACTGTGGATTCAGCATTCCGAATATGAGGGCCTCCCATGCACCTCATCTTGTCCCTTCGTAGGGCAGTTTTGAGACATGCTCCAGCCCCGTCTTCCTCTCCCTTTCCATGCTCGGTCTCAAAATAGTTCCATACATGCAGCACATCATAAGTCTTGTGCAACATACTCAACCACTGGAAAACACGTGCATTTTTGAACTGGCCTGCACAACCATCTGACCATATCCAATGCTGATCCATATGTATCCCTCTCTTCTTCAGCTGATCATAGAAAATTTTGAAGCAATGCTGCACATAATGCATGTCATGGCACCTGTTGTCATTGATGTAGAAGTTGGTCTCTTTCAATATTATCCTCATGTCGTTGCTGCTCTCTGGCGCATGCCTGTATGTGATATGGACCATTATGCTAACTTGGTATGAATGGTAGTATTGACTTTGAATCTCATTCTATGGCTGTAGGGTATAGTTTTCCGCAAATTCCACAACCGACAATATTGTGCCCTTGGGAAAGATGTCCCTGCACTGTCTGTACTGTTCATCCTGCCATCGTGCTACATGGACGTGCTGTACATAATGCTCGGTCTTTTGGTAGAATTCCTTCATGAAATCATAAATTTGTGCCTGGTGCCACAAAACCAAGGGCATTAATACAACGTGACATTTTCAATCTGAATATATATGTACAAATTCAACATGTATAGTATGAAAGCATGCAAACTTAGATTACTTGTGACTTCACCAATCCTATTTTTTTGCTTTCCTTCGAACTATCTACTTGATATGTTATGTACTGGAAGTTCTGCATTTCTACTGACATCCTCCCAAATTCATGCTCCGCGGTTGCGTGGATGCAGCAGCTCAATAATGAAAATCCATTACAATTGGAACACGTCCCATATAAACATGATATTTTATAATATTTTTGTCCTTCAGGCCTTCGACACATTATGCTATGTATAAATTCTCTGGATTCATTCGGTGGTTGTAATGAAGGGAAATCTTGCACAATGTTAGTATGCAAACCACAAAATATATGTCTATATGTATCATAATAGTACTCAAATTCTACATGGTATCTACAACAACATGTACTGCGATCAATGCAAATTCTAACATACCAGGGTTTGCATTTTTCGAAGGACCTTTGGCCCAAGTTCAATTGTGTGTGCTCATTCTTGAACCTCTCATAGAGTTCTGTTTGTGTGGTGTCAAGGAAGTGCTTGACATGGGGTTCACCCCCCCTAACACCTTTTCTCAACTTTAAAACATCTCTTTCATTCGATGATAGTCTAGTGTTATCATGCCAAAACTTTTGCACTAGTTCTTTAACAACATCAATGAGCTTCATGTCTTAATGAGGTAACCTACCAACAAAGGCCCAACAATCTTTTTGGCCTGGGGTCTCAAGTTTTTCTCTAATGGCAGAATACTTTTGAAGAGTCTTTCTATCTACTTTAAAGATTTTACATGTGTGTGATAGTAGGCAACGTTGCCTTGTGGATTTGTCTACAATCAATTCCGACAGTACACGACGTGCCGCATTAAAATCTTTTGTGCGAGAAGTTTTTCCAGTCAAATTAAATGCAGATTGTAGATTTCTAACAACATGATTGCTGGCCTCTAAACTTCTAACTACCTTTATGCACAAAATTCTCCTAAGATGAGATAGACAATGTAATTTTAACAAAGCAAGAAACAATTGACATTTTGCTACATCGGTTTTGGATTCAAAAAAATCTTTGATTATCTTCTTACAATGGAAATCAATAGTGCATTTGGGCATCTTACCTTCAAGTCCTGAAAATGAACTTTCATCCACATGAATATGTCTGGGAGTTCTTCGTCGTCTGGTTGATAATTGAGACAAGGGAGTCTGCAAGGAAGTACGAGTCTCGTCAACGGTTTGTTGTGGCCCTTCGTTCAGTAATTGGTCCTGCAATGGAGTGTGTTCGCGAGGTGGGTGCTCTTCTTTGGGTGGTTTCCAGTTAAGAATGTGTTCAACATCCATCCCTTCATACTCGACATCAGGCAAGATTTGATTGACTTCAACCACTTAATCATTGCTTGTTGATGGATCCAAGGCACTAACATTTTGATTTCTATGGTTTTGCAAGTACAACCTGGCCTTTTCTCTTATCTCATAGGCCTTTTCAGGGGGCAGTTGTGTCCTTCTAGAATTTCTTTGATTATTACGTCTATTGTCCATATTCAATGCGCTTTTGGAAAAATGAAAATATGACCCCTACAAGAATGAACAACAAACACGATATTAAAACTCGATGTGCATGATTATTAAAGCTCAATGTAGCAATTGATTATGTACAACAACATCTAGTGATAATGTTTTCATATAATCTTAAAAGCTATTGGGAATGCCCTACATATAAAGTTACAACATCACATCTAGGAACTCAGTAGGATGGTATTGGATGGTGGTATGGGATGTCAGTAGTGCAGCAAATTCCCTACAAGGGAGAAGCTCATATCACTTCATTTTCATGGTATGGATGAGGAAAAATAGCCCCAAAAGACTAAGAGTTTTCAATTGTTTAGGTGTTTGTGTGAGTTGTTGTAGTGAAACCATGAGGAATTCAACAAATGTTTGTCTACTAGATGGAGGAATGTGATTGTGAAATGTTATTGGTGGTGATGCAAGTAATTTTTTTTTATTATCTTCAAGAAAGGTTGAAAGCATTGCTTGGTGCATGTTGTAGTTTTTTTTTGGTAGGATTTTTTTATTGTCTATGTTGAAGATTAAGAAGACTAAAATAGATCTATCATACAATTCATGAGGAAAAACCAAAATAGATGCCATTCAAACAAGTGAATGAAGACTAAATTACATTTAACAAGATCAAATATTCACCATACCTCAAGGATTATGATTGCTCTTTGCTTCAAATGTCAAATGCTCTTTTGATATGTCCACTATATGTAAGAAGACTTCATGTGTATCCAAGTAGCATTAGAATTCAATCCAAGGTTCCAAATAGAGTCCAACTGTTGTGTATTCACTCAATTGATCCAAATAGAGCCCAATAGGTGTGTATTCAATACAAAGAGCCAAATAGAGCCCCAAATATTGTGTATTTTATCCAAATGGTGTATGAATTCAATCTACCAAGAAAATGCTTGTTGGACTGTGCGTGAAACCAGCGAACAGAATGCGATGAATGAGGAAAAAAATCTGGGAGAAAGAACACAGGTGATTTTCTAAATTTTATGTTCAACATGGATGCGCACGCGCCTCTGGCGTGTGTGCGTCCTTGCTGAATGTTGCAATGGTTGGTGGGTAACGTTCATTGTATTTATTGCCCAAAAGATATAAATGTGTCAGGTTATTCCTAGATCCCCTCCCCATAAAGAGCCCCTCCCCCATAAAGGCCTTTAGGACCTCTTCTAACCCATAATCCCTAAGTGCATTTAAGTGCTTCTAGGTGTTTGGGGGTTTAAGGGTATATTTACAAATTTGTGTATTTTGATTTCAAAACATTAATTTAATTTTCAGTTAGAAACATATGTATTACATCAAGAATAATTAAATACATAGTAGATATATATTAATGTTGTATAAAGACTACTCAGAGGTGCGATTATTGTGAGATCGTAGTATGTCAGATTTGTTCATAATTACCATCAGATTTTATTCTCTTAGGGCGATGCAGATGTGAAAAAATGCACTTTGATGGTTAGTTTTATTTGCTGGGAAATATTTGCCCGGTTAATTTATGGGGAAGGATAACAGTCTTGATACTCCCACCCCTATGGAAGGCTGGAAAAGCATAGCATAAAAGGTATAAGCTTGGCTTCATGTAATATGCAGAGCACTCTTCTTTACATTGCTGTATTAATCAAAATCTAAGGCACCTGTTATTTTTTGTCTCAGTGTAGGATGAAGATGATGAGATGTAAAGGATCTAATCAAGTAGTCATGGAGGGCCTCCTCATCATGGAATATTTTACTAATAGTGTTTATCTGCTGTAAGTGGAATCACAATTGCAATAAAATAAGGTTTTTCGTCATGATTATCTGATGATGATGATGATGAAGATCATGACGAAGATGATGATGATGATGAATATGGTGATGATGATGATGACTAATGGAGATGATGATGATGATGATGATGTTGATGATGATGTTGATGATGAAGATGATGACGAATATGAAGCACATCATCCTCATCCTCATCATCATCTTCATCATCATCAACAACATTATCATCATCATCACCATCATCATCGTCATCATCTTCATCATCATCATCATTGTGAGGACGAGGATGATGATAATGATGATGATGATGGTGGTGGATGATGATGAATATGAGTACGATGATGAATATGAGTACGATGATGATGATTGCTATGATGATGGTGATGATGATGATGGTGATGAAGATCATGATGATGATGAAGATGGTGATGATGATGATGATGACGATGAAGATGGTGATAATGATGATGATGATGACTAATGGAGATGATGATGATTGATGATGATGATGATGTTGATGATGAAGATGATGAAGAATATCTAGCACATCATCATCATCTTCATCATCATCATCATCGTCATCATCATTATCTTCATCATCATCTTCATCATCGTCGTCATCATCATCATTGTGAGGAAGAGCATGCGAATGATGATGATGATGATGAAGATAATGATGATGACGATGATGATGATGATGAAGATGATGACTAATGAAGATGATGATGATGATGATGATGAATTTGATGATGAATATGATGACGAATATGTAGCACATCATCCTCATCATCAACATCATCTTCATCATCATCAACAACATGATCATCATCATCACCATCATCATCGTCATAATCTTCATCATCATCATCATTGTGAGGACGAGGATGGTGATGATGATGATGATATGATGGTGGTGGATGATGATGAATATGAGTATGATGATGAAGATGATGATGATGATGATGAATATGATCATCATCATCAAAATCATCATCTTCATTAGTCATCATCATCGCCATCTTCATCATCCTCACCATCACCATCATCATCATATGATCACGGTCATGATGATCATTGTCTTCGTCATCATAATCGGCATCTTCATCATCCTCATGATACTCATCATAGCCATCTTCATCATCATCATCATCATGAAGATGATGATGAAGATGACGATGAGGATGAGGATGATGTGCAGCATATTCGTCATCATCTTCATCATCAACATCATCATCATCTCCAGTAGTCATCATCATCATCATCACCATCTTCATCGTCATCATCATCATCACCATCTTTATCGTCATCATCATCATCGTCATCATCATCATCATCATCTTCGTCATGATGATGATGATGATGATGATGATGATGATGTTGATGATGATGATGATGACGATGATGACTAATGGAGATGATGATGATGATGATGATGATGATGATGATTATGATGTTGATGATGAAGATGATGGAAAATATGCAACACATCGCCATCATCATCATCGCCATATTCATCATCATCCCCATCACCATCATCATCATATGATCATGGTCACAATGATCAATGTCTTCGTCATCATAATCAGCATCTTCATCATCCTCATCATACTCGTCATAGCCATATTCATCATCATCATCATCATCATCATCATCATGAAGATGATGATGATGATGAGGATGATGTGAAGCATATTTGTCATCATATTCATCATCAACATCATCATCATCTCCAGTAGTCATCATCATCATCATCATCACCATCTTCATCGTCATCATCATCATCACCATCTTCATCGTCATCATCATCATCATCACCATCTTCATCGTCATCATCATCATCATCATCATCATCATCTTCGTCATGATGATGATGATGATGATGATGATGAAGATCATGATGATGATGAAGATGATGATGATGATGATGTTGATGATGATGATGATGATGACTAATGGAGATGATGGTGATGATGATGATGATCATTATGATGTTGATGATGAAGATGATGGCGAATATGCAACACATCATCATCATCCACAACATGATCCACAGCATGATGATCATCATCGTCATCATCATAATTGTGATGCCAAGCATGAGGACGAGCATGAGGATGATGATGATGATGATGATGATGATGATGATGAAGATGTTGTTGGAGATGATTATGAATATGCAACACATCATCATCGTCTTCGTCGTGATGATATGATGATGATGATGATGGTGGATGATGATGAATATGAGTACAATGATGATGATGACTAATTTGGAGATGATGATGATGACGATGATGATGATGATGATGAAGATCATCATCAACATGATCATCATCATCAACTTCCTCATCATCATCATTGTGAGGATGTAGATGATGATGAGGATGATAAATATGATGATCATATGATGATGGTCATGATGATGATGATGATAGTTATCATAACAGTCATCTTCATCATCCTTGTCATACTCGTCATCACCATCATCCTTATCATGATGATGATGAAGATGATGGTGATGACGACGATGATGATGAAGATGGTGATGATGATGATGACTAATGGAGATGATGATGATGATGATGATGATGATGATGAAGAAGATGACGAATATGCAGCACATCATTCTCATCATCATCATCATCTTCATCATCATCAACAACATGATCATCATCATCACCATGATCATCATCATCATCATCATCATCTTCATCATCATCATCATTGTGAGGACGAGGATGACGATGATGATGATGATATGATGATGATGATGGTGGTGGTGGATGATGATGAATATGAGTATGATTATGAAGATGATGATGATGATGACGAATATGATCATCATAATCAAAATCATCATATTCGTCATCATCATCATTGCCATCTTCATCATCCTCACCATCATCATCATCATCATATGATCATGGTCACGATGATCATTGTCTTCGTCATCATAATCGTCATCTTCATCATCCTCATCATACTCGTCATCGCCATCTTCTTCGTCATCATCATCATCATCATCTTCGTATCGTCATCATTTGATGATGATGATGACGATGAAGATGTTGTTGATGATGATGATGAGGGAGAGGGTGATGATGAAGATGATGATGATGATGATGGTGGATGGTGATGAATATGAGTACGATGATGAACATGATGATGATGTTGATGATCATCGTACTCATCATCAACATCGTCATCATCATCTTCATCATCATCTCCATCAGTGTTGATGATGAGGATGATGATTATGATGACGTTGACAATGAATATGATGTAATGTCCCTTGTTACAAATTTTATTAAAATGACAATTTTTCACTTTTTTTTCCCTAGTTTGACCTTTGACTAGTTTTGAGCTCTAGGTCCCCAAATTGCTCCAATTGCTCCCAAATATTCTGAGAAGGTTTATGGATGATGTTAGAACATAAATATGTATTTTAGGGATGCTTTTGGATCTTTAAAATACTTCTGCAAATCCTCTTTCAATTCTGGCCAATGTAGGGAACTTTACTAGTAATTTCCCTTTGACTAGTATTGGTCTCTAGGTCTCAAATTGACTCCAAATGCCTTCAAATATTCAAGGAAGGTGTATGAATTATATTAGAACTTGAATATGATTTTTATGGATGACATATGGCCACCAAAATACCTCTGCAAACTCTCTTAAGATTCTGGACCAATTATGCAATTTTACTAGTAATTTGGGGTTCAAATCCCCATGGGGTAAGTACTGAAAACGGCTTCCCAAATGCCTCCAAACCCACTCAAATTTATGAACATAGGTATGTAAGGTGTTAAGTATGTTATTAAAGTCTCATATGAACCATTAATGTATTATTACAACTGTTCTCACCCTCTCCCATTCAACTGCAAAAATCCCCAATTCGATCCTTGGGGAAATGGCACTATTTCACCTCCCAATACAACTAAACTGAGTAAAAATGCTTCAAATGCTCAAGTACAGTACATGTAACTTGTATAAGACATCCATGGTAGTATATTTATCACAAATATATCATATAATAATCCATTCATTCGAAATCATCAGCATTACATTGATTCACAACAAGGTAGTGGGGAAATGGCACTGTTCTTTCATTAAAATTGAGATTTATACATTTCTACTTGGAATTTCGACCTGAAACTTTCTGTAGATGAAGAAAATAGTATTTAATTCATATTACAAAATAAATGGGGCATTAAAAGCTCCCCCAAAGAGTACAATATCTCACCAAAAACGCCCTCCCTCAAGGATCAAGAATATGCCATCAAAACTGGAAATGGTTGAAGGAGTGAGCTACAATAGAAGAAACCATGAGCTGCCCTATAGATTACACCTTCAAATAAAGACTCCATTAAAGATCCAAATGAAAGGTCTGAATGGCCTTTCCAATTACCAACTTGGATGGGAATCTTTCACCCTCGAAATTGGCCAAGGCAAGAAACTAGTCATCCACTAGCTCTCCCTCTTCACAAATGCAATTACAAATTTTACAAATGATCAAAAGCTGGTTTCCTTATTTGTTATTGACATTTATAAATTTCTAATGGCCTCCATGGGTCGAATTCCTTCCAAGAGACTCATGCCAATTCAAGTTGGGAAGAGATTCCAAAGAAAGCCACTTGTACAACAATTCCTAGTCTCCCACTTCCACCAAATCACATGTGGAAGCATCTTAGCTTCCCTAACACCCTTGAGAGCCCTCTTGGAGTCTATTTTTAGCCTTGACATGTCATATATGTCATATTTCATCCTTCAGGTCTGATTTGTGTCATAGGTGTCATAGCATCTTCATCATTGTTGTCACAGAGCTAGGGAATCTAGCCCAAGTGTCTCACTAGCTCCAAATTGCCTCTTCCTCTTCCATGGGAGTTACTCTTCCTCTATATTTCGGCCTTGGATGAGTCATGCCATAAATAATACCTTTTGGACTCCCCCAAGTATGTTACCATTCACCTTGAATTCGAATTGGTGAGAGAATGATGCTAAGTGTAGTGGGGAAATCTAGCCATATGTGGGTCCCACTTCCTCCATGTGTCGTCATGATCAAATGCCACTTTGATTTTCACTGGTATATATTTATTTAGGTCCTTTATTAAATATTTATTCCATTCTAATGTTCAAACATCATTTATTATCCCCATTATTCCAAATCCCAAAGCTTCCACCCCAAACCTAGGAAACTAGTAATTTTCCTCCTTGGCAATTATTTGAACTTTAGCATCAATTTGACAAACTCTACTGAATAGGGACAATGTGATTAGGCCATTGTGACCCAATGAAAAATTTGGGACATTACAAATCCTCCCTTCCCAATATTGCTTTTCCTTAAGCAATTTTAAACATGGGCGTTGAAGAACCCGCTTTCTGTATAATTCTTTGAAGTTGTCATTGAATTGCCCAACCTTGAGTCTTTGAGTTTCCATGAAGATTTTAGAGAGAAACCACCATGCTTTCTGCTGCACTACTCTGATTAAAATCACTTTATTAAGTGGGGAATCCATCTCCCATACTACTTGCTTCCCCCCCAAAAATGAAACCAATGAGACAAAAATTATTCCAGGGTCCCATTGCTTGTATTGCACCCCAACAATTAAGAGTGCTCTCCAACCCACACCATTAGATAAGAGGATTCCTAGATCTCATTTTCTTGTATGCATTCTTCCAAACATCATGAGTACCAAATATTTATCATCAAAGTACATAACAATATAATGAAAATGTACATCAAGGATATGCTTCATCAAAGAGTCATGAAAGTGTTTATACCTCCAAGCAAGTAGACCATCATTTTCCAATTGCATACAAGCTTCAAATGACCAATCAAATCTGCTCCAATGACATAGGTGAGGATCCCATGTCCTATAATGCTGATCCAAAAGGATGTGATATGAATCAAAATATTCAACCATGTATTCTTTCATCCAAGAAGTGAATGAAGAATCTCCACTAAAATCTAAACCAAATAATGAGCAGAAAAAACAAGGAGACTTCAAATGACTCAAAGAAGTCTCACCCATACATCCATGAATGTGAGAATCATAAAAATATAACAAAGTATGTGGCTTCCAACAAAAATGTTCTCCAATCATAAATCTATTCTCCCAAGTGTTGGATGAAGTTCCTCCAACATCAAATGAATCAAGTGTTGAGCAAGAAAAACCATGAGTCTTCAAGTGACTCAAATGCATATCATAGGTGCATCCATGTAGATTTGCATCATCATAAAGTGACAAATAATGTGGCTGAAAATGTGAATAAGAATGTTCTCCAACCATGTCATCATAAAAGGTAAATCTAGGAGTTCCATACTCCTCATGTGGCACCATCAAAAAGAACCCTTTCACCCATACTTCATTGAGACTAATACTGCAAAACATGGAATTGTAAGATGTAGGAGAATGAACTAACTCACCCAAATTATCAAAAAGTGCAGAAGTTTCATCATGGGAAGGATCCATGTGGGTAGTATCATGCAGCTCCTTCAAAAGTGGGAAACCTTTGTCATAGATTGGTTCCAATGTAGAGGAATCATGCTCTTCTTTAAAAATTGCATAACCTTCATCAAGAGACAATTCAAGTTCCTCTTCCACCACATCAAGTGTTTGGATCTCTTCAAGTTCATCTTCAAACACATTAAGCACATTCAAATTCCCACATTTCTCATGATCCACCATGTCATGAGAATCCTCCAAACAATCTACCATTTGACAATCTAAAACATAGGAGGAAAAACAAGTATCTTGCAACTTTTCAAGAAGTTGCTCATTTTGAATTGTGAGCTTATGAATATCCTCATTATTATTCAAGTATGCATCATGTAACAATTCATTAAGCTCAAACAAATGGTTTCTATCAAAAAGCAAAGACATGAAATTACCTTTGATGTGGCACATTGCTCTTTGAATCTTCTCCATGTCTTCAAGGAAGGATGTTTCCTCCAATGAAGTAGCTCTCCAACAAGAATTTGACACCAATGCTTGAGTGTCATGGAGAATGCTGAGGGACTCTTGGATCTTATTTTCATTCATCTTTAAGGACCCTTCAAGAAAATGAGGCTCTTGCAAATGAACCTCCTCATCTTCTTCAATTTTGCTTGGACCAACTTCATGAAGCTCAAGTGGTGATGAGGAAGTTGATCTTGGTTCTTCTTCAACTGCTAAAAGGTCTTCATTATCATGCTTAATGGAACTTGGGCTTGCAGCAACACTTTCAAAAGTGATCTCTATGTCACCAACATAGAGGTGTGAGCACCCATCAGTAGGTACTCCTTCATAGTTTAAGCATCCATCAGTAGATGCTCTTTGGTTCATGTCTAAGCTAGAAGGTGTCTCGAAACGATCTTCCATATTTTCAATAGAATCTTCTTCATGCTCTTGTGATATCTCTTCATTTTTATCCTTCAAGCAAGATGATGCATTTTTCCCCTTGTTTTCCTTAGGATCAGTATATTTGGAATCGCTTCTTGAATAAATCTCAAAAGCTCTCCTCAAGGAGGACATCATTTCATGCACACATATATGATACTCGCTCCAAGGGTTTTTACAAGAAGCGCATAAAACTTTCTTCACTAACTCCACATCTTCATTTTTGGGCCTATTTTCAAAAACATGTTCAACATAGTACTCAAAAGACATGGCATTTTGTGTATTTTTGCTCGAAGCAAGATATTCTTGATATTTTTGATATTGTTGGGGCAAGGTTTTATATTTTTCTCTCCATCTTTGGAACTCGCTCATAGAATTATCCTTGGTTGGTGTGACACACTCATATTCATCATATCTAAATTCATAAGAATAATCTTCATTTCTCTTGAAATTGTATGAAGTGTTGCATGATGGCACCTCTTCCTCGTACCATTCACATTCTGCTTCATATTGCTCATAAGCATATGCATATTCCTCATAAGAATTGTACTCATAGGATTCATCATAATAGTAATACATGGCTACCAATTATTCTTGAATGTATGTACCTAATCCATAGGTGCAAGGACCATGATCTAATATCACTGTAATGTCCCTTGTTACGAATTTTATTAAAATGGCAATTTTTCACTTTTTTTCCCTAGTTTGACCTTTGACTAGTTTTGAGCTCTAGGTCCCCAAATTGCTCCAATTGCTCCCAAATATTCTGAGAAGGTTTATGGATGATGTTAGAACATAAATATGTATTTCAGGGATGCTTTTGGACCTTTAAAATACTTCTGCAAATCCTCTTTAAATTCTGGCCAATGTAGGGAACTTTACTAGTAATTTCCCTTTGACTAGTATTGGTCTCTAGGTCTCAAATTGACTCCAAATGCCTTCAAATATTCAAGGAAGGTGTATGAATGATATTAGAACTTGAATATGATTTTTATGGATGAAATATGGGCACCAAAAGACCTTTGAAAACTCTCTTAATATTATGTACCAATTATGCAATTTTACTAGTAATTTGGCGTTCAAATCCCCATGGGGTAAGTACTGAAAATGGCTTCCCAAATGCCTCCAAACCCACTCAAATTTATGAAAAAAGGTATGTAAGGTGTTAAGTATGTTATTATAGTCTCATATGCACCATTAATGTATTATTACAACTGTTCTCACCCTCTCCCATTCAACTGCAAAAATCCCCAATTCGACCCTTGGGGAAATGGCACTATTTCACTTCCCAATACAACTAAACTGAGTAAAAATGGTTCAAATTCTCAAGTACAGTACATGAAACTTGTAGAAGACATCCATGGTAGTATATTGATCACAAATATATCAGATAATAATCCATTCATTTGAAATCATCAGCAATACATTGATTCACAACAAGGTAGTGGGGAAATGACACTGTTATTTCACTAAAATTGAGATTTATACATTTCTTCTTGGAATTTAGACATGAAAATTTCTGGAGATAAAGAACAGAGTATTTAATTCATATTAAAAAATAAATGGGGCATTAAAAGCTCCCCGAAAGAGTACAATAGCTCACCAAAAACGCCCTCCCTCAAGGATCAAGAATATGCCATCAAAACTGGAAATGGTTGAAGGAGTGAGATGCAATAGAAGAAACCATGAGCTGCCCTGTAGCTTACACCTGCAAATAAAGACTCCATTAAAGCTCCAAATTAAAGTTCTGAATGGTCTTTCCAATTACCAACTTGGATGGGAATCTTTCACCCTCGAAATTGGCCAAGGCAAGAAACTAGTCATCCACTAGCTCTCCCTCTTCACAAATGTAATTGCAAATTCTAAAAATGATCAAAAGCTGGTTTCCTTCTTTTTTATTGACATTTATAAAGTTCTAATGGCCTCCATGGTTCTAATTCCGTCCAAGAGACTCATGCCAACTCAAGTTGGGAAGAGATTCCAAAGAACGTCACTTGTACAACAATTCCTAGTCTCCCACTTCCACCAAATCACATGTGGAAGCATCTTAGCTTCCCTAACACCCTTTAGCGCCCTCTTGGAGTCTATTTTTATCCCTGACATGTAATATATGTCATATGTTAGCCTTCAGGTCTGATTTGTGTCATAGGTGTCATAGCATCTTCATCATTGTTGTCATAAAGCTAGGGAATCTAGCCCAAGTGTCTCACTAGCTCCAAATTGCCTCTTCCTCTTCCATGGGAGTTACTCTTCCTCTATATTTCGACCTTGGATGAGTCATGCCATGAATAATACCTTTTGGAATTCCCCAAGTATGTTACCATTCACCTTGAATTCGAATTGGTGAGAGAATGATGCTAAGTGTAGTGGGGAAATCTAGCCATATGTGGGTCGCACTTCCTCTATGTGTCTTCATGATCAAATGCCACTTTTATTTTCACTTGTATATATTTATTTAGGTCCTTTATTAAATATTTATTCCATTCTAATGTTCAAACATCATTTATTATCCCCATTATTCCAAATCCCAAAGCTTCCACCCCAAACCTAGAAAACTAGTAATTTTCCTCCTTGGCAATTATTTGAACTTTAGCATCAATTTGACAAACTCTACAGAATAGGGACAATGTGATTAGGCCATTGTGACCCAATGCAAAATTTGGGACATTATAGATGATGACCTAGATGTTGATTAAGATGAGGAAGAAGGACGATGATTATGATGGTGTTGATGATGACAATGATGATGATGGTGAAGATGATGATGATGATGGTGATGAGGATGAAGAAGATGGTGATGATGGAGATGATGTTGATGTTGATGAGGATGGTGATGAAGATGATGATGATGATGATGACGATGGTGGAGATGTTGATGAGGAAGGGGGAGATGAAAATGATGATGAAGATGTTGATGGTGATGGTGATGGCGATGATGATGATGATGACCATCATCATCATCATATTCATCATGATCATCATCATATCCATCACCATCATGATCATCATCCTCGTCACCATCATCTTCATCACCATCATCATCATCATCATCATCATCATCACCATCATCCTCATCGTCATCTTCATCACCATTTTCATCATCATCATCACCATCACCATCATCTCATCATCATCACCATCATCCTCATCGTCATCTTCATCACCATTGTCATCATCATCATCATCACCATCACCATCATCTTATCATCATCAGCATCATCATCAACATCTTCAACATCATTGTCATCTCCCCCTTCATCATCAACATCTCCATCATCGTCATCTTCTTCATCATCACATCTTCATCAAATTCATGTATCCCTTTCACAAAGGAAATTAAATAAACCATACAAAGGCATACAATAGCACGTACGTGCAAGGACGTGTGCACGTTGTTCTTAATGCATGCACGCTTTCAATCACGCATGCACGTGTTTGTGCGTGCGCGTAGTTGCTCGCGCACATGTTTGAATTCAAATTTTTTTTGGCGCCCTTGCAGGCTTGGATATAGCTTCGGATTGCACCTTTAGGATCGGTCTAATTTATCCTTGATTTATAGCAGAAAACATCAAACGATGCAACTTCCTATTTTTCATAGCTAGTTCTACATAAGCTCCATGAGTGCACTGCAGATGAAATTGCACACACTTGTCGAGCTCTGTGTGCAGATTCCAAATATATAATTTTTTAATAGATCTATTGTTGTTCTCTATTTTTAATTCATTTAAAACTACACTCATTTCAAATTTGTAAAAAGCATAGGTCGTTTGTTTGGCCTATAACTTTTGATTGGCTTACCTATTTCGAAAATGGAAAAGAACCCACCTAAGAGCACGAAAATACCTACAACCTAAAAAAAAAAAATGCATTTTGATTATTTTTAGACCATGATATGGTGGATTAAAACTTGACAATGTCCTTTTAGGGCTTCACTGAATTTGGTAATTTAAAAAAAATATAAAATTAACTTTTAAAATTTTGGAAAAACAGCTCCGCAAAAGATTTGTCTGTTGCCTACGCCTCTACATATTTTTTTCTCATAAATTGAAAATTTACATAGCGAATAGGCAGGTCAACAAAAACATGTGCATTATGTTTTAGAAAAAACATAACATACCAATCTTCGAATAATGACATTTTGGGGTGGTTATACCACTTTTCCATAAATAAAAGTTATATATTCCGGAAGGTCATCCGTTTTTCTACGTTTCATCTTTTTACACCTAATCGGAAAAAGTTTTGTAGGTACATCTAATAATTGATTTTAATGATAATATTTCTGTTTTTTCAGAATGTCATTGCAACTAACGTGTCATAATTGGGTATCATTACCTTGCACCAGCCCATGTGCTAATTCATTTGGATGCGAAAATGATGATTAGTGAACTTTCATGTATATTTATATAGATGTGAATTTTTATGTTAATTGTTACAAATATATTTTAAATAAGCCATGGCGGTAATTTAAAATTGGGATGAGAACATTTTTAATGTTCTTTTAGAAATTCATGTGCATCCTTAATTTTCATTAAAAGTTTATATTTTCTTAATCTCGAACGCTTACACCCTTATTAACTAAATGCATTATCACATGATTTGAAAAAGTATATACAAATCTTTCATAAATTTGTATTAACTATTTTTTTAAAAAGGTTAGAATGTTATAATTCTATTAATACTAAAATTTATTATGATAGTAATGTGCATAGGGAAAGGATATTACCATTTGATTATCATTTTTAAATATATTCTTTTTCATCAAAAATAAAAGTGAGAACTTCATGGTTTGGATGTCATTTAATTCTTTTTGCTTAAATGGTTAGAGAGTGAATAGTACTTTTGATCATAACTTAAATTTATGTTCCTTTACATTTACACAAAGATACGAATATTATGACTTAGACATTAATAAAGTTATTACTTCATAATTTGATCCAGTTAGAATACTTGGAAAAGCAAGATTTGTGTTATGACCTTCACAACACTAACTTTTGGATATGTGGTCCTAATTCTTGTTGTTGTGTAAAAAAAACAAAAAAAACGACGATGTCGTCGAGTCCTACACCCTATGCGTCGACCATACCAAGTCGCCACGCGTTGACCTATTTTGCTCGACATGACTAGAACCTTTTGAATAATTTTTATTGCGTTCAAAAGTTTTCTTGTAATGCTTTTTTGAAATGCCTTGAAAAATATGTTATGTCCCTTTAACTAATATGCACCATATTCCCATAAAGACTGTCGAGAATCTACCCAGAAAATGTCTCCACAGTATGGTGACCATCGATGATGAATTTTCTGGTTGATGAAGTAATATGATCGAAATGTTCAATAGATTCGTCGACAACTTCTGTTGTGAGGGTTATTGCAATTTAATGAATGGATTGTTGCTTGTGGTCGATACCGACTACTATAATGATCTTGGTCATGGCCGACTCGACTCGAATCGACTTACTAACTCGGCTAGACGGTGACTTGATTTACAACTTATGAATATTCATGATTCAAATAGACTTTGAACAACTCTTCATCAAATTTAACAACTTTGACTAATTTTAAAGACGCGACTTCTTTTACAACAAAATGACCACTTTTACTCACCATATATGGTCGGAACTTAACAAAAACTCACATCCTGACCACAACTTTTATTTGACCAAAATTAGTATTCACTACTTACTTGACCAACTACAACATCCACTAGACCTTTACAAACACACTTGGCCCACAAATATAGAAAAGCATAGTTACACAACCCACATCGACCATATGAATGATATCAAGTGAAATTAGTCATTGACCATAAATTGCCATCGATACTTGATATCAAGTTTTGAGTCCGACCATGAAACTTATATCAACCAGTAACATATATTAAGACACTTACATCGATTACAAAGTGTATATTAAAAAAATTAATTTGTTAGCATCCACTTTGTAGACAACTTCAAACTTGATGATCGCAGTATATATGGTGGAAACAAATAGGGCTCGACTTCCAATCCCTTTATTTGGTGTAACTGTTCAGGTCGACAGACTAATTGTCAAAGCATGAGTCAGTTAAATAGAAAGTGTCTGAATAGCAAGTGGACAAGCAATTTTGATGGTCATTTGGCGTCGGTGGTGTTTAACCAATGCTTCCATTATTCTCCTACGTCGCACAGCAACCCCAGCTTCAACAGAAGTAAAATGAGGTCAACCAAATGTGTAACTCGTCATCGTCGGAGGTCGACGAAGTTTTAAATCCACCGAATGCGTCAACCATACCAAGGCTTTCAAGATGGGGGTTTCTGAGTCGCCACGCGTCGACCTATTTTGCTAGACACCCGTGGACGACCTTCCTTATATTTCGTCAACTACCTGTCGATTGCTTTCAACAAAAAAATCAGATTCACTGCTCGTCCTGCTCCTGGTTGCTCAACATGTGGCTTTTTTAATTAATTACTTCAACTATGAATGGATGTAGCAGACGATAGGAGAGATTATGACCATGATACTTATATCAACCAGTAACATATATTAAGACACTTTGATCAGTTTTGTTGTAACCTTGTGTTAAATTACATATTTATTTCATCCTATGTTGCCACTTTCAAACTTGTACTTAGAATTAACATTGATTTGTCAACTTTATACTTCTTTTCTTTGTAAACAATGTTCAAGAGCATCTGTATTTCTTTCTTGAAACAACTTGGGTGAAATCGCGAACATGGAAAACACTTCTGTGACAAACAGAGTGAAAAAAACGGAGCGCGAGCGGATGATCACGCGAAAATAAGTCAACTTCAAACTCTAGGCCGAGAGTTTTGAGATTTAAAATTCTCGTCTGAGAGTTTAAAAAAACTCTAGGCCGAGAGTTTGAACCAATCATTGCGCTGTATTTTTAAAAAAACTCTCGGATGAGAGTTTGAACTAAACTCTCAGTTGAGAGTTTGGAAGATATTTTTTCGATCGAGAGTTTATGGTCAACAAAACCTACGAAAATATCAGGCATATTTCTGGAACCTGTAACTTCAGCAAGCCCGAACCCCTGCAAATTTTAAGTATTATTTGTCGGACTTGGTAGCAATGGATTCATCTTTGAATATAGTTTCCAATGATATAATAATTGTTTCATTTCAATTTGAATTACTATTTATTAATAATTTTTTTCTAAACCTTATCCCTTAAGAATTTTATTACTTTGAAAATCACGTGAAATGAAAATTCAATATCATAACAAAGACAAGTCCAAAAAATTTGAAATTTAACAAAGATCATAATTGGCTCATCCTCTTCAAAAGGGTACTTTTAGTTTTTCCAATAAGAGTCACATTTGAAAGAAAATGTGAAGAAAAAAACATGTGTCGATAATGCACCATTTTCTGAAAATACGTTGTTTCGATAAATAATAAAAAATAGTTCCCAAGTCTTAAAAAACTCAAAATATAGTCCAGGATCCAGTGTAGTGTGTGTATATTATGAGCCTATAATGTTTTTCCCTAAAATGAATAACCATCTATCAAAAAACCGTCGTCAACACAGGTCACTCATTATCCAAACCGAAAAGTTTCAAGTATATGCCGTATGTTGACAACAAATTTGTCGAACAATATGTCCATAAAAAAATTAAAAAAAAATACGAGTAGAAAGATAATTCAATTCTCTAAGACCTTTGTGTTTACTTCAAGTTGAAATTCATAAGGGAGATATGGGTTTGAAGAGGTCGAAGTTGAAAAACATAAAATTTAGTAGTTTTGTTTGTAAAAAACAAGCCAAAATTGTTTCCCAACTTCATGTTTTCACCCACTTCGCATAAATTATCCATAAACACTCTTTCAATGATTAAACATTGTTCAAGAGTGTCTGTATGTTTATCTTGCACCAAAGGCACCTTAAACTTCATAACCACCAAACATTTCTTTTGTAGGCATATCAACCAAATGTGTAACTCAGCGGAGGTCAATGTGTAAGCCGTCCGAGTTCAACCAAATTTTCAACAACCCTATGTGTCGACCATACCAAGACTTTCAACATGGGGGTTTCCATGTCGCCATGCGTCAACCTATTTTGCTCGACATGCGTAGACCCTTTTGAATCCTTTTTATTGCGTTCAAAATTTTTCCTGTAATGCTTTGTTGAAATGGCTTGAAAAATATGCTATGTCCCTTTACCTAATATGCACCATATGGCCATAAAGACTGTCAAGAATCTGCACACAAAATGTCTCCATAGTTTGGTGACGGTCGACGATGAATTTTCTAGTTGATGAAGTAATCTGATCGAAATGGTCGATAGATTTGTCGGCAGCTTCTGTCGTGAGGCTTACTACAAGTTAATGAATGGTTTGTTGGCTCTGGTCGATACTGACTACTATAATGATCTTCGTCGTGGCCGACTCATCTCGACTTGAGTTACTAACTCGACTAGATGCTGACTTGATTTACAACTTATGAATATTCATGATTCAAATAGACTTTGAACAACCCTTCATAAAAGTTTATAGCTTTGACTAATTTTAAAGACCCGACTTCTTTTACAACAAAATGACCACTTTTACTCACCATATATGGTCGGACCCCAACCAAACTTCACTAGTCGAACCCCGATCACAAATTTTATTTGAAAAAAATTCGTATTCACTACTTTTAGTGACTCAACCAATAAGAGCATTGACTAGACCTTTACAAACACACTTGGGCCACAAATATAGAAAAGCATAGTGACACAACCCACATCGACCGTATAAATGATATCAAGTGAAATTAATCATTGACCATAAATTGTTGTCGATACTTGATATCAAGTTTTGAGTCCGACCATGATACTTATATCAACTAGTAACATATATTAAGACACTTACATCGATTACAAAATGTATATAAAAAATAATAATTTGTCACCATCCACTTTGTAGACAACTTCAAACTTGATGATCACAGTATATATGGTGGAAAAAAATAGGGCGTAACTATCCCTTTATTTGGCGTAACTGTTTAGGTCGACAGACTAACTATCAAAGCGCCAGTCGGTTAAATAGCAAGTGCCGGAATAGCAAGTCAACAAGCAATTTTGATGGTCATTCGGCGTCGGTGGTGTTTAACCAATGGTTCTCCTACATTAAGCAGCAACCCCTACTTCAACATAAGTAAAATGAGGTCGACCAAATATGTAACTCATCGGAGGTCGACCAAATTTTAAATCAACCCTATGTGTCGACCATACCAAGGCTTTCAAGATGGGGGTTTCCAAGTCACCACGTGTTGACCAATTTTGCTCGACACCCATGGATGACCTTCCATATATTTGGTTGACTTATTTTGCTCAACACCCATGGACGGCCTTCCTTATATTTGGTCGACTACCTATCGATTGTTTTCAACAAAAAAAAATGAGATTCACTGCTCGTCCTGCTCCTAGTTGCTCGACATGTGTATTTTTTAATTAATTGCTTCAGCTATGAGTGGACGTAGCATACGGTAGGAGAGATTACGACCATGATAATTATATCAACCAGTAACATATATTAAGAAACTTAGAGTGTCTTAATATATGTTACTGGTTGATATAAGTATCATGGTCGTAATCTCTCCTACCGTATGCTACGTCCACTCATAGCTGAAGCAATTAATTAAAAAATACACATGTCGAGCAACTAGGAGCAGGACGAGCAGTGAATCTCATTTTTTTTGTTGAAAGAAATCGACAGGTAGTCGACCAAATATAAGGAAGGCCATCCACGGGTGTCAAGAAAAATAGGTCGACACGTGGCGACTTGGAAAGCCCCATCTTGAAAGCGTTGGTATGGTCAATGCATACGGTTGATTTAAAATTTGGTCGATCTCATTTTACTTCTGTTGAAGCCGGGGTTGCTGCTCGACGTAGGAGAATAATGGAATGATTGGTTAAACACCACCGACGCCAAATGACCATCAAAATGGCTTGTCGACTTTCTATTCTGGCACTTGCTATTTAACAGAGTGGTGCTTTGACAGTTAGTCCGTCAACCTGAACAGTTACGCCAAATAAAGGGATAGTTATGCCCTATTTTTTCCACCATATATACTGCTATCATCAAGTTTGAAGTTGTCTACAAAGTGGATGGTGACAAATATATGTTACTGGTTGATATATGTATCATGGTCGGACTCAAAACTTGATATCAAGTATCGACGAAAATTTATGGTGGATCACTAATTTCACTTGATGTCATTTATATGGTTGATGTGGGTTGTCTCACTATGATTTTCTATATTTGTGGGCCAAGTGTGTTTGTAAAGGTCTAGTTGAATCATTCTAAGTCATCTTCACAAACAACAATTCATATCACATCCACAATGACTAAGGACTGGCTGAGTAAAGCTAATAAGAGTAAGGATCAGCAAGAAAGAACAGTTGAACAAGAATAGATGACCATATTTAGCAGAATCGACAACTTGGCCATAGCTGACATGATCAGAGAAAAGATACAAGGCGACAACCTTCCGACATAAATGGAAAAAGTAGTCGATAAAACCGACCAGTAGATGAGCGGAACTGCCATGCACTTGATGAGGCATGGATACCTTGTCAATCAAAATTAACTCCATCATCAAATCAGTCTTTATTACATCCATCTACTTTGTAGTCACACGTGTCGAGATTGTCTTCTTTAAATCCCAACCTTGAGGATTCCTGGATACTCTTCTATCAAGAACTGGAAAACCAGACTTCAGAAATACCAGAAAATCTCTACGATCGTGAGAATTGCATACAAGCCATGGTGCCCAATAAGGTTCAGAAAACCACTCATTCAGTTGCAGCTAAAGTCCGTGAGTTAGAGAAATCCCAAACACAAGCAAAGCTCAACTTACTGGTTGATGCAATTAATCGAGAGCAATGACATCGACGACTAGAAGCTGAAGACCGGATTCACCATTTACAGGAGGACCAAAATGTATTTTTGGCTAAGTGTCGGGACTTAGCGCAACAAGTCGTCCCTCTCCCATCCAGCTCAAACACGACTAGCACACTTGATAAAGCTCTTCAGTTATTCCAAATAGTCATGTCGACATTGCGTGAGGAACTCATCAGGGATCGATAGGAACAGGCAATAGTAACAACATCCTTGATGTCAGCACAATATGAAGCATTTAATTCAACATATGATCAGCTGAACCAGTATAATGACCTAGAAACTACTGTCATTGATGTTCTATGCAATTGGTACAAACACTATGGCAAAGCATTCACAGAAATGTGGACGACACGTGACTTGATTGATAATCTTAATAAAAAACGCCGACTAGCTGACGAAAACATTAGCAGAACCATTGAAGATCAAATTGTGATAGAAAACAGGATATTGGAGAAATTAGAAAAAAGTGAAGACCAGTGGTTGAGCCAAGCTCTAAACAACCTCTTGAAAGTGGAACAACTTCAACCACATCTCGAAACCCTGCTTACAGTTGCCAATAATAAAATTGAGCTATTTGGTCCCGACTTAATTCATCTGGAGGGCAAGCCAATAGAGGAAAAGATGATTGATTTATCAAGGATGACAACACTTACCATTGACATCCAAAACTCGATGCACCATTGGGAGGACTTCCAGCACCATCTATATGTCTCCGCTGATGCAATTGTTCAGGTCTATGAACAACAACAAGCAACAACCAATTCTAGTCATAAATAAACAGTACCAGCTACATCTATCAATTTTGCACAGTTATCCATTTTTTGTTCAGTTATTTCACATCTCCTCATTTATTCGAAGAGCCTATGTCGACCTGTCGACTAGGTGCTCCGCTCAACCATTTCCAGTGTAGGTCGACAAGCTATCTTGACCACTTGGGATATGTCGTTCAGTTAAGCCGACGATATCGTTATATAACTAAATGTGACCAAGAATATTTCATACATTCGATTTGCAAGATCGTGAGTTATTTCTCTTTGGTTTTAAAGATTATTTTTCCAAGATTCTATGCTAAATCAAACTGAAGTCTGATTTTATTGTGTCTAATTGCATACATACTTGACATTATTGTTGTAGGTTAAAATTGACATAGACAATTTTCATTAAGTGCTCAGTGCTTAACTTGAATGGTAAAAATTGATGGTTTCCAGTATTTACTTCACCTACTTGAACTGGGTCATAACAAATGATGCAAAAGGGTAAATTATTGAATAGCGAAACTATTGATCTATGCATATCTACTTGGTATATCTATTTTCAATTTGGTGCTACACTTATTTGATACTTTATTCGTGAATGCATTATTTCCCCTTCGATTGTTTCTTACAATTCCCCTTCGATTGTTTCTTACAATTCCCCTTCGTTTGTTTTTTACTACATCATTGTTGTGCGCTATTGAAAATGTATTGTCAAAATGGTTCAAATTGTATTAAATTGTTTACAATCATCATCATGCTTGACAAAGTATCCAAATATTATGTTTTTAGTTGGAGTTCAAAGTTTCTGAACAAGTCGCGTAAAAGTACGTGTCAACATTTTGGAGAAACAAGTCAATATGTTTTTGGTTGAAGTTTGACATGTACAAGTGTAAATGCTTTTTAGTCGAAGTTCGATATGTACAAGTTGTAATGCTTTTTGGTCGAAGTTAATTATAAATTATGGTGAACATGTACTCGCTGCCTATGCCTACATTTTTAATGTTGAACTTTCCTCTTTTCCTACTGACGTTCATTTTTTTCCATCAAGGGGAAAATGCTAGTATATTTACTTTACAAGTATGTTTTTTTTAGGAAATTGTAGATTTAAAGAGTCGATATGTGATTTAGTTTTATATTTGCTAAATTTTTAAATTTTTGGATATGGCATGTGCTACATCAATGTTATGTATGTCACATATCTGTTATATTTGTGACATATTTAACTCATTTGGGTTGTAGAAATCTTCTCTCAATGCAATAATGATTTTACAAAATTTATGAATCATTTCAAATTAATGGAGTTGACATATAAAAGACAAGAATTTTGCACAAAAGTTGGATAAACAAATTGATATAGATGATACATATGATAATATATACACTGGTTGTAAAAATCATATAGCCAATATGTTTTAGCTTACAATCTAAATAATCAATAAAATAAGACATACATTAGTTGTAAGAGTTATATAGGCAATATGTTTTAGGTTACAATTTAATTAATCACTAAAATTCTCCTCGTTTATCCTCTCCTCTATATTTCCTAAACTTTTTTCTTTGAAAAAATTCTCAATACATTGAGCATTCTCCCCATAAGAAATTAATATGTTTATATTGTGCATGTCGGCATAAGAATTGAAGTGTAACTAAGGAAATAAAAATAACCTTCACAAAGTCGCACCATATCTCAAAGTCAATTTGCAATTTTGTTCTTCAAAATCGACATGGATAAACAATTTACATTAGATACAATTATTTTTATTTCAAGTGTCGCAACATTCTTTCAGAGAGTGAGTTCAAGCTAATGATGGTCTCTCATGTTGGATTAGTGAAAATGAAAAGATGGAAAGAGAACATTTTTTGAGGAGGGATGATTTGTGTAACATCCCATTCACCTAGTTTAACCATCGGGAGGGGACATCAACTGATTTTGGGCTCTCAAATTCCGCCCCAAATCCATAATATGAACTTCAACATATACAATGTGTGCAGAAACATACAAACAAACATACACAATGGAATTAAACTCTATCCACACACATCTAGCATGCAAATACAAGCATATAAACATTATAGGCATTAAATAAAACCTTTTCAGATTCAAATGCATGAGAACACTTATCTTTATCCAATGCGGATCCAAGCAACTCGATGTGTAAGAGCAATTTTTCATCCAACCATAGGTACTCTGTCCAGCATATACTCTTTCTACCATGCATCTTCAAGGGCATGAAGCACCGTGAGCCCTTGATCTTCCCCACTACCCAACGGTCAGACCTATTCCACCTTCGCACTCCATCACCTACAATCACTTGTGCACACAGATCTAATGTGGCTAGTCCAAATCACACATTCTTCCCACATGGCCCCTCCACATTGGACATTCTTCCCACGCGGATCCTCCATGTCACCCATCCACATGGCATGGGTGGGGCCCAATTAAAATTTCCCCAATTTTTTATAATTTCATAAATGTCCAAAATTTTAATTTGACACTAAGGGGATCAATTCAAAATTAATTCAAACTTACTCCAAGACCCTTAACTGTCGTTTAACAGAAACTGATTCCTACAAAACCATTTTTTATTCTTTTGACTATAAACTTTATTTCTAGCCCATTGTTGACACAACTCTTCTCGACAAGAGTTCACTCTGTCGTCAACAAACACCAAAATCCCTTACACACTGGCCCGGAAAGGAGTTACCCTTCTAGCAACGCCTGCGAAGCAGGCGAGGTCTCAACCGAAGTGAACAAGGGTGCTGTAGGAACCAAGCTTCCGCAGTTGCAAAGAAGATATGTGCACGTTAACCAGATATTACAATATTTACCATAGTCTATTTAAACAATTATTCGCATATTTATTTCAAAAAATATTCCACAGCATATTCACGTTAACCAACAACATGTATCAACACAAATCAACAGAAAGCATTTAAATAACCCATCATCGCATACCAACAGAATTCATAACCAAACATCTTCATTCATTAACATCTGCGGAAAACACCTCGCAGAGAATAGTCAACAGAATCCAAAAGATCACATTAATCTCCAAAACTTCGATTCCCTTAGGCTTACAATCTTGCTCTATTTATATGTTTTTCTCTTATTACAATTTGGTCCACATGACCGACTCAACTAATCTAACAACTCTTATATTTCCACAGAACGTGGCGAAAGGTCCTTCTTCTACGGAATGACCCTTTTGCACCTCTCAGCTTCCGTACTTCCTGCAGATCTATCCTGTGCCAACAGGCCCCCAACACAAACTTGTGGCTCATCCCGAGCCACTTCAATGGGACACTGTTGGTGTGCATCCACCCTGTATTGTGCTTCATCGTCTCGAAACTATTCTTGTTGTCTGGAACTCGTTGTTGTGTACTTCGCATCCACATTTGTCGATTGCTGGTTCGCTGTCATGTATTTTCTGGACTCATCCTCCAGTCTCTTGCATACTTTATCATATACCTCTCCGGAGTTTGTTGGATCACTCCCCGTTTCTCCCTTCCAGAGAAAGGGGTTGTCGACGATTCCAAGGTGGGAAACAGGCCAACTACTCCAGCACATCTATTTCGCGCCTTGGATTGCTTCCTCCCAAGGTTAGGGGCTTGCTGCCCTTGTTCTTATGGTGTTTGTTGGGGCCAAGAAGCTGTGAACTACTACCATGTACTTAGACATCTCGGATGAAACCTTGGCTTTGTGATACCCGAGTGTCCTAGCTTCCTGTTGCTCCAGGCGCTAATGCATACTCGTCGTTCGGGCCCGTAGCACCCTCGGTGCGCTACCACACAAAATGAAATGGAGCATTTCCACAACCTCCTTGAAACTCCTAACTTATTCAATGACCTGCCTCGCTTTCAACATGGGTTTCCTACTTCTGGAAAATACCTCGATGCTCTACTGGGTGTCTGGTTCCTATATTTATGCATTTCCCTTGTCTGGGATGTTTATTTCGAGAAATCCGTGGCGGATCCATTCTGTTGATACGTCGATTCTGTCATTATTTCGTCTGCGTGGGGTGACTGGTTTCCTACATGTGATATGAGTGACCATACCCCCCCCCCCCCATCTACTCCTTGTGTCATTATCGTGCGAACTGTCATCGTTGGTGCCTCCGACCATGCTGTGTGCCAAAGGTGCCTCATGCCGGCGCCAATTTATTCCTAACTAATCATTATCTGTGTTCGCTAGACCTGTCATCTGAAAAAATCCCATCCATACTGATTTGATAGAGTCACGATCATGCTGTGATTGCAGTCCATACTCCAAGCTGCGAAACAATCCTTCCTTGATTTTTTTTTTTTTTTCAACCGCTCTGCGTCGGATCATCTACTCTACGTTGGATCATGGTGATAGGGCTTCATCCTAATCCGAATGACTAATTTAGGTAACAGTACCCCATCCAAGATCTGTAACTGTCCAGTGCCTCCAGTCGTAATAAAAGTGATAATATATGGTCCCAACCAGTGCATTTGTAACTTGCCAAGGTGTTTTGTGAATTTGCTATCATACAATAGACCTATATCCCCCTTCTATAGGTGTTTCATTTTTACATAGCGATCGTGCGATGCCTTTTGGCGGTCCTTTTCTACCTTTTCGTGAAACCCTGCAATGAATCGACCTTCATCCAACTATATTAGTTGTGCCAATCATTCGTTGAGTGCACTATCGTCGTTCATCTCTGTTGCTGCGGTGATTCGTAAACATGGTACTATGTATTCCATTGACATCACTACTTCCTAGCCGTATACAAGTTTAATAGTGTCTTTCCAGTTAGTCACTTACAGGTGGTGCGATATGCCCAGAGGATAGCTGGAATTTTTAGGTCCTAGTCATCGCGATTAACATTGCACACTTTGGTGAGTGCATGCTCCAGGATTTTATTAAACGCCTCAATGGTGTGATTCACCTGGGGGTGGCAGGGTGTGCTCTTCTTGTGCTGGATCTGAAATTCCTTCGTCATCGCAGCAATCGTTTGGTTAATGAAGTGGGTTCCTTGATCGCTTAGTAAGACTTTTGGGCAACCAAACCGAGTAACCACATTGTCAAATAGGAATCGGGCTGCAGTTGTAGCTGAGCAGTGTTTTACTGGCGCTACTTCCACCCAGCACATCAAGTAGTCTGTTGTTGTGATGATGTACCGCGACCCTATCCTTCTCCCTGGAGGATTGATGGGTCCCACAAAATCAACAACCCATTTTTTGAAAGCCTGCAACGTTACTTGTGGCACTAGTGGCATTTAGTCACATCGTGAGGGTTTCCTGATTCATTGACACACATCGTAGCTCCTGACGTAATCTGCCACAACCCCGTGCAAGGTTGGCTACCATAGTCCTATGCGAAGGATCTTCCAGGTAGTTGCTCTTCCTCCATAGTGTGCCCCAGCAATTTCGTCATGTGCTTTCGACAGAATCTGTTCCTATTCATGTGGAAGAATGCATCGTCACAGAATCTCGTTTGGGCCCATTTTATATAACTCCCCTGCAATTAGCTGAAAGTCTATAGCTCAGACAACTAGTTTCTTCCATTGGCTGGTAGTGAGCTCAGTCGATGCCTCCCCTATCACTAAAAATTGAATGATTTCTTCATAGTTGTTATCGACCATGCCAATCCTAAAAAATTGAGCATCCGACAATCCTTCGTCAATGCTTCTTGGTTCCTCTCCAGATTCTATTTGCAAGGGATGGTCGGATCCTATGTTCAAGCGCCCTGGCTTTACGATGATTTCAAAGTCAAACTCCTGAAATAGTAATAGCCAGCAGCATATTTCCACCCCCAACACAGGTTTGTTCACGAGGTATTTTAATGCAGAGTGATCGATGAACATCTTGAAGTGACCCCCCAAAAGGTAATGCCTAAATTTATGCAATGCGTAGACCATAGCCAGCCCTTCCCGCTTAGTGGTCATGTAGTTCCTCTCCACCGTAGATATCTTCCTACTAGCAAATGCTATTGGATGGTCAATGTCGTCGGTTCTTGGTTGGGCCAGGATAACGCCAATGTGACTGATGACGCATCAACATGTACGTGAAATTCTTTCGTCCAATATGGGAATGCAAGGATTGGTGCTTCAACCATTTTTTTTTCAATATGTCCAAGATTTTCTGACATTCCACGGTCCATTCGAACTTAGCATCTTTCTTGAGTAACTTTCCCATGGGTGCTGTGATCGCCACATATCCTCGAATGAATTTTCGGTAATACCTTGTGTGTCCTAATGTTGCTCGTAGTTGTTTGGCTGTCGCGGGTGGTGGGAGGTCGACGATTATGGAAATATTCACGGGATCTACCAACAACCCTTTGTGGCAGACGATGTGGCCCAATAGTATGTCGAATGGGGCGCAAAAGAAACATTTCTTGAGGTTCAAGGAAATCTGGTGTTGTCAGCATCGTTCGAACATTAGTGGTAAGCTCACGGCATGATCCTTAACTAGCCCATATATTGTCCAATCGTCCATATAAACGACCAGAAATTTATGAATATAATCCTTGAAGGCGACTACCACTATTCTTGAAAATATGGCTGGAGCATTTTTCAAGCCGAATGACATCACCGTGTACTGAAAACATCCCCACTTAGTGACGAATGTGGTTTTATGTCGATCTTCTTTCACAATCCTGACTTGGTGGTAACCCAAAAATATGTCTGTGAAAGAATACATCTCCTGGCCTCCTACGCCTTCAAGTACCTCATCGACGAATGGGGCCGGGAATCAATAATGTAGGCAGGCGTCGTTTAATTTCCTTAGGTCTACACATATGCGTGCTTCGCCAGTTTTCTTATCCTGGACAACCATTGGACTGATCCATTCAGATTCTGCCACTAGTTCTATTATGCATGCTTCCAACATTCGCTCAATCTCAGCTTGTACGCATTCCTTATGTCTCGAGTTCAATCTATATGGCCGTTGTTTTACTTGTTTCGCATCTGGTTTCAAGGGGATCCACATTTCTCCTAAGTCTCCAGAAATTCCCTTCATTTCTGAGAACTTTGTTGGAAATAGATCTTGAAACTCGTGTAGTATGTCGGTGGCTTTCGCAATGGTCGATTCATACCAGTAGTCCCCAATGTTTGCAAATTTTGGGTTTTCCTCTGATCCAATGTTCACCTTTTTTTATCTTTAGTGGCTCCTGAAATTTGTTCGACGGTATGTCTTGGGCCTCAACACCATGACTACCCTCCAACTCTGGTATATACGTTGCCCTGGGGTCGTCGTCATCTTTCGGTCCGCCCGTGATGTTATAACATTCCAACAACATTTCTAGTGTTGTCGTCTATGGGGTTGTCATTGGTTGTCTAACCGATCCTTCTTCAAATATTTTTCCCCGGATCACTTGTAGTGCAGTGTGGATCAGAGGATTTATATCGTCAAATGAAAAGGTTTGGCTGAAGCCAATGGTAAGTTGTTCCTAGGATGTTGTTCCATGTCGGTGTTCCACCGCGACATACAAGCTATGCGGTACCTCATCTAGTGTGTGTATAAACGCATGTACCCATTCTTGTTGTGCTCTTGAGCCCCATCGATGTTGACAGGTATTCAAATATGCTTTCGGGTCCCCTCGTCCATCATATAGCACCTAGTACTTCTTCGCAACTTCACCGAATCGAACCTCCATGAAATGTCGACATACTGGCCAAGATGTTATGTTTGATTTATGTGCTGCCCACCATTACGCAGGAGTGGCCTTCAGGGCCTCCTCCAGGGATAGAAGACGTTGTGTCTCTGCTACTTTGTTCTCAAATTCGTTGAGAAACGTGCCCATGTTGGGTAGTCCTTCATAGGTCGGTAACACATACTCTTCTTTAGCTACCATTTGTATGGACTGTGTTATCCGTGCACACCTTTGGAAGGATACTTTGTGCAATCGGTTCTGCCAGTTCTCTAAGGCCTCATCTGAGTCAGAGGATGCGAAACTGGTGTTGCGCCACTCTAACTCTGCGTTCATGGTGGGGTTAACATGATCTTGTGAAATGTTGTACAGATTGTCCCATCCTTCTGTAAACTCATCTCTGATTAGTTCTGTATAGTGGAGCCTTTCCACTGGATCCAGTGGTGCAATTACCCATAATTCCTAGTTCTCGAATGACATTACTCTTTTTTTTAAGTTGATGATTGCTTGATTCTCAATAGCCCAATCTATCCCCAGCAGCACTGGATAGCGACTAGTGTTTTCCATGATCTCGATGACATCGAAGTCCGTGCACATTCTGATCCCTTCAATTTCAACTGGGAGTTGACATACTCGTCCAAGTGGAGTGACTTTGATTTGGTTCGCCAATCGTAGATGTACTGGTGACTAGGTCATCCGTGGCTTCCCCATCGTTTCCCATGTCTGTTTAGTCAAGATATTCACATCTGAACCAAAATCTAGGATGATGGAATCGACATCGAATTCTCCAATCTGTGCGGACATCCGCATCTCTTTTCCTGTTTTTCTTTTATGTATGCGATTGACTTTCTGTTCCAGCTGTGCACCTCCTCGTCGCTGTAGAAGACCCGCTGTTTCATCTAATATTTCTAGGTACTTTGCCAAATCCAAGCAACTTCCTAAGAAGGCCTTGAGGATGGTTTCCTTCTTTTGTGACCTTGTCGGGTCGAATGTTGGTGGCATGTCACTTGTCGTTGATTTCTCCTTGCATTCTGCGCTTTCGAGAAGACATTCTTCTCTACTTCCGCACCATCATTACCTCGCTTCTGCCGTGTCTATGTTGTTATGATATGGGTGTCGGGCTTATTGGTTCCAGTCACCCCTCCTCCTTGTGTCACGATCCCTACTGTTGCCTAATTTCCTTGAGCTTCTGTCGAAATCATATGTACCATAGGTGGTGGTTTCAGAACATTTGAGCTCTGGTTCTGCTTCGTTTTCCATTTCACAATAAGCTGAGGGAAATCCTCTATACTGTGATCCGCAGAGCTGCAATATGTACATTGCGGTGTAGGATTTGGACAGTCTCTTTGGTAGTGCCCCTGTTGGCCGCAGTTATAACAGGTGATCATGCCTCGTCCCCTTCCGACAGCTCCTCTACAACCTCGTCTTCCGTGGAATCCTATGCCATAGCCTCCACGCGGTGGCCCATATTGTTGATACTGCGGTTTCCCGTACTATGGTTGTTGATATTGTTGCAGCCCATACTGCAGTTGTCCATACGGTTGTGGGGGATACTATGGGTGCCCATAATGCCCCTAGTCGTATTGTTGTGGCTGACTATACTGCGATTGCTGTTGAATCACCAGTGGTTCCTCCCCTTTCATAAAGTATGTGTCAGCTGTTCTCTCCTATAGCAGGTCAGAGGCCCTATAGTCTTTCTCATCATGGCCCACCGACCGACAGAACTTGCAGTACAAATTCGCTTGTTTTGATACCATATCTTGCAAGTATATGCACTCCTCCGGTCAGTCTCCTCTGGTATGACATACAGTACACCATGGCATACCTCCTTTCCAAAGGGGGTTTGGTGCCCCTGACTACAAATATTCCCGAAATTCTTGCAATTGTCCTTATGGTGTCCTTCGTTCCGGCATCTGGTACACCATATGTCTTCGCGAGTCTCCTTGCCCTTCTTGATGTCCTCCAATTGGAGCGTTAAATTGGCCAACTCCGCCTGTACCATGTCCATTCCCATCCCTGCGTCACCAATCAGTGAAGCCTCTAGTTTCATTGCAATTTCCAATGCCTCCACTTGTGTCGCAACCTTTTGCTGCATCAACGGTCCTCGTATATGCGGTAACAGTCCCGCGATAAACAACTCTTTATGTTGTAACTCATTTACCGGAAAGCTCACTTTCACTATCAGCGTTTTGTAATGCTGATTGAATTCCCACATCGATTCATTCAGAAATTGCATAATTTCTTTAACCTCCGTGACGTATTGCGACTCAGATTTTGGTTTTTTAAACTTGTCAATCATTGCGGCTCTGATCTCAGGCAATGTTTTCACTGCTATCCCCACCAGAACGTTTGCAAATTTCATGTACCTATCTAGCGCATGGCCCCTCAAGGTCATCGCTAGCTGTCCCAACTTTATCGCATCATCCAGGACCTACTTCACGGTTCAGACTGCTTCCAATACAAACCAATTCTATTCGGGATCCTTAGTCCCATTTCCTTGGAATGTGGCCAACTTTGCCTCATCTGCCATCCTAACACTACTAGTATTGTTGTTTACCGAAGCGCTACTCTTAGCACTACAAGTAGGGCAACTTTGCGAGTTGTTTTGGTTTCTTCTTATAAAATTTGGAGTAGTGTGCGGGGTCGAAGGTATGTGGTAACTTACGATCTAACCTTGTTCTGCCTATGGGGTATCTTGGTCAACGTCTTCCTCACAATAAGGGTGCTTCCTTCCTTGTGGTCCTGCCTCATGATTCTCTGTTCCAGTCCTCTCAGGAGACTCTCTCTCAATCCTCCTCTTTTTCTTAGGACGCCAGAATATTGCTCCACTTCTCAAGAGACCACACTCTCCATTAGCTTCCCTTTCAAATTCGTCGTCACTCATGTCGATCTACCACATCTTTCCGTTAGGCTCACATTTACGCGATACCTTCATCCTCGCACACCGATTCTTCTACTCATTAGCAGACATCCTCAACATTCCTTTTTCACAGACCAGCATTTTAATCCACAGCTTCAGTGATGACAAGAACCTTCCCCCTGGTCCACTGAAGAAATTTCTTTCGGCGTCGCTGTATGAATTAATAGTATCCACTGTGAACTCAGTTATGTACCCCTCGAGGATACTGTCTACCCAAAAATCAACAGCTCGAGATACTTTGTTGTCAACCTGTTTCAGTTGTCGCGCTAACTCTGGGGTCCAACACTCAAGTTCAGTCTTCTGGAAGTGATTTTTGTTATACGTCAACTGTGTTAGCCACTCATGTAGTACCATTGGGAATTCATAGAAGAAGATTTCATGAATATATGAATAGAGGTATTTATGTAACCACTCGGTTGCTGTCTGTTTAGGGTCCCTCTTATCACTTCCTGTGAATTCTTCCGCATTATTATCGAACCACTCTTGGATCTCTGGTTTTGTTGGGTTCCACAGCATATCCCCTTCTTTTCTAGCTTAGGGTTCTGGAAACAAAACCATTTGTTGACACAACTCTTCTCGACAGGGGTTCACTCTGTCATCAACAAACACCAATAGTCCTTACGCACTGGCCCAGAAAGGAGTTACCATTCCAGCAACACCTGCGAAGGAGGCAATGTCTCACCCGAAGTGAATAAGGGTGCTGCAGGAACCAAGCTTCCACAGTTGCGAAGAAGATACGTGCACGTTAACCAGAGATTACAATATTTACCATAGTCTCTTTAACCAATTATTCACATATTTATTTCAAAGCATATTCAATAGCACATTCGCGTTAACCAACAACATGTATCAACACAAATCAACCGAAAGCATTTAAATAACCCATCATCGCATAACAATAGAATTCATAACCAAACATCTTCATTCATTAACATCTGCGTAACACACCTCGCAGAGAATAGTCAACATAATCCAAAAGATCGCATTAATCTCCAAAACTTAGATGCCCTTAGGCTTACAATCTTTCTCTATTTATATGTTTTTTCTCTTATTACAATTTGGTCCACATGACCAACTCAACTAATCTAACTCTTATATTTCCACAAAACATGGCGAAAGGTCCTTCTTCCGCGGAATAACCCTTTCGCACCTGTCGGCTTCCGCACTTCGTGCGCATCTATCCTGTGCCAACACCCATACAAATATGGTATTGAAACCAGAACCTCTAATACAACTCTGTAACATCCCCTTCACCATCGGGAGGGGATATTAACTGCTTTCGGGCTCTCAAAATTTTCCCCAAAGCCATAATATGAATTTCATCATATACAAGGTGTGTAGAAACGTAAATAAACATACACAATGGAATTAAACTCTATCCATACACATATAACATGCAAATACAAGCATAAACATTACAGGAATTAAATAACACCTTTTTAGATTCAAATGCATGAGAATACTTATCTTTATCCAACACAGATCCAAGCAACTAGTTGTGTAAGAGTGATTTTCCACCCAACCATAGGAACTCCGTCCAGCATATACTCTTTCTGCTGAGAGGCCACTGTTGGGATGATAATTCATCTCTCTTACTTTCTCTTACTCAACCTGGTTCAGCGCAGTTGTGGTCCAATAAAACCCTTCTTCACCAGCCCTTTCGGCAACATTCTGTGAACAGACTGAGGTCTCACCATAGGCGAAGCTATGGGGGGGATGCAGTAGCACATTTCTACAGCTGGGTGTTGCGCAAATAATAAATTGGTGGGATGCGCAAAGTCACACCTACTTCACGTTTACTTCTTATGCTACAACGCACACTGGGACTGCGCACTTTGCAAACTCATATGATACAATGCAATATAAGAGTGCAACTCTAGGACTGTGCTTCTAGGGAATAGCACATATTACAGACTTCGTTGACTTAGTGTTTACCGAAATAACTCATATATTCAACTTGCTCAGAAGTACTAGTGCATTCAGTTATACATATTCAACACTTAACATATTATTATCATCCATCATACATGTGAAAATACATATAAAAGAGAAAACATACACAACATGAACATAAACAAAAGTAATCACACAGATTCAATCACACAACACAAGTATTTACATGGTTCACCCCCCAGATGGGAGCTATGTCCACGGGAAATGTTGTTTATATTAATGGGAATGGTTCAACAGTTCCATTTTGCGCACTCAGCTGCAGACTCTTCTCTCTACAATAGGTCACTATGCACATAGCTGCAGAGCCTTTTTCTCTCTTCTTGTTCTTACAATACAAAATTGAGACAAAAAATGACCAATGAAGATCAACAAAAGACCAACAAAATATCAACCCTTCCCTTACAAAATTTCCCTTTTTATAGATCATTCCCAAGGCTCACGTCCTTACAATCATTGTGGGCCAAAAACCTATGCTGCCCAAAAATCCCCCAAAAATGGTGCGATTACCCCACTAACCCGGCTTGTCGTAGTCAACAGCTGCTTCACTTGCTTTCGGTTTCCTTTTTGCACCGCTTCTGGCTCTTACGCCTCTTCTGACACCCACAGTTCTGACTGCGTGGTTTTGACTGCGTACTGGCACGTCACTTTCAGCCACTCCACTTCTTCTGTCGCTGTCGTCCCATTGTTCTTCTTCTAACGGTCTTAGTACTCTTCCTATACTAAGGTGACATGTCACTTTCCTCCAATTCCACGCCGCTCCCTACCCAACTCCCAGGAGTTATGGAGTCGCTTACCCAAAATAGGTCATTGCTGGACCTCGCTTTACTTGTACCTGTTACCAAAAATAATTGATGTGCTAGCACTATGCATTAGAACAACTGCGCCATGCTTAGACTTTGCATTCCCAATTGCGCTTACTTGGACTTTGATTTTCCCAAAAATTGTGCCACTTGAGCCACGCCCAACAGGCCCCTAACACTTACTCGTGGATCATCTCTGATCCACTTGGCTCTGGATCCGCATCCTCTGGGGGACTCAATTTTCTAGTGAAGTCCTGAAGAGTTGCACTCAGCTTCGTAACTTCTTCCCTTGTTTCCTGCTCGACGTCCTTAACAGTTTCCAACATCTCCTCTGATACATCTTCCTGACCATCCTCCTTTACTGTCTTCTCCATGGTGTGGTGTTCCTGTAATTTTTCTTCTATTTTGTCAGTGAGGGCGAGCGCCTCTTCCTGCATTGGTTGTAATTTCGCTGAACTCTCAGCCTCCTTATCCCTCAAAAGTTTCAGTTCTCTTGTCAAGTCCTTGACTTCTGCGAACTTTTGGATTTTTTCTCTAGGCTTCAATGTTTTCATGGTTTCATTCACAGAGTCCAGCTCTTCCTGCCATTGACGCAAGTCGTGCTGAATTTGCTGCAGGGCAGGATCCTCTTGTAGTGTAGTCCATACCTTGGTAGCTTCTTCCAACAAGTCTTGGCATTTTTCTATTTCGGCAGAGATATTCTCTGATGAAGCCTTTAGTGTTGCGACTCGTTCTTCTCCCATACCTGGTGGGGTACTAGGAGGCTTCTGAGTTGCGAGGTTAGAAACCTCTTTGTTATGGGAGATATCCATGTCCACCATCTCTGCTTTAATATCGTTGACCACCTTTCCAATCTGAACTATTGTATCTTCTAACTCCGGCTGCACTTCGCATTCTGGTATCTGCGCACATATCATGGCAATTGCCTCTTCCAACCTTCTTTGCTTCTCCTACTCCTTGGCTAGTTCTCTAGTTTTTTGTGCACATACCTCTGTCAACTCTTTGTAGCTCTCTTCGAGATGTAAGTTCTGATTGTAAGAGGTGATGTCTCTATCTCTTATCTCTTATACAACCTGCAGATGCAAATTGTGCAACCCGTCAAGAGGTATAATGCCAACGTTAATGTCAAGCTAGTCCACCCTCTTCGCACCTTCAGTTAGCTCATCATTCGGGAAAATGATGTTGAGTGGCTACATTCTGACCAGGTGGGGTTTCGTTTTCAAGGAAGGTGGCCTTCTTCTTATTTGAATGGATTCACCCGTCTTTCCTTCAGAGTCAGACTCTCAAACCAAGTCATGTTGGACTTGTTCTATCATCGCAACCATAATCTTGAGCTCTGCGAGATTCTGGTTTAGCTACGCCTGAGCTTCTTCATTCTTGTTGTATTTTATAGTGAGCACCTCCTCTAGATGGTCACCTATGTGTAGTGCAATGCATTTGTAGTTGTCTTTGTGTAACTGCGCCTCTAGCGGAGTCTTGGTTGCCCTATGCTTCTTCCTGGGTCCTTTTTCCAGTGTCAAACTTTCAAAGTCCTTTCTTTTTTCTCCCATTTGTACTTCAGTAGTGTGTTTTCCTGTTGCCTCTTGATTTGGTTGATCTTTATCTTTGCTTTCATCCGATGTGGTATGGATTTCCAGTGGTGCATCAACCTTCCACTCTGCTGGCCAGTATTCCATGGCGAGCTCAATCCTCTGCACATCCAGCTGGTAATCCCTTGGGAACCATTGTGGGTTCTGCTTCTCAACCCTTTTCTTAATGTAAATAGAGTGCAAGTCAGCCTTGAATAACAACTTTTGGAGATACATGGTTGTCACATCCTTTGAAATGCTTGGAGTGCATCGTATCATGTTGCACAAGTGCACGTAGTAGGTATGCATCTATTCATTATTTATGCGATGTCTGTCAGGCCTCGCATTTGACCAGATGTTGGCATACTTTGCCACTCGGCAATCTCCCGTTATCATTGGAAGGTTGTTCTGGTACAGTGTCTCCTTCCAGCCTACAAAAACAATTAGTATCAGTAGGAAAGTGTAATGAAATACGTTTCCAATCTCCTAAGTTTCTCGGACATCCTCCAAGAATTCATTCAGCAGATAACTTTCCAAGTTATATGGTTTTCCATCCTTACTCTTCGCAGTGAGGAGAACTGCTGCAGATGACACTTCCGTTGGTCTGCACTTCCTCAAAAACTTTCCTGCTAATAGTTGAACCGTGAACCACGTAGTTGGGTTTTGAATGCCTTCTCTGACAAAACCTCAGTTCCCTTTTACTAATTTATATTCTTCCTTCATTTTATTTGTGAGTTCTTTATCCTTCGATTTTCCCACAAAATCTGCAGTGGGATCATCACCTTGCTTGCTGAGATGAGTGATGTTGTAGATTAGGTCGACATTGATATTGATCCTGTGATGGAGCCACAGATAGCCCTAGTGCATGCACGACATCAAAGTGCGCACCACCATAGTACACTTGGGGCTTCGGTCAAAATGGGGTATATGCAAGAGATTCAGCAATCCAGATGGCACCAATGGCTTGATCCAATCCTCGCGACGATGATAGGTTTTCCTAATTTCTCATCCTCCTTTCGACACATATACCAGTTAGCATGGAACTAAGGATATTTTGGCTCTTTAGGGTCCTTCCTCTCTAAGATATCATGGTCCAAAAACTTACATCCTTCTATATTGTTGAGTAAGTTCTCTTTGATTTTCACATGGATGGAAATCTACGGTAATGGAATGTCATACTGTGCATTCTTGTACAGGGTAACCGCTAGCGCGTCAAGCCTTCTTGGTAGAATATACTCATGCACGAGGTGGATGGGTCTGTCCCCCTAGTGGTAATGGCAGTCCAGGCCTCGAGACTCCTCTTCCCTTCGGCTTCTCAGGTTCCTTAATGGGTTGCTTATCCTTTTGCTGCATATTTTTTGGCGAGCTTCTTGACCCTGAACCTCTTTCTGGAACATATCTTTTTGTCGGGCGTTATCTTACCCCTGCAAGCCCGGAGCGTTTAAAATCCCTCACAACCTATTCAACTTTTGACTATTCAAACATTCACTTGGAAATTGATCTGTATGCTCTCAAGATTGCTCAACACTCACTAGTAAAAACTGAAACTGTTCTTGCAGAAAAAAATGAAAACTTTCGGTAAAGCCCAGGAGTCTAGGCTTAGCGGTATTTATAGACATAGTTAGCCTTGAGGCACACCCATAAACCACTAGATGAGCATTAAATGTTGTGTCTGTTGGCCAAATATGCCAAGGATCTTGGTCCTTTCCTTCATTGAATGCATCATAAATGGCTAAATCTAGGTTAAATGCAAAAGTGGTCGTTGGTAAAACCACTGGATAACGGTTATTTTTCCAAACGACATTTTAATGGCTAGTTCCTTCGAAATTCTCTCATGGCATGGTCAAATCTGCAAGGTTCCACTGTGCATTTATGCTCCTTCATATTTAACTTTGCAGCTGCACTTCCTCTTTGTACTTCGCGCCGCAATTTCCAACGTACACTTCGCATCCATACTTCCGACGTGCACTTCGCATCCATGCTTTATATGACTTCGTGTTTCTATAAAATTGTGTACAGACTCTGTGCAAATTTTAGTGTCCAATTGCAACTGTACTTGACACTTAAAATTTTCTTTGTTGCTGATCAACCGAGATCTAGCGAAGAAGGACTATCCATGTAGGGTTTTAGTCTACTTCCATTGATAAGACCTGGTAGGTTTTCTCCTCTCAATGTGGATAGCGAAACTGTGCCACCGTTAGTAACATTCTTGACAACATATGTCCCTAGCCAATGCATCTTAAATTTTCCAGGAAACTTCATGAATTTACTGTCGTAGACGAGAACAAGATCTCCTACCTGAAAATATTTGTACTTGATGTGGCAATCATACCATGCTTTTTCTCTGTCTTTTTGTACTTGTTGGTGAAATCCTGCAATGAAGCAATCTTCTTCTACGCCAACCAAGTGTAGTAGCATTTCTTCCATTGTCTCATCATCTGCCATGCATGTGAAAGCTGCAATTCTCAAACTTGGTACTATGTATTCCATTGGCATCACAGCTTCCTGTCCATATGCTAATATGAACGGTGTATGGCCTGTCAACCTCTTACAAGTTGTCCTGTATGTCCATAACAAAGTTGGTATTCACATATCCTAATCATCCATGTTTTTAGTACATACTTTTGTCAGCGCATTTTCCAACACTTTGTTAAAAGCTTCAACATTACCATTGGCCTGTGGATGATATGGTGTGCTCTTCTGATGGTAAATCTTAAATTCCTCAGTCAGGGCTTCAATAGTTTTATTCAAGAAGTGTGTTTCCTAATCACTCATTAGGATCTTTGGATATCCAAACCTTGTCAGGAGGTTTTCAAAAATGAACTGCACGACAGTAACTGCGTTACAATCCGTTACTGGTTTTCCCTCTTCCCATCTGGTTAGATAGTTTGTAGTTGTAATAATGTATCTTGAACTAGTTCGCTTTCCTGGTGGGTTAATAGGTCCCACAAAATCAATATACCATTTATCAAAGGCTTGCAATGTCAATTGTGGCCTCAACGACATCTCATCTCTGCGAGATCGCTTTCCTATCCTCTGGAAAACATCGCAATTGTGGCAATGTTCCTTTGAATCCTTATGTAGTGCAGGCCACCATAGTCCTTCTCTTAAGAGATTATGCGCAGTGGCTCTTCTTTCATAGTGACCTCCCGACACCCCTGAATGTTCTTCAACCAGTATCAATGGTTTCTCGTGTTCTAGCACACATCTGTGCAATACTTCATCTGGTCCTAACTTGTATAATTGTCCTAGAATATTGGTGAAGTCAGCTGCTTTTACTACCAGTTGTTTCTTCTGTTGTGTAGTAAACTCTGTAGGTGCCAAACTTGTGGTTAGGAATTCTATAATGTCCTTATAATAGTCATCTACTATCTTAAGAGAAAACAACTACGCATCTAGTAGACTGTCTTCAAGGTTGGTAGGTTCTTCTCCTGACTCAATTATAGAAAGATGGTCAGGTCCTGAGTTCAACCTTCCTGGCTTAACAACGATTTCAAAGTCATACTCCTAAAAGAGTAACAACCATCTACATATTATTCCCCCTAACATGGGTTTATTGACCAAGTATTTCAAAGATGAATGGTCAGTAAACATACAAAAATGCGCACTGAGCAAATAGTGTCTGAAATTTTGCAGTGCGTACACCATGGCTAAGCCTTCTCTTTCTGTTGTGGTATAATTCTTTTCTGCTGAGGACAACTTCCTACTTGATAATGAAATAGGATGGTCAATGCCTCCCTCACCCGGTTGAGATAGCACAATGCCAAGTGTGATGGATGAAGCATCTACATGCACATGGAATGGCTTACTCCCGTCTAAAAAAACTAAGATAGGCACAGTTACCATCCTTTCTTTCATTATGTCTAATTCTTTATGACAGTCCTCATTCCATATGAACTTCGCTTCTTTCTTCAACAATTTTTCCATAGGCGCAGTGATTTGCGCATATCCTTTCATGAAATTTCTATAGTAGCCTATGTGCCCCAATGTAATGCGTAGTTGCTTTACTGAATTGGGTGTTGGAAAATTCACAATAACTGCAATTTTAGTTGGGTCGACCATCAGTCCCCGTTTACAAACAATGTGTCCCAACAAAATTCCATATGGCACATAGAAGATGATTTTGTTCAAATTGAGGGAGATATGATGTTGTTTACACTTCGCTAAAATCAATATTAAGCTGGCATAATCGTTCTTCAAAAACCCAAATACTGTCCAATCATCAAAATATACTTCTAAGAATTTATGGATAAAATCCTTGAATGCAACAAGAAATACTCTCGAAAAAATAGCAGGTGCGTTCTTCATACCAAAGGGCATAACTGTGTACTAAAATGAGCCCCATTCAGTAGAAAATGTGCTCTTGTGCCTGTCTGTTGTGTCAATTCTAATCTGGTGATATCTAGACAATCCATCAGTGAAAGAGTATGCTTCATTCCCTCCAACATTGTCTAATACTTCATCTGTGAATGGATTAGGAAATGGGTCATGCAATGATGCGTCGTTTAGCTTTCTGAGATCTACACAAATCCTAATTTCACCTTTAGTTTTCTTCTCCTGGATAACCATCGGACTTATCCATTCTGACTCTTCTACAGGTTCAATGATTCCTGCATCGAGCATCTTATCAAGTTTTGCTTTAACCCTTTCTTTGTATCTTGGATTCAGTCGATAAGGTCTTTGCTTAATGGGCTTCACATCCGGATTGAGAGGTATTTTCATGACTCCCAAGTCGCCCAAAATGCATTTCATTTTAGAAAACTTTGTAGGAAATAACTCTTTGTATTCGTGGAGTAAATCTGCTATCTACGCAACGTTCTTCATCCCAATAATCCCCTATAGAAGCGAACTTTGATTCTTCAGTAGTTCCAATGTTCACTTTTCAAGTTTTTACAGGATTGCTTAGATCTGGAATTTCCAATGGAGGTCCTTCAACTTCGCGCTTTCCTTCCAACTCAGGTATGTTTACAGTGCACGGGTCACCATCCTCGCTTTCCTCTTCATCTTCGTCTAATGTGAAGTTATAACATTATGGGGCATGTTCTAGTTGTCTTGTCCAATCTGGTTGTTGATACACAGGCTTCGGTGTGTCGTTGAATACCTTCTTTTTGATGATCTATAATGCCTCATTTATACTTGGAATGCCAATTTCATTTAATTTGGACATATTAGGCAAATTTTGGACTAAGAAAGTGTGAATTTAGACTTTGAAAGTGTCAATATCAACCTTTCTAAAGTGCAAAAATAGGTTCTGAAAGTGGCAGTATTGGCTTTGAAAAGTGTGTTTTTATATTCGAATAGTGTGTTTTTTGACTACTTATGAACCTTAAAATTGCATTTTTTTGTTATAAAACTATGAATTTCAATTCAAAAAGTGTGAATTTCAAATAAAAGATGCAAAATTTTATTTGAAAAGTGTGAATTTCAAATAAAAAAATGCAAATTTTGATCTGAAAAGTGTGAATTTCAAAAATTAAAAAATGCAAATTTTGATTTGAAAAGAGTGAATTTCAAATAAAAAAATGAACATTTTGATTTGAAAAGTGTGAATTTAAAATCAAACAATGCAATTATGATTTGAAAAGTGTGAATTTCAAATTAAAAATTGCAATTTTTATTTAAAAATTGTAATTTTCATTTGTAAATGTTCAAAATTTTAAGGTGAAAAGTTCAATGTCTCAAATATTCAGTCATTGTTTGAATAACAAGTCAATCAGCTAAGTTATAACATATAAAAATGGTTTGTCCCGACTTCCATTTTTTGACAAGAAGGATTGGCCGCCCCTTCTTTTTGTAGTTAATTGTGAAAACATTTATCCAGCAATTCAACTATATCCATAATGGAGAACACAAGAAGGATCAACCGACCCTTCTTGCAGTGTCAAAGTATTATGAAAATAATATTGGGAATAAGAAGGGTCGGCCGACCCTTCAATTTCGAGGGAATTGTAAAAATAGAACACCTTGGAAGTTATAATATATAAAAATAGTTTGTCCCGACTTCCGTTTTTCGACAAGAAGGATCGGCTACCCCTTCTTTTCGTAGTTAAATGTGAAAACCTTTATCCAGCAATTCAGCTATATCCATAATGGAGAACACAAGAAGGATCAACCGACCCTTCTCGCAGTGTCGAAATATTATGAAAAGAATATTGGGAATAAGAAGGGTCGACCAACCCTTCTTGCAGTTTCGAACTATTATGGAAATAATATTGGGAATAAAGGGTCGTTTGACCCTTCAATTACAAGGGAATTGTAAAAATAGAACACCTTGGAAGTTATAACATATAAAAATGGTTTGTGCTGACTTCCATTTTTTGACAAGAAGGATCGGCCGCCCCTTCTTTTTGTAGTTAATTGTGAAAACCTTTATCCAACAATTGACCTATATCCATAATGGAGAACACAAGAAGGATCAACCGACCCTTCTTGTAGTGTCGAATATTATGAAAATAATATTGGGAATAAGAAGGGTCATCCAACCCTTCATCTACGAGGGAATTGTAAAAATAGAACACCTTAGAGAAAGAGCGGTTGCTCTTTCTCTGAGAATAGTTCCACATGCTAGCAAAGTCTTTGAAGCAAAACTTCTATAAATTTTTCAACACGTGGAACGCTTATATTGTGACATGTGGCATATTTGTTTTTTAAAATTAGTTTAAAGATTGTATAAAAGAATATTACGGATATTAATGGTACCATTTAAAGTTTGGGGACTGCTTTAAGCTCCTACGTTTACTGAACCAGCAACGTGGATGTTATATCAGCGGGGGTCCAAAGGTTGAAAATTGCTCTAGTTCTAGCTTCCCAAATGCTGAACACGAAGAGGGTAGGGAAGGCATCGAAACAACATACCCTTGTGTTCCACCACCAATTGTGTGTGCGTTGTTCCAAGTTTGTTTCGCAATTCCTAATCATCCTATCTTGTTTGATAGTCCTTGTTGCAATGGTCCATACATCTCCTGCATAAGGACAAGAGTTGAATCTTGTTACTCGAATCTTGTTACTTATTTATATATTCTTTAACTCTTCTTTTAAACCTTGCATCTTTCCTGAATAGGCTCATGGCCTTTCATCTTCATGCTTCTTCAAATATCTGATATTACTGATTTAAATTTATAATTCTGTTTATTATAAATTTTTAAGTAATTAAATAATTAAAACATTTTTTCTCATCCTTCATGCTTGAGAGATTCTTTCATCTTAGGGTCACAGGCTACTCCTTTATTGTATTGGGGGCATATCCCATCTTTCAGCTACGGGCATACTCGATCCTTCACATGTGGGCATACTCCATCCTTCACCTGTGGGTATAATGTAAGATTTCATGGGCTTATTGTTTAAACTTTTGCGAGCGGACTCCTCCTGCGGGCTTAATCATTGCGGGCATACTCCATTGTCTCTTTTGTGGGCATAATTAAGCCCCTGTTTGCATTCCTAAGCCCCTGTGGGCTTTAACCTTATCCCCCGTGGGCATCCCTAATCCCATGCGGGTTTAACCTCATTCCCTGCGGGCATCCCTACACCCCTCTGGGATTAACCTCAGCCCCTGTAGGCATAAAACAAACCATTGCGGACATAACCTTAAGCCCTTGTGGGCATAATAAAGGTCTTGGGAGCTGAGCTTTATGCTTCAAGCCCCTTGTGGGAATTCCTTTAAGCCCTTGTGGGCATACCATAATTCCTTGCGGACATAACATAGCCCCTTGAGGGAATTTTCCTAAGCCTTTGGGAGCATAATACAAGGTGTAATTAACCTTATTGTTCTATATTTTGGCAGGCCAAAATATCACACGTGTAAGCCTCAAAGAGATAACCGACACCATAGCTAGATGGTTACATCACCAGGGAATATGTCCATGCCATCTGGAGAATTTATTATCACAAGGATACTCTTTGGCAGGCATTTCCAAATGCCTCTTCAACCTTTATTTGGACATCAAAACAAACTTTTTCTTATTTTGGCAGGTTTTTCTTTCACACATGTGAACTACAAAGGAAAATCTAATCCTATGGATAGATAGCTAGTTCATCAAGGAACAAGCCTATATTCCACCTGATTAATTTTATCAATGTTGACACATGATTAGTTCTTATGTTGTGGAAGTTTATAATGAAATTTAAAAAAATGTAATAGAGGAAATTAGTAGAGAATTCCTAAATATTGTTGGATGCATGGATAAAATGGCCAAAGTCTAAAATTTAGCCTGATGCACTAAATTTGGAGGATAGCACGACAGAAGGTTACTAAGCCAGTTGGAAGAATGCTAAAATGGTGGATTGGTTAAAAGGAATGGCGGGTTTCCAAATACAAAGGTGATATAAAAAAAAACATAGATCAAGGGTCATAAACGGTTGACGAAAAATCAACGGCGAAGATGAGAAAAAAACAATGTTAAGGAATGCTTTAATCCCCGAAACATATCCACAGCTATGAATTAAAGTGTCTCCATATCAACGACTGAATATCATTCCGGAGCGGGAAGTAGTGTGGAGAAGGAGAGGGGTGAGCCGCGACGGAAAGAATACCGCTCACCACATGTCGAGCGATGGACCATTCCAATGTTTGAAAAGCGGTTATGGAAAACCACCGTAAATGATACTGAAACCACTCTGTCCACTAAAGTGCGATGAAATCAACGGTGTAGATGCAAAAGGAGATAGGATCAACGATTAAGGTTTTATAATTGATTATTAAAGAATATTATACCTGGAAGAATTATTATGTTTTTAGATACCTAGAAGAAGAACGTGTCTACGGCAACGGGGTGTATATAGCAACGGGAAGCAAGAATAAAATAAATTATCTAGACATCATTTTCCAGGTAGGTTACGAATCTTTTTAACCATTTTATTCCTTTGAAATGGAAAAAGAAGGGGTAGATGAATAGGTCAGGGAATTTAGCAGGTTGGAAGAGATTTTTTAAGATAGGGTTGGGGATATTTTTTATCCAATGTTTTTTTTTGGCCCAGTACAAGAAGTAAAAGATAAGTTAAAGGTCCTAGATGAGCAAGGGATGGATTTGCACGGGGTGCAAAGGTCATTGTTTCATCATTTCTGTCCGCCACAAACCCTAAATTTCCCGGATTTCATAACGTGGTGTACGTCAAACTATTCTCAGTCATAACGCGTTATCATGGAATCAAGTAGGTCTAAGATCCTTTGTCTGGTGAATTCCCAAACTGTCAGAGACTCTTTAGATGTTCCCGAGTCATTCATCAAAAATTTGGAGGAATTTGTCGAAGAAACACTATTTGAACATTTTAATCAAACCTTTGCACAAGAAAAACAAGTTTTCTGTTCTAAATGCTAAAAACCAGATATTTCTGTTGAGAATGAACCTTTTCCTTTAGATATTGACTTGTTTAATGAAGAATCTCAGTGGGTCATTTCCTTGTTGAGTCAGTTCTTAGGGTTGGATACTGATAGATTTGTTCCAGAAACTCTTGTAGCCTTGTTATTTAGAATAGGAAAACGTTATTTCGAGTCCGATTCCAATTAGTTTCCTTGCCTTAAGTTTGATGAGTTTATAGTTGAGAATATTCACTCTCAGTTAGTAAATTTCCACATGACTAGACATTTTCGGTTTCAGTCTTATTTGATCAAAATGTTTGTGTTCTTCAATTGAACAAATTTGCAGTTTCTAGAGATCTTGTTCACATCTGAAATCATAAATAGTACTTTTCATTACATGAACCTAGTCATGTCAAAATATACATACTAATTTTTCAGAAGCATGCCCCTAGAGTTTTGCCTGAGATGCAAGAAGTTTTACAGTTTAGTGCAAATCATAAAGTTGTAGATTGGTTCCTTTTAAAATACCACACCATCATCAAAGTTTATGGTTTTGTTTATGAACCATATATCCTGCCTGCATTTTTAACACCTAGAGTTTTTGCTTTAGAATTTTTTAGGCAGAAGATAATTGTGGAGAATGAACACTTTTTAATTTTCAGAAAAGCTTCTGAGATCAAGTATCCCATAAAGATTGGCTCTTTGATCATAAAAGAAAGCTTCCTGCTCACTTATTGAAGGCTTACTGCAAGACATGAATTTTGCAAAAGCCACCAAAGTTAATTATGATCATCTTCATATTATATCACAGAGGAGACACCAAAACAAAAATAAAGCTTTTCATCATGAAGAAATAGAAGGATTAGCTGAAAAAGCTAATTTGATGGAATATCATCCAAGCATGGAGATAGTACAGATTGATTCACCTGAGATAACAAATTCCTTTGTATTAATTTTACCAGCTTCTAGTAAAATGGATGTTACTGGTAAAAGAAGCCTTCCAGAACATGGTGAAAAAATAGTTGAGCAGTCATAGATATAAAAAAGAGCCAAAATTGATTTAGATGAGGAAATGGTGGAGATTGACACCAGAAAAACTGAAATTATGGAACAACAACCTGTTTTCTAGGTTCAAGAGTATACTTTTGAAGAATCCCAACAAGATGGACCTAGTGAAAGATTCAAGTCAAGGAGTGACTGATACACTAAGTGTGGAGAAGAGATGAGAAATGGTAAAATTATATTCTAAAGTGAGAAATATATCAGACCAAGAAGTTTCACTAATTACTACAAAATATCATGTCAAAAACACACTGAATTTGGCAGTGGCAACCTAGGATAGAGTTTCAGAAATGAAACTAAATTTACATCGAATCCACATACCTGATAAAATTCATTTACACAAGCAAATCGGGGAAGTAATATATGCAGATTCAATGAAGACTATTTTAAAAAATTCAAAATTGCAATCCATGGTTTTAAGGTTGGAAAACCAGTTGAATCAGGAGAAGTCGGAGAATAAAACCTATCAGCAACAAATTAAAAGACTCTGGAATGATATATTTGCTATGGATAGTGAACCAAACAAAGGGAAAGCTACTAAAAATATTTTGGATGAGAAAGATAATACCATCCAAATACTGAAGAAAAAACTTAAAATACCAACCACTCAATTAATTCAGGCCTCTGAATTTACACAATTGGAAAAGGAAAAAGAGGCCTTGTCTCAAAAATTAATTGACACGAAAGCAAAAATTGTGAGGATTATAGAAGAACGGAGTGGATGGGAGGAGGAAAGAGCTGCGTTGTTAGCTAAGATTGATTTCCTTAATGAAAGTCACAGTCAATTGGTTTTAGAAAAAAGTAATCAAATACAAGTAAGTCAATCCAGCGCAGAAAGTGGTACGGAGGATCTTGTTCAAGCAATGTCGCATATCAACCTGAAAGAAGATGAAATAAAAAGTTTAAAAACCTAAAATCAAGGTTTAACAGGAGAAGTGCAAAGAAAAGAAAAAGAGAGAGAAACCTTGGAAGAAAAGAACAAAAGGTTAGAGGAACAAAATGAAAGATTAGTGGAAAAAGCGACAGGAAGATTTCCTATGCAAGGAGCTAGGCAATTAATTTCAGATGCAATCATGGTTGAGGCAGATAACTTGAGATCCTATTTAAAATTCATACAGGATAAGGGAATAGTGATAAATATATCCTTGCGAAATTGTGCAGTCGTGATGGAGACTCTGGGAAAAGGACCAATGGAAACAACACAGAGTGCTATTGATTTCATAAATTCCTTGACTCTCGATGATATGAAGAATTTAGGAATTAAAGACAGAATTTTGATGATAGGTCATGCAAGGAGGATCATCGCAAAACATCATCATGTTCAAGGGTTCCAAGCTAAGGTGAATCAAATGTCGCAACAGATAAACCCTTTAAATCTTGTTTTCAAAATTATTTCGAAAGGGACTCCCTTCCTTTTGGGATAAAAATGAAGATCAAATTTCCCAATCGGATTATCAAGCATTGCTAATTAAATCCAGGATGGATCACAGAAGATTTGAATATATGGCCCAGTCTCTGACAGGAAAAATTTTAATTGATAAACTAGAAATAGACTTTGAAATTCAATATAGATTGAAAATGATAATTGTAGAATTACCCCCAATTTCTTATGTGGATCATGTCGGATTAAGAGTCTCGGTCAAAGAAATGACAAGCTGCGAGATACCAAATATAGAACAATGGAAAACAATAGAAAAATACGAGAGAATGAAGTAGAGATTGTATTCATGAAGACATGTGTCCAAGAACACATCAGCAACAAAGTACCATGTTTTATTTTGTTATGGATTAAAATATATTTTATGTTTTATTTAAGTTTATTTTAATTTTCGACAGTTGTGGCAAAGATAGTTATGATAAAATAGTTATGAAGTTACTATTTTTTTAATACAAACAGTTATTCACAGCTCATGGAGCAATGTATTTAAGATTATTTTTGTAAAAGATTAAGGGTTGGAACCCAAGAGTATGAGATACATTTGCTATTGAGCACTGCAATTTTGGAATAAAGATGGTTGAGCAAAATTGAGCACTTTTAAAAGAGTAAAGATTCTTTTGTTATCGATTTTACAATCTTTGAATTTCCTTCCTTTATTTATGTATTGTTATTTCCAGTAAATCTTTTCGATTGTGTTTTCTTTCATGCTTAGATGGAAGTTAAATTAAATCAAAATCCATATTCATATGCTCTGGTTTATCGCATCTAAGTATTCACAAATTTTCTGCTAAAGTTGATATTGGATTCATTCTTGATTAATGCCCAATATTGATGGATTGTTACCTTTTATTCATTATCAACCTACACGACCTTGACTGTGAGAAGATATGTCACATCCCCCATTTTGACCCTTATAATATTTTGGGCTATAATGTAAATAATGTATGCATATTATGTATGATTCCTAGTGTGGAGCTCAAGGCCAAGGCCCCGCTAGTGAACGCTCGATCTAGAAGAGGCAAGTATTTGATATTATGATACCCATGCGCTAGTGAACCATGAAAATTGTAATTATGCATTTTAATATAAATGCCCACAACTAGCTATGCAATGCAACAAGTGATGGGGGCATGATATTATAAGGAATTGGGAGGAGGATATTCAAACCCTTGATCCAATTGAGTCAAGCCAAGTGTCAATGAGAGAACCCATGAACCCTCAACTACCCATGTTGACTTTTGTACCCAATCATTCATTTCTCCCAAGAGTTGGTTGAGATAGTTAATGCCTTGGGGAATGGAGAGGTATGGCTGTCCAAATTCGAGTATGGGCAAGCCACCCTTCCTAGATTTTTGTGTTTGGCTGTTGATGTATATGTAACTTCGGAATGTATTTCACATACATGTATATTGTATTCCTATAGAGATGGTATTATTCCTCTATAAGGAAGTGTCGTCATTTATATTGTAAATGTCGTAACTTATACTTGATGGGTTATTAGACCACCTTGTTTGGGGTCGGCTCTGTATAAGTCATGTGGGTCAAAGGGTTATTAGACCACCCTATTGGGGGTCGGCCATGTGGGTCAAAGGGTTATTAGACCACCCTATTGGGGGTCAGCCCACTCAGCATTATGTTATGTGGTTAAGTTCGAGCCTACATGAGTTAGGTAAAAAGGCAAGTCAAGTCAAGTATAAATAGAGTGCGGGAGGCACTCTATTTACTCACTCACTTCTCACACATGCTCTCAAGGAGGAGAGGCGCACTTATGGAGGAGGAGGATTGCTGCTAGGTTATTGCTATCTCTATTGGTTGGTTGTATCATTGCTCTATCTATCTCTGAGGAAGTTATTGGGGTTTTTCACCTTTATGGTTTTCCCCAAGTAAATCTTTGTGTCTCTTGTGTGCTTGCATTATTGTCTCCATGATTGATATGCTGTAGATATGCTGTACATGTTGTTCTCTCAGTTAAGATCCTAGATCATATTGAAGTAAATTCTGAAAATTTAACATGGTATCAGAGCTAGCCTGAAAGAAGGCATGATATGGCATGTATGACACTTGTTGCACTTACGATGCTAGGGCTTGATATAGGAAAAACCAGTCATCGTAGCACTTTCGCTATAAATCCATTTTGGCAAAGTTTTTGGATCTGAAATTGTTACAGGCCGAAGCTAAGATCTCCAGGTATCTTGTGTCCAAAGGACAACCTCTAATTCATTGTACTTTGTGATTTATTATCTGTACAATATAGGGTTTCTGCCTCTTCCAGATCTGAGTCAAAATCAGGTGACCTTGGGAAAAAGGTCATATATTGGGCTAGGAAGATCCAAATGAAATTTCGTAAAAAGTGACAGGTATTACACAGTCTGTACTATCTCAGAAAACTTTTTCAGAGGCCGAAGTTGAACCAGTGACACGTGTCACTCCGTACAAGTTCGCTCTCCTGTTTTATCCCATAAACAGGTCACGTTGCGACATTTGGCATAACTCTCTCTCAGAGAATCCAATTGGGGTCAGACCTGTCAGGATGGAAAGCTAACAGGCCGAGATATCTCAGAAAACGTTTCCAGAGGCTGATGTTAAAACAGTGACACGTGGCACGCCGTACAAGTTCGCTCTCCTGTTTTATCCCAAAACAGGTCACGTTGCGACATTTGGCATAACTCTCTCTCAGAGAATCCAATTGAGGTCAGACCTGTCAGGATGGAAAGATAACAGGTCAGGCTATCTCAGGAAACTTTTTCAGACCCTGTGGATCAAAAATTTCAGAGTTACACCAGAAACAATCAGGTACATATTTCTATCAAAACAGAATTATTTTTTGGTACCTTCATTCATGGCTTCCGGAATTTAGGGCTTTGAAGAAAGTTGGAATTTTTGTAATCGGAGACCACGGCTGGATGCTACTCATCAAAATAGAAATTTAGAGACCAAGATCAGAATTTTTGGTTGGGCAGAAGGCCGGGTTTGATCAGACCCTAGTTCGGGACTTTGATCAGAAAAGTGGAAAATTAGGGCTTCTGTAAAAATGGGAATTTTTGAAATCTGTGACCACGGCTGGAAGCTCCTCAGAAAAATAGAAGCTTAGAGCTTTGGATCAAACATTTTGATTGGGTAGAAGAGTGGGATTCATCAAACCCCAGTTCAGGGTCACGTTCAGTGAATCTGGAAGTTTCAAAGGCAAAATTGAGGAGTAAAACTTTGCAGTCTTCAAATTCTGAATATACCAGTTTGATCAGTTCATCAAGGCGCATATTCCTATCCTTTCAGAAGTTTGAAATTCAAAGTTTGAATTTTTGGGGTCTCTCTGACAAACCCATATCCAGCTCCAGGTCCAGTTCTTGCAAATCAAGTGGATTGGGTTGATCCTAGAAGAAGATGGATTGGTCACTTGCATAAGTGAAGAAGTTCCTGTTTCAGAGGGAGATGAGGCTAAGGCCTTACATAAAGAGTTTACAAGTAATCTCGACAGGTATGACTCATCAAGGTATGTTTTGAGATTTGTTCATAATTAAGTTTATGGTATGTTTGTCTTCATGTTATCACGGTTAGTACAATCTTGATTTTAGACTTATCATATCACCTTAATAAAATTATGAATGCATGATAGAAGTCATTCATTTATTAGGAGTATGAAACTTATGTTTGTACTAACACATTGTGATGTTGTATGAGTTTTATGTTGTCTACTAACATGAAAGGTACACCAAGAAGACAAATCATGTTCTGGTTCAAGAACATATGATCATGATGACATGAGGACAAAGATTCATCCATTGCCATGGATCTCATAAGAAATCCATTCTCGAGGTATGTATAACTTGGTTTTATAATGGTTAACTTATGAGACATGCAGGTTACTAGCACAAGTCACTAAAGAGAACCAGAAGACATTATGCGGGTATGTTAGACATAAATAGCTAGCATGCTAATCCAGGTATGTTTTTCCTATATCAAGATAGAATCCTACCTTGGGATAGAATCTTATACTATTGTTGATAATGATTATTCATGAAGTCATAGGTTTGAATAATCATGGTTGTATGCATATTATGTTTCTTACCTTAATTGATGATATGACTAACCAGAAGAATCATGAAGGTATAGGTTGAAATAATCACATGATTTCTCTTGATTGATGATATGACTAACCCGAAGAGTCATAGCTTTGAGTAATTACAGGTTTAGACATGTTATGTTTCTTATGATTTGACTAACCATAAGAATCCTACATAAACCTTGAATGCTAATGCTTATTATTTCTGTTTGAGATGATCATGACTATACATGCTTGAGATTATTGTGTTTTAATAGTATACTAATGAATGTATGTTTTTATATGAGATCACAAGGATAACACATTCATGATACTAATAAGCATGCATAGGGACCAAGGATGAATATGAGATTCAAGAACAGGTAATCCAGGAAGCAAAGATCAAGAGGGAGTACACTCCAGTGGTTTATGCAAGGATGCAGATATCCAGAGGGAGTTGTCCATCTCTCTACATCCCACAACAGAAAGGTGTAGAAGAAGCTACTTTAGATTAGTACTCCAGCAGCTCCTGCAAGGAAGCGAAGACTCAGAGGGAGTCCACCCAACGAACAAACAAAGATAAGTATTTTAATTATCATTTCTTACATATTTGTTTGTTTAAATAAAATTGTTCAAATGATGTATATGCTCATGGTCTTAGACTTAGGATATGTATTGTGCATATTAGAATAATTACAATAATGAACAGTATACTACTAATATGCATGGGTAAGTAGCCTATGGCACTGTACAACATTCCATTGCTACTTATCTAGAATGAAACCTCTTTGCTGACATGTTGGGAGTTGTGCACACTCTTAACAATGTTCTGGTAGAGATTGGAAGGCATCTAGAAAGTTACGGGATATGGATAAATGTTGTATTGAAGCATTGGCTAAGATAATTGCATGACTGTATGACATATTTATTTATGTGTAAGCATTTGTTCTGAAAACTATCAGATGTTTTCTAATCATGCAATTTAACTTGTTGTGTAGGAAAGATCGTATGCCATCTCCTACAAAAGAAGAACTACAACATTTGTTCCAGCAACAAAGATATCTATTGAAGATATTGAAGATATTGAAGATATTGAAGTTCCCAGGATCTGGGATGAAGAAATGAAATGCCATGATCCGTCGATCATGAAGAATGATGTTTGGGATGTAATCCCAAGACATGAAGGGAAGTTCGCTATGACTTCCAAATAGAACTATCAGATCAAGCATGTTGCAGATGGCAGCATTGAGAAATACAAAAGTGATGAAATAGAAGATGCACCAGATGGATTTCAAGACAGCATGGTGTAGTCATATATGTGTGCAGAACTTGGTATGGTAGGATAGACATCTTTCTATCCAGTTTGGTCTTTACCAAGAGTTAAGCGGGTTCCAACCTTTTCTACAAGGTTGAGGAAGGCAATCCAGTGATACTACTTTTGTAAGAGGATAACCTGTTTGTTACAGGTGAAGATAGATTGATTGCCGACACACAGCGGAAGCTTGCTGCCAAGTTCGAGATGAAGAATTGGGGATGATGCACTATTTGTTTTTGGCATGGAGGTGTGGCAGAGTGCAGATGGAATCTTCCTTGGACAAGGGAAGTATGCAGTAGAAATCTTGAAGAGGTTCGGAATGATAGATTGCAAGGCAATGGCCACACCGATGGCATCGAATCTGAAGCTTCTATGTGATGCTTCATCTGAGCCGGTTGATGTCTCTCTGTATCGTCAGATGATTGGGTCCTTGATGTACCTGACGACCAGACATTTGCTTTGCTGTGAACACATTGAGCCAGTTCCTGACGGATCCGAGGAGTGTTCACCTGGTTGCTATAAAGCATGTTCTGAGGTACCTGAAGGGTACAGTGGATTATGGGCTCAGGTATGAGGCGAATCAAAAGTTTAACCTGCAGGGTTATGTTGATTCAGACTGGGATGGCAGTGCTGCAGACAGGAAGAGCACATCTGGGTGTTACTTCAGTATGGGATCAGGTGTGATCTCTTGGTTTAGCAGGAAGCAGTCCTGCGTAGCACTGAGTACAGCTGAGGCAGAGTATGTTGCAGCCTGTTCAGCTAGTTGTGAGGCAGTATGGCTACGGAAGCTACTGTCTGAGTTATTTGAACTCCCGTTGGAGGCTACTGGTATCTTCTGTGATAACCAGAGTTGTGTGAAGCTGTCCGAGAACCCAGTGTTTCATGACAGGTCGAAACACATAGAGATCAAATATCGCTATATCAGGGATATGGTGCAGAGAGGAGCTGTGAAGCTCCTGTATATTGCGACGGACGAGCAGATTGCAGATGTGCTGACGAAGCCACTAGCCAGGGTGAAGTTCGAGTACTTCAGAGAGAGGCTTGGCGTTATTCAGATCGAGGACACTTCGAGGAAGAAGTGACGGACACATTTGCTGAATCCATTCCAAGCATGTTGGAAGGAGGATCCTTCACATGGCTGTGGATGTAAGCGATGGATGATGAGCATCAGGATGATGTTCTAGTTTCTGCTGGATATGATCAGTTGGATCATTTTATGTATGTATGTACGCATCATGTTGGATGCAGGATATGATCAGTTGGATCATTTTATGTATGTATGTACGCATCATGTTGGATGCAGGATATGATCAGTTGGATCATTTTATGTATGTATGTACGCATCATGTTGGATGCTGGATATGATCAGTTGGATCATGTGTATGTATTTTTTATGCACCATGTTGGATGCTTGGACCATGTATCTGTATATGTATCAGGTGGATACATTGTATGATCAGGTGGATCATGTATGGTGATATGTATCATGTATTTGTATTTGTATCAGGTGGATACATTGATGATCAGGAGGATCATGTATGATGATATGTATCAGGTAGATACTTGGTATGCATCAGGTAGATGCATTGATGATCAGGAGGATCATGTATGATGATATGTATCAGGTAGATACTTGGTATGCATCAGGTAGATGCATTGATGATCAGGAGGATCATGTATGATGATATGTATCATATATTTGTATCAGGTGGATACATTGATGATCAGGAGGATCATGTATGATACTTGGTATGTATCAGGAAGATGCATTGATGATCAGGTAGATCATGCAGCAGGATGTTGCAGTGATGATCAGGATGATCATAGATGACGAGCTTCAGGATGTTGCTCCAGATGACATGCAGCAGGATGTTGCATTGATGATCAGGACGATCATGGATGATGAGCTTTAGGATGTTGCTCCAGATGACATGCAGCAGGATGTTGCATTGATGATCAGGACGATCATGGATGACGAGCTTCAGGATGTTGCTCCAGATGAATTGCAGCAGGACGTTGCAGTGATTATGATCAGGATGATCATGAGTACATCAGGATGATGTATGGTGAGTATCAGGTTGATACTCTGTGGCCGTGGATCAGGTTGTGCAGATGAGCATGTCTGGGAGATCCTATAGGTCGGAGTTGTGTACCCGTAACAGCCTGGGATGCTCTGTCGAGACATTGCTCTGGGAGGACATGTAATTTGTGCCCTGGGAGATCTCAGGTCGGAGTTGTGTACCCGTAACATCCTGAGATGCTCTTGCGAGGTTTTGTCCTATGGCATGTAATTTGGGCCCTGGGAGATTTCAGGTCGGAGTTGTGTACCCGTAACATCCTGAGATGCTCTTTCGAGGTCTTGCCATGACCACATGTAATATGTGCCCTGGGAGATTTCAGGTCGGAGTTGTGTACCCGTAACATCCTGAGATGCTCTTGCGAGGTTTTGTGGTGGACCACATGTAATTTGTGCCCTGGGAGATTTCAGGTCGGAGCTGTGTACCCGTAACATCCTGAGATGCTCTTTCGAGGTTTTGTGGTGGGGTCACATGTAATAGCGCCCTGGGAGATCCTACAGGTCGGAGTTGTGTACCCGTAACATCCTGGGATGCTCTTTCGAGGTTTTGTGACGCACGTAATAAGTCCTGAGGATTCCACAGTATGGCCAGTGATGATGAAGACCTGCAGGTGGTGGGCCTACATCCAGTATGAAAAAGGACTGGCTCTGTAGAACTTCCTATGACGAGTAGATTCAGAGATTGATTGAGATAGCAGCAGCAGTGACGATGATGATGACTCGATGACGATTATCCAGTGACGATGATCCAGAGAAGATGACTTGTGCTAGAAGAACTGTGCTGAGAAATACCTTCCTAGTTAAGAGGGAGTGTTGATGTATATGTAACTTCGGAATGTATTTCACATACATGTATATTGTATTCCTATAGAGATGGTATTATTCCTCTATAAGGAAGTGTCGTCATTTATATTGTAAATGTCGTAACTTATACTTGATGGGTTATTAGACCACCTTGTTTGGGGTCGGCTCTGTATAATTCATGTGGGTCAAAGGGTTATTAGACCACCCTATTGGGGGTCGGCCATGTGGGTCAAAGGGTTATTAGACCACCCTATTGGGGGTCAGCCCACTCAGCATTATGTTATGTGGTTAAGTTCGAGCCTACATGAGTTAGGTAAAAAGGCAAGTCAAGTCAAGTATAAATAGAGTGCGGGAGGCACTCTATTTACTCACTCACTTCTCACACATGCTCTCAAGGAGGAGAGGCGCACTTATGGAGGAGGAGGATTGCTGCTAGGTTATTGCTATCTCTATTGGTTGGTTGTATCATTGCTCTATCTATCTCTGAGGAAGTTATTGGGGTTTTTCACCTTTATGGTTTTCCCCAAGTAAATCTTTGTGTCTCTTGTGTGCTTGCATTATTGTCTCCATGATTGATATGCTGTAGATATGCTGTACATGTTGTTCTCTCAGTTAAGATCCTAGATCATATTGAAGTAAATTCTGAAAATTTAACATTGGCTTCTTGGGAAAGAAAAGGGCCACGAAATTTCTCCCCAAGCTATGATTCAACCATCAGTTTGCTCTCTCACGAGTTTAGAGCTTCCTGGGCATTTCCCTCCATGAATTTCCTGTGTTTACCTTCATTTTCCTAGTTGGGAAGGGCATTTTTGTTGTGGCTAACAGTGGGGAAGAGAGGGGAAACGATTTGGGGTTTAATTGAGGCCGTTTTGGCCCACTAAATGCTCATAGATCTGTGGGAGAAATCGGTTTTCTTCCCTGGGGGTTGATTCCCTCTTCCCACAATCCATTTTTGGTGTGCCCACGTTTTGGGGAAAACCCAAAGACCCTATTCTGTGAATCCATGGTTGAATTATGTATCCATGCCAGTTTTGAGCTACTGTGTGTAAAAGAATGTTGGGGTTGAAATGGGTATCCATTTCTTTGGCCGTGCAGGGTTTGAGAGTCCCAAGTTCCTTGTAGATATCATTCCCAGCTCGGGGTGGTCTCTAAGTGCTGAAATAATACAGGATGGGAAGAGACCTTTGGTTGGGAGGAACGTTGTAGTGACATAGCTAGTTGTTGGGACAACATTACATCAAGATGAGTATTTTCTTATGTAAATACTTCTGCAAATGTATTAATTTGTTGGCTGTGTTAAATAGAATGGCATCATGTTCCCTTCCTTGCATTGGGTCCAAGGGTGGGTATGTGACAGATGGTATTAGAGTGAAGGTTGCAACATTTGGGCCTTCATGGGATACCTATCACAGCTTGCAGGGGTAAGTATGCTTCCTGCTCATTATAGACCATTAAGAAAAATTTCAAACTTTCAAATTTTCAAAAAAATTTCTAAGTTTGTATCCGGAAGAACTCGGCAAGTTCGTCCACAATGGCGGCGAAACTCAGCAAGTTCATCCGCAACGGTCGAAAAAGTTGGTGAGTTTCTGCTGCAACGTCGGAAGGAATTGGCGAGTTTCCACCACAGTGACAGAAAGAAAAGCTTAGTTTTCGACCGGAAGAACTTAGCAAGTTCGTCCGCAACGGTGGAAAACGTTGGTGAGTTTCTTTCGCAACGTCGGAAGGAATTGGCGAGTTTCTGCCGCAACGATGGAAGGAAAAGCTGAGTTTTCGATCGAAAGAACTCAGTAAGTTTTTCTGCAACGGCAGAAGAACTCAGCGAGTTGGTCTGCAACGATGGAAGAACTCAACGAGTTGGTCCAAAAAATTTTCTGAGTGTCTTTCGGCAGAAGAACTTAGCAAGTTGGTTCGCAATGGCAAAAGAAATCAGTGAGTTGGTCCACAACAGTGGAAGAACTCAGCGAGTTGGCCCGAAACAAGTCGGAAGAACTTGGTCAGTTGCTCCGAAACAGGGAATTTCAGCCATTTTCCAGAGAAATTTTTCAGGTGCCAAAAGTTGAAAAATGGCTTTGAACTTATGCGCCAGATTGCATGAAATTGAAGAATTAAAAAAAAAAAAAAGAGGGTGCTGCCCTCGACCCGCCCTGCAGTGGCATAGGGAATCCACAAGGGGGAAAACCCCCTTGACCCCTGTCGTCCCTCGGAGACAGTTGTTGAAAGTGTGAATTCCATTCTTGGGATGAGAAGTAGGAATTGCATGGACGGTTTGTGGAAGCCTTATTAAAATTAATTGGCTGTGATATGCATTGCAGAAGAGTAATGGGAGCAGCAAGGCAATGTTGATAAGAGGGAAACTTCTCACCTTAACTATTTATGTTATAGCATAGGAATTTCATGCTTGAAAAGTAGAAACTAAGAATGTTTTACATTTGTATTAAATTGCTACTTGGTGAGAAATGACAGCTAATGATTCCTTGCGTGCTTGGTAGGGAAAGCCAAGAAAAGGATCAGCTATGATGTAGAGGAGGAACTCCATGTCATAATGAGGAAATTGGAAAGGGGGAATTCCTTAACTCTTCTCTTACTATTGTTTTTGTATTTTACAAGTTTTATATGCATAAAAGCTATGGCATAGGAACGCTGAAAATGTAAAGGATCATATAGATGAAGTAAACGTGCACTAGTTGGCACATTAATAGATATTGCATAGTGCATAAAAATGTTTTTATGCATGAACATGATGCTGCATATGGGTAAGAAGGTGGTAAAGTGAATATGTACTAGCTGGAATACTAACAGACATTGCATAGTGCATGTGACAATGTTTGTACATGTATATGATACTTCCTATTGGTAAAATAGTGAGGTTTTACATATGCAATGAACCACTTAAGATCATTATGGTGGTTGCTAATAATTAGTTGTGATAGCATTGGTTATAGGACCAAAGACAACCGAAGCATGACTAAGGGCGTGGATGATGATTGTTGCATATGAACAACAACCTTATGAGGAAAGGATGGTGCAACAAATCTATGATCATGAGGTTGGTAAAAGGACTGTGTAGCATTGGTAAGAGGTTAACTGATAAGGTAACATCAAGCAACGTTAATAACAACCATGCAGGTAATGGTTAATTATGCTTAATTGCATGAATGTTGAAAGAGGATTTGGTGAGATCCCTTCAACTATGTTTAAACTATGTTGAATTATTTGCATGTGAGACTAAGTGCCTAGATGTGAATATAATCCTACCTAGTATGGTTAGGTGTGGGAAAATGAAGGCAAGGAGCCTTACACCCTATAGTTTCTTAGAAACCTCAATGCATTCATATGAAATTATAACATGCCATTGTGTATGCTGGATTATAAGTTTAAATAACCAAAGAAAGTGAGGACTTATGGCCCTGTCATGGTAGTGCATGGTTAGGCCATAATATGTTTGAATGCAGAGTATTCATGAATTAATACAAGGTTGCATTGAGTGGGTGCACATTAAAAGATTATGTGAGTATTGTAATGTGCATGCATAGGTATGGGTACACATGTTGAGATACATTATGTGAATGCATGGTTGTGGTGTATGTTTCATTACACTTAGATGGTAGATGAAATGGTGAACTATTGTTAATGATGAGACCATTTCATGAGCTGTTGTGAATACAGGAGAAGGATTGAATATAGAAGGTAGACATGAATTGCATAAAATGATACAACTATGAAGTGATGAGTATCTAAAGCTTCATTTAAATTGCATAAATGATGTGATTGTGTCTTGCAATTTTATTATGATGATGATGCATATATATATATATATATATATATATATATATATATATATATATATATATATATATATATATATATATATATATATATTCACTTTAGTGACCATTGCAACAATGAAATATTATATGCACAAGAGACTTACAAAGCGTTTGGCTTATTCAAGTTTCAGATTTCATGTAGATTGTTTTGGGCATGGAAAATGTGGGTAAGTCCATGATGAATATTGGAATCTACCATGAGAAAGAGCCAAACGATATGAGAACAGACTCATGGCTAAGCAAATCAATTTCTATAGAGAACAGAATTGCAAATTCATACTTGAATTTAATTATTAATGCCATTGAATGATTATTGTTAAATGCTGTTGACTGTTTGGCTATTTGATAAATGTGTCAGGAAGACACATTGCAGAAAGACCATGTGTGATGACCTGCAGAAGCCAAACTCCATGGGAAGGACCCCATGCTTTGGAAATGGGTTTCGGGTGAAACACCATTACATCTATTAAGGATGACATCTCAGCTAAGCTTTATGTTGGAAAACCATGAGAGTGAGATGGTAAATCTATGCCAAGAAGGCATGTGTGGTTTATGGAACGTGGAAAGATTGGGGTGGCAAACCAAAAAACTTTTGACTTAGAGAAGGGAGCCCCATTCTTTGCAAATGAAGAAAAGATACATCTGCAAAAGGAATGAGTATTCTGTGACCTTAGATAAGAACATGCATATCTAAATTCTTAGGGTTAATATGCAAAGCATGCTCTATTCTATTTATATGTCATTTTAGACTGCTTGAGTATGATTAGGGCCTACATGGCTCAAATTATAAAGGGGTTGCACACCTTTCTGGTGGCAGGTCATGATAGGGTTGTCAATATTGACTACACCCTAAGGGAATGGACGCATTCTTAGTGTTTCAATATTTGATAGTGAATGTTATGGAATGCTGATACAATTTTGAGAAGCAATACTGATAAGCCTGCTTATCTTTCTTCTGTTGTCAGCCTACACAGATGCCAATTGGTACTACACATTAAGAGGCAAAGTGAAGAAGGGTACGCAGAAGAACTGTATAGGAATTGGCAACCTTTCTATGCTCACACTAAATAATACTGGAAGGGATGGACAAACCCAGGGAGCTGTGTAGTGAAAAGGGGTTTCATACTTATGTGAGTGGGGCCATGCTAACCTGCAGTCAAGAAAGTCACCTATAAATTTCCTAAAAGGAACCACCAATTTGCACAAGAGAAGGAGTGGCGTCTGTTAGATTTTCTGAATTTACTTCAATATGATCTAGGATCTTAACTGAGAGAACAACATGTACAGCATATCTACAGCATATCAATCATGGAGACAATAATGCAAGCACACAAGAGACACAAAGATTTACTTGGGGAAAACCATAAAGGTGAAAAACCCCAATAACTTCCTCAGAGATAGATAGAGCAATGATACAACCAACCAAGAGAGATAGCCATAACCTAGCAGCAATCCTCCTCCTCCATAAGTGCGCCTCTCCTCCTTGAGAGCATGTGTGAGAGTGAGTGAGTAAATAGAGTGCCTCCCACACTCTATTTATACTTGACTTGACTTGCCTTTTTACCTAACTCATGTAGGCTCGAACTTTACCACATAACATAATGCTGAGTGGGCCGACCCCCAATAGGGTGGTCTAATAACCCTTTGACCCACATGACTTATACAGGGCCGACCCCAAATAAGGTGGTCTAATAACCCATCAAGTATAAGTTACGACACTTACAATATAAATGACGACACTTCCTTATAGAGGAATAATACCATCTCTATAGGAATACAATATACATATACATGTGAGATACATTCCGAAGTTACATATACATCAACACTCCCTCTTAACTAGGAAGGTATTTCGCAGCACAGTTCTTCTAGCACAAGTCATCTTCTCTGGATCATCGTCACTAGATAATCGTCATCGAGTCATCATCATCGTCACTACTGCTGCTATCTCAATCAATCTCTGAATCTACTCGTCATAGGAAGTTCTACAGAGCCAGTCCTTTTTCATACTGGATGTAGGCCCACCACCTGTAGGTCTTCATCATCACTGGCCATACTGTGGAATCCTCAGGACTTATTACGTGCGTCACAAAACCTGGCTGCAGCATCCCAGGCTATTACGAGCACACAGCTCTACCTGTAGGATCTCCCAGGAGCACATTACATGTGACCCATCACAAAACCTGGCTGAAGCATCCCAGGCTGTTACGAGCACGCAGCTCTACCTGTCGGATCTCCCAGGAGCACATTACATGTGATCTCACCACAAAACCTGGCTGAAGCATCTGAGGCCTTTTTCATCCTGTCCAGATCTCCCAGGAGCAAATTACATGTGGTCCACCACAAAACCTGGCTGAAGCATCTGAGGCCTTTTTCATCCTGTCCAGATCTCCCAGGAGCAAATTACATGTGGTCATGGCAAAACCTGGCTGAAGCATCTGAGGCCTTTTTCATCCTGTCCAGATCTCCCAGGAGCAAATTACATGCCATAGGACAAAACCTCGCAAGAGCATCTCAGGATGTTACGGGTACACAACTCCGACCTGAAATCTCCCAGGGCAGAAATTACATGTCCTCCCAAGCAAAACCTCGCAAGAGCATTTGCCAGATGTCCCAGGGCACCGAATTACATGCCATAGGCAAAACCTCGAAAGACCATCTGCAAATCTCCCAGGGCACAAATTACATGCTTTCCTGCACAACCTGATCCACGGCCACAAAGTATCATCTGATACTCATCAAACATCATCCTGATGTACACATGATCATCCTGATCATCATCACTGCAACATCCTGCTGCATGTCATCTGGAGAAGCTTGTCATCCACGATCATCCAAGTATCCACCTGATACATACATAGATACATGATCCACACAATGTATCCATCAACATACATGATCCACCTGATCATACAAAGATACATGATCCACACAATGTATCCATCAGCATACATGATCTACCTGATCATACAAAGATACATGATCCACACAATGTATCCATTAGTATGCATGATCTACCTGATCATACAAAGATACATAATCCACACAACATATCCATCAGCATCCATGATCTACCTGATCATACAAAGATACATGATCCACACAATGTATCCATCATCATCCATGATCTACCTGATCATACAAAGATACATGGTCCACACAATGTATCCAACCGCATCAAACATGATGCGTTCATACAAAATACATACACATGATCCAACCGATCATATCCAGCATCCAACATGATGCGTACATACATAAATGATCCAACTGATCATATCCAGGCAGAAACCAGAACATCATCCTGATGCTCATCATCTAGCGCTTACATCCACAGCCATGTGAAGGATCCTCCTTCCCACATGCTTGGAATGGCTTCAGCAAATGTGTCCATCACTTCTTCCTCGAAGTGTCCTCGATCTGAAGAACGCCAAGCCTCTCTCTGAAGTACTCGAACTTCACCCTGGCTAGTGGCTTCGTCAGCACATCTGCAATCTGCTCGTCCGTCGCAACATACAGGAGCTTCACAGCTCCTCTCTATACCATATTCCTGATATAGTGATATTTGATCTCTATGTGTTTCGACCTGTCATGAAACACTGGATTCTCGGACAGCTTCACACAACTCTGGTTATCACAGAAGATACCAGTAGCTTCCAATGGAGATCAAATAACTCAGACAGTAGCTTCCGTAGCCATACTGCCTCACAACTAGCTGAACAGGCTGCAACATACTCTGCCTCAGCTGTACTCAGTGCTACGCAGGACTGCTTCCTGCTAAACCAAGAGATCACACCTGATCCCATACTGAAGCAGCACCCAGATGTGCTCTTCCTATCTGCAGCACTGCCAGCCCAATCTGAATCAACATAACCCTGCAGGTTAAACTTTTGATTCGCCTCATACCTGAGCCCATAATCCACTGTACCCTTCAGGTACCTCAGAACATGCTTTACAGCAACCAGGTGAACACTTCTTGGATCCGTCAGGAACTGGCTCAATGTGTTCACAGCAAAACAAATATCTGGTCTTGTGTTCGTCAGGTACATCAAGGACCCAATCATCTGACGATACATAGTAATATCAACTGGCTCAGATGAAGCATCACATAGAAGCTTCAGATTCGATGCCATAGGTGTGGCCATGGCCTTGCAATCCATCATCCCGAACCTCTTTGGGATCTCTACTGCATACTTCCCTTGTCCAAGGAAGATTCTATCTGCACTCTGCCACACCTCCATGCCAAAAACAAATAGTGCATCATCCCCAAGTTCTTCATCTCGAACTCGGTAGTAAGCTTCCGCTGCGTGTCGGCAATCAATCTATCTTCACCATACCAAGTTCTGCACATATATGATTTCCTATCATGTGTCTCAGAACCAAGTGGCTGCTCTGCATACACTTCTTCTTCAACTACACCATTCAAGGAAGCTGTCTTGAATCCATCTGGTGTATCTTCTATTTCATCACTTTTATATTTCTCAATGCTGCCATCTGCAACATGCTTGATCTGATAGTTCCGTTTGGAAGTCATAGCAAACTTCCCTTCATGTCTTGGGATTACATCCCAAACATCATTCTTCATGATCGACGGATCATGGCATTTCATTTCTTCATCCCAGATCCTGGGAACTTCAATATCTTCAATATCTTCAATAGATATCTTTGTTGCTGGAACAAATGTTGTAGTTCTTCTTTTGTAGGAGATGGCATATGATCTTTCCTACACAACAAGTTAAATTGCATGATTAGAAAACATCTCATAGTTTTCAGAACAAATTCTTACACATAAAGAAATATGCCATACAGTCATGCAATTATCTTATCCAATGCTTCAATACAACATTTATCCATATTTTGTAACTTTCTAGATGCCTTCCAATCTCTACCAGAACATTGTTAAGAGTGTGCACAACTCCCAACATGTCAGCAAAGAGGTTTCATTCTAGATAAGTAGCAATGGAATGTTGTACAGTTCCATAGGCCACTTACCCATGCATATTAGGAGTATACTGTTCATCAATGCAATTATTCTAATATGCATAATACACAACCTAATTCTAGAAATATCAGTATATACATTATTGAACAGTATTATTTAAGAAATGACAATTCAAATACTTATCTTTGTTTGTTCGTTGGGTGGACTCCCTCTGAGTCTTCGCTTCCTTGCAGGAGCTGCTGGAGTCCTAATCTGAATTAGCTTCTTCTACACCTTTCTGTTGTGGAATGTGGAGAGATGGACAACTTCCTCTGAATATCTGCATCCTTGCATAAACCACTGGAGTGTACTCCCTCTTGATCTTTGCTTCCTGGTTTACCTGTTCTTGAATCTCATATTCATCCTTGGTCCCTATGCATGCTTATTAGTATCATGAATGTGTTATCCTTGTGATCTCATATGAAATCATACATTCATTAGTATATTATTAAAACACAATAATCTCAAGCATGTATAGTCATGATCATTTCAAACAAAAATAATAAGCATTAGCATTCAAGGTTTATGTAGGATTCTTAAGGTTAGTCAAGTCATAAGAAACATAACATGTCTAAACCTTTAATTACTCAAACATATGACTCTTCAGATTAGTTGAATCATCAATCAAGATAAGAGATATAAAATGCATAAAACCTGTGATTATTCAAACCTATACCATCATGATTCTTCTGGTTAGTCATATCATCAATTATGGTAAGAAACATAATATGCATACAATCATGATTATTCAAACCTATGACTTCATGAATAATCATTATCAACAACAGTATAAGATCCTAACACAAGGTAGGATTCTATCTTGATATAGGAAAAACATACCTGGATTAGCATGCTAGCTATTTATGTCTAACATACTCACATGATGTCTTCTTGTTCTTCTTCAATGACTTGTGCTAGTAACCTGTATATCTCATAGGTTAACTATTACAAAACCAAGTTATACATACCTCACAAATGGATCTTCTATGAGATCCATGACGATGGATGAATCTTTGTCCTCATGTTATAATGCTCATATGTTCTTGGACCAGAACATGATTTGTCTTTCTTGGTGTACCTTTCATGTTAGTAGACAACATAAACCTCATACAACACCATAATGCATTAGTACAATCATAAGTGTCAACACCCTAACCAATGAATATCTTCTATCATGCATTCATAATTTTGTTAAGGTTATACGACAAATCTAAAATCAAAATTGTACTAACCGTAATAACATGAAGACAAACATACCATAAACTTAATCATGGAGAAATATCGAAACATACCTCGATGAGTCATACCTGTCGAGATCGCTTGTATTCTTCTTATGTAAGGCCTTAGCCTCATCTCCCTCTGAAACACGAACTTCTTTACTCATGCATATGATCAATCCATCTTCTTCTAGGATTAACCCAATCCACTTGATTTGCAAGAACTGGACCTGGAGCTGGATATGGGTTTGTCAGAGAAACCCCAAAAATTCAAACTTTGAATTTCAAACTTTCGAAAGGATAGAAATATGCGCCTTGATGAGCTGATCAAACTGGTATATTCAGAATTTGAAAACTGCAAAGTTTCACTCCTCAATTTTTCCTTTGAAACTTCCGGATTCACTGGACGTGACCCTGAACTGGGGTTTGATGAAGCCCACTCTTTTGCCCCATCAAAATGTTTGATCCAAAGCTCTAAGCTTCTATTTTTCTGAGGAGCTTCCAGCCGTGGTCACAGATTTCAAAAAATTTCCATTTTTACAGAAGCCCTAATTTTCCACTTTTCTGATCAAAGTCCCGAACTAGGGTCTAATCAAGCCCGACCTTCTGCCCAACCAAAAATTCTGATCTTGGTCTCTAAATTTCTATTTTGATGAGTAGCATCCAGCCGTGGTCTCCGATTACAAAAATTCCAACTTTCTCCAAAGCCCTAAATTCCGGAAGCCATGAATGAAGGTACCAAAAAAAATAATTCTGTTTTGACAGAAATATGTACCTGATTGTTTCTGGTGTAACTCCGAAATTTTTGATCCACAGGGTCTGAAAAAGTTTCCTGAGATAGCCTGACCTGTTATCTTTCCATCCTGACAGGTCTGACCTCAATTGGATTCTCTGAGAGAGAGTTATGCCAAATGTCGCAACGTGACCTGTTTTGGGATAAAACAGGAGAGCGAACTTGTACGGCGTGCCACGTGTCACTATTTTAACTTCGGCCTCTGAAAAATTTTTCTGAGATATCTCGGCCTGTTACCTTTCCATCCTAACAGGTCTGACCTCAATTGGACTCTCTGAGAGAGAGTTATGCCAAATGTCGCAACGTGACCTGTTTATGGGATAATACAGGAGAGCGAACTTGTACGGCGTGCCACGTGTCACTGGTTCAACTTCGGCCTCTGAAACAAATTTCTGAGATAGCACAGACTATTTAATACCTGTCACTTTTTACGAAATTTCATTGGGAGAATCCTAGCCCAAGATATGACCTTTTTCCCAAGGTCACCTGATTTTGACTCAGATCTGGAAGAGGCAGAAACCCTATATTGTACAGATCATAAATCACAAAGTACAACGAATTAGAGGTTTTCCTTTGGACACAAGATACCTGGAGATCTTAGCTTCGGCCTGTAACAATTTCAGATCCGAAAACTTCGCCAAAACGGATTTATAGTGAAAGTGCTACGATGACTGGTTTTTGCTATATCAAGCCCTAGCATCGTAAGTGCAACAAGTGTCATACATGCCATATCATGCCTTCTTTCAGGCTAGCTCTGATACCATGTTAGATTTTCTGAATTTACTTCAATATGATCTAGGATCTTAACTGAGAGAACAACATGTACAGCATATCTACAGCATATCAATCATGGAGACAATAATGCAAGCACACAAGAGACACAAAGATTTACTTGGGGAAAACCATAAAGGTGAAAAACCCCAATAACTTCCTCAGAGATAGATAGAGCAATGATACAACCAACCAAGAGAGATAGCCATAACCTAGCAGCAATCCTCCTCCTCCATAAGTGCGCCTCTCCTCCTTGAGAGCATGTGTGAGAGTGAGTGAGTAAATAGAGTGCCTCCCACACTCTATTTATACTTGACTTGACTTGCCTTTTTACCTAACTCATGTAGGCTCGAACTTTACCACATAACATAATGCTGAGTGGGCCGACCCCCAATAGGGTGGTCTAATAACCCTTTGACCCACATGACTTATACAGGGCCGACCCCAAATAAGGTGGTCTAATAACCCATCAAGTATAAGTTACGACACTTACAATATAAATGACGACACTTCCTTATAGAGGAATAATACCATCTCTATAGGAATACAATATACATATACATGTGAGATACATTCCGAAGTTACATATACATCAACAGCGTCCTTGTATGAATGAAGAGTTGATGTGTGTGTGAAGGGTTATGGTGCAAGAAGGTGTGGTGACATTCGTGAAGGTATAAAATCTCTATTGGGTCAGCAGTAGGAGGGCGGGCACCAAGACTGACTGAAAACCTTGAGATGCATATGGATCCATAGTAGAGCCTTGACCTATAATGGTTAGGTGGTGCATTTTCCTTCCATTGGTCGATGACCCAGAAGAATGTGCTGGCTCAGCACTGGAGAGGGCCAACCAAGTATGGGACTGGCTGGGCACCACCAAATGCTTGGTAAATCCAGCCGATAGGGAGGTGTACTGGTTAAGCATTAACTATATCCAAGTCCATAGATGATTCCAAGGCTTGCAAAGCGAAGCAGGAACCTGTGGACCAGAGGGGAAATGCACAATACATATAAGTATTCGTTTTCATTTATGTCTTGTTTGGAATAATGAAGATTTCAGGTATAAGTCTTCTAACAGCTAAGCTGATACACTATTGTCTCTTTGTTGGAAACCTTGGTCATTGCAGGAAGGCAAGACCCTGAAAGACTATAAATTGCTGGTAAGTCCAGAGAGTAAATGAGTGGGCGATATAAATTGCTGGTAAATTCAGAGAGTAAATGAGTGGGGGATATAAATTGTTGGTAAATCCAGAGAGTAAATGAGTGGGCAATATAAATTATTGAGAAATCCAGGGAGTAGATGGTTGAACGCTATAAAGTTCTTGATAAGTCCAGAGAATGACTAGTTGGGCATTAACTACTTGATATGGTAAAGTAGCATGTACATTGGCCCAACACCCCTTAAACAATTGATAAAACCAGTTGGAGCATTGGCCTAGCATATTGCTAAAGGAAATGATTGATAAACCCAGTCAGCATACTAGCCTGGCATTGCCTATTCGGATGATTGTGGACTAGCCTACGTGCTGGCCCAACATTCATAATTGTGTCCACAGGAAATCCAAGGCTTGCAAAGCAAAGAAGGATCTCGTGCAATAAAGTGAAGACATCCAATACAGATAAGTATTCGGTTACCTTGTAGCTTCCTGCTTATGAATATACGTGTGTATCTGATTTGATTATGATTTCCTAAACTCTTGTTTAGAGATAAACCCTATGTAAATAAACTAAACATGTGAATTGATTCAATGTTTGAGTGTAGGTATTGTTGGAAGCAAGGACTATGAAGGCATCATAGGGATGCAAATGGACATGTGACCATCCTAAAGAGCTCAGTATGAGCAGTAATGAAAGATGGTGCTAGTGGACATGAGTGGGTCATAGCAGCCAAAGGTTCTATAGGCAACTATGGAGAAGGGTTCCTAGTTGAAAATCCTTAGAAAAACCTTAGACACTAAGTGTCATAGCCAAGAAAGGAAATTCAAAGCATTCACATTGAAGTGAAAGAGACTAAGGAGAATGAAACCACAGTGATGGTGTAGCTCCATAATAGAACAAGACTAAGAGGGAGAAACCCCTACTCTTCTCTTTCCTTTTGATTGATGCATTTATAAAACAAAAGATTGTTGGGTGCATGTCATGGCTGAAAATAGATTGTGTTTAATTGCTTGAAATGAATTGTGAATGCTGAAATAGTAAACTTCCTGTGAAAGGATGAACATGAATGAGTTCATGTGTATGTTGGGAAAGCATGAAAAGTGTGGAAGTCCCATGAATAAAGCGTGACCATTCCATGTCAATTGGGAAAATAATTGACTAATTTTAATGTTTATGTTATGCTTGTCCTAACAAAGGATTTCCATGATGAATTTCACAGGTAAGAAGGTGAAACAATTGGTTGCAGCTGGCACAAGAAAGTGTTTCTAGTAAGAAAAGTGTGTTCAGTTATTTCCATTGACCATGGCAGCAGACCGAGGGCTATTAGAGTTGGCTGAAAGACTTCTTCAAACAATTGCCAGGACCCAAGAAAATCTTGGAGAGATGCTCAAGCTACAAAGGCAACAGAATGAGATGAACCACAAGGTTTTGCAGGACTCTATTCGTCTACAAAAAGAGGTAAAAAACACTCTGTGAGCAATTAGTAAAGGAAAGGAGAGTGGATCCATGAAGAAGCATTCATCCAATCGACTGATGAAGAAATGTTCCAGGTGGGAAGACTCAAAGGAATTTGAGCAGGAAAGGGTAAAGTAACCAATGAAATGTTGGGGATGTGGAGGAAATCATTACCTCCGTGATTGCCCAACAACGGAACATCAAGAGGGTAGTCACCATAAATTTTCCAGACTTTTAGATCAGTGGGAAGGTAAAGAAAGGGAAGGGATTGTTTTGGAACAATTCCCTCATGCAGAGCTAGAAGGTCCCAGCTAGCAGGAGTCGTTTGTGAAGACCAAAGGACTTGGTCCTGAAAACCAAAGTAAAGGGTGAAATGCAGGACAGACCTGCCACATTTTGTGAATTTTGGACATGTATATAGCGTGTATGTATTCCTAGGTATGGGAACACCGAGGATGGTGTTATTCCAAGGGGAGGGGAATGTCACGTCCCCTATTTTGACCGTTATAATATTTTAGGCTATAATGTAAATAATGTATGCATATTATGTATGATTCCTAGCGTGGAGCTCAAGGCCAAGGCCCCGCTAGTGAACGCTCGATCTAAAAGAGGCAAGTATTTGATATTACACTACCCATGTGCTAGTGAACCATGGGAATTGTAATTATGAATTTTAATATAAATGCCCACAACTTGCTATGCAATGCAACAAGAGATGGGGGCATGACATTACAAGGAATTGGGAGGAGGATATTCAAACCCTTGATCCAATTGAGTCAAGCCAAGTGTCAATGATAGAACCCATGAACCCTCAACTACCCATGTTGAATTTTGTACCCAATCATTCATTTCTCCCAAGAGTTGGTTGAGGTAGTTAATGCCTTGGGGAATGGAGAGGTATGGCTTTCCAAATTTGAGTATGGGCAAGCCACCCTTCCTAGATTGTCGTGTTTGGATTCTTGGGCAAGAAAAGGGCCACGAAATTGCTCCCCAAGCTATGATTCAACCACTTGTTTGCTCTCTCATGAGTTTAGAGCTTCCTAGGCATTTCCCTCCATGAATTTCCTGTGGGTTGATTCCCTCTTCCCACAATCCATTTTTGGTGTGCCCACGTTTTGGGGAAAACCGATAGACCCTATTCTGTGAATTCATGGTTGAATTATGTATCCATTCCAGTTTTGAGCTACTGTGTGTAAAAGAATTTTGGGGTTGAGATGGGTATCCATTGCTTTGGCCGTGCAGGGTTTGAGAGTCCCAAGTTCCTTGTAGATATCATGCCTAGATCGGGGGTGGTCTCTCTGTGCTGAAATAATACAGGCTGGGCAGAGACCTACGGTTGGGAGGAACATTGCAGCGACATAGCTAGTTGTTGGGACAGCATTACATCAAGATGAGTATTTTCTTATGTAATTACTTCTGCAAACGTATTAATTTGTTGGTTGTGTTAAATAGAATGGCATCATGTTCCCTTCCTTGAATTGGGTCCAAGGGTGGGTACGTGACAAGATAGCTACCATGCCTTTACGAAAATATTTATTGTGAAATTCTTCTGTTACCTATATTATTGTGATTGTTGACTCCATTTCCCAATGTTATTCATGTGTTTCATCCCTTTGTAAAATTTCAAAACACAATCCTTTAAAACATCCTTAGCCATTTTATATATTTTTGAGAGAGCCCTCTTTGGTAGGAAAAAGGGGTATTTTTCCTCGTAAAGACTGGTTTGAAGTAGTTACCTTAGAGTTATCCTTTCTGCAACCAAAAGGGTGAATTTTGAGTGCTAACAATCAGTACAAGGACACCTCCTTGTGGGCATTTCCAAATGGCCTCTTATCCATGTGAGTTCAACACTTAGCCAAATTTTTGTTCTTAATATGCAAATCAAAACAACCTTTTTCTTATTTTGGCAGGCTTGTATTTCACATGTGTGAAATCCAAAGGAAAATCTGATCCTATGGATAGATAGCCAGTTCATCAAGGAACAAGCCTATGCCACCTGATTAGTTTTATCAGCACAAGGACGTCTCCTTGCGGGCATTTCCAAATGCCTCTTCAACCTTCATTTGAATAGTAAAAGCAAGCTTTTTCTCATTTTAGAAGGCTTGTATTTGGCACGTGTGAACTCCATAGGAATATCTGAGCTCATGGTTAGATAGTCAATTCACTAGAGAACAAGCCTATGCCACCTGATTAATTTTATCAACACAAGGACACCTCCTTGTGGGCATTTCCAAATGGCCTCTTAGCCATGTGAGTTCAACACTTAGCCAGATTTTTGTAAAATGGATGTAACAACTCATCCAAGTAGGGATCTCTTCTACAAAACATTATGTCGCTGAATAGAGGTTTCCTCGGCAAATCTCATGCCCATGGAGGGGGATTCCTGCCAGTGGCTGCACTGTGACATCCTGGCCATCTTCAAATTTTCATCTTTTATAAAATCCATTGTCCCCATAAGTTCAATCAAATTGCGTTCCAAATCATCAATTCAGCAGTCGTGACAGGTTAATTGCTGAGATATATACCTCATGTGGTCAGTTGACTCTCTGTGTGCTTTGATGCCCAAGCAGACTGCCTCATAAAACTTTCGCATGTGTTGTTTGAAGTCTTCCACACTAGACCTTAGGAATGTCATTCCGTCAGCAAGGCTCTCCATTGAACTGAGAGAAGAGGTCATAGAAGGGGTCAAACCAATGTTATTTGCTCATGGTTTCAATTAAACCTTGGATGCTCACAATTTGAAATAAAACTTCGATCCACCAATAGGTTCAACTGCAGCTTATGATCTCAAAAGTATTTAGGTAAATGAAATAGTTGTTTAATCAACCAATTTGTATGATCCCTAGATTACCTCCAAATTGTCTTATGAGTACGAGAGACTCTACAACAACCATAGGTTATATTTTCCTCTTCCTCCTGATGATGGTGGTCCATAATGCTCGTCAAACTGAAGTTTACTTGGGGAAGTAATTGTAAATAAGTAACTATGGATAAAAGTAAGAATAAGAATAATTTTGCATTTTCTTTCATTTTAGAATATGTATTTGTATTTATATTAATAAAATAAGTAGAATGGTTAGAATGTGATAATGTAGCATGTGAATATGGTTTCTCATCTTATGTGTCCACACATAATTCCTCTAATTGGAAAAATCCAATATAATTAGAATTACATAATAATTTCACAAAATATAAATTAGAAACAAAAGAAAAAAATTATTATTTTTGTTATTTTACAAAGTGCTAATTAACCTTTTTTCCATTTAGAATTAATAAATTATTTATTATAAAAATTATAATCTAAGTTATTTTTTAATTATATTAAAATTAAATTAAATATATAATTATATTTTGTAGAATAATTTTCAACATGAAATTTTAATTTTAGAATATGTATTTTCGATTTGGGACATTAATAAATTTTTATGTCACATTTTAGGTTTTGTCTCATTATGACGTTCATCATGTTTTATGTCGGATTGTGACATTCCTCCATGTTTATGCCACAATCTTAAAATCAAAATTTTTATGTTCACGAAATTTTTGTAAGGTCAATAAGAACTGAAAGAGGAAAGTAAACATACCTGCACCAATAATTTGTCCAGAAAAGTCAAGTCTCGACATCGTCACAAATTATACAAGGTCAATTAAATTTTAATTTGTTTCATCTTGGGACATTGATCATTGTTATGTCACATTTTTTGTCGCATTTGGATGTTCATTAAGTTTAATCTTGGACTGCGACATTCCACCATGTTCAAGCCATAATCTGAAATTCAAATTTTTAATGTTCCTAGAGGATTTTGCAAGGGCTTTGGCACATACTATATGGTTATGTTGGATTGGGACATAATCAATTGTTACGTCACATTTTATGTTTTGTCGAATTGTAACATTCATCAAGTTTTACGTTGGATTGTGACATTCCTCCATGTTTATGTCACAATATGAAATTCAGTTTTTGATGTTCCTAGATGTTTTTGTAAGGTTTTTGTCAAATACTATAGGGCTATGTCATCTTGGGGCATTAATCAATTGTCAAGTCACATTTTCGATTTTGTCGCATTGTGACGTTCATCAAATTTTAGGTTGGATTGTAACATTCCTCCATGTTCATGCCACACTCTGAAATTCAAATTCTGAGTGTTCCAAGAAGGTTATGTAAGGGTATTGTCACATACTATTGGGTTATGTCGACTTGGGACATTAATCAATTAGTATGTCACATTTTAGTTTTTGTCGCATTATGTGATCCAGATCTTAAGAGCTGAGAACCGGAAGGCTTGAATGCCGAGAGAGGAGGAAGTTAAGCATGCAAATCTGTCATAAAATTCACATGAAAAACACTAATCTTGCATGAGAATAAGCATGAACAAAAACATATGAAATGAATGGGAGGTGAGGCTGAAAGAGGAGCCCCACCTCTAAAACTAATTACCAATAAGTCACTCAGATCTAATTAGTCTCACGATGAACAATAGAAAATAGGAGAGAAACCAAATGAGTAACTTCTTGTTATGAGAAGGCTTGCTAGGCCTTTATATAGCATTATTACAATGTGTCTTGAGACCATACCATGGACCAAAACTATGTGCTACCAAATACCATGGATGAGAGAGGGTGGCCTCTCAATTTAATACTTTTATGGCTTATACATCCGAATTTAGACCATATGCCCCCTAAAATTCGGATCATTCCTCCCCCCTTAGAAAATTATGGTCCCCATCATTTCATGCTAAAAAGAGACCCATGATTACAATGTGCTAGTTACCAATGAAGAGAAGGGTTTTGTGTGGTTGACCCATAACCGTGGGTTTTGCGAGGTTGACCCATAACCGTGGGTTTTTCAAGGGTGACCCATAACCATGATGGCAATAACAAGCTTGATTCCAATGAAGAGAAGAGTTTTGTGTGGTTGACTCAAAACCATGGGTTTTGTGTGTTTGACCCATAACCGTGGGTTTTATGTGGTTGACCCATAACCATGGTGGCAATGACAAGCTTGTTTCCACTAAAGAGAAGGGTTTTGTGTGGTTAACCCATAACCGTGGGTTTTGTGTGGTTGACCCACAACAATGATTACAATACATAACTATGGATTTTGTGTGGTTAACCCATAACCATAGGTTTTGTGTGGTTGACCCATAACCGTGATTACATTCAGATTTTTAAAAAATCGAAAATTCATGATCTTTGGTGCAGTTGATGTCTTGCTACAAATCCATTCATAGCTTCTGATGCATGTACTGAAATTGAATTCTATTGAAGACCCATTTGATATCTCGAAGAGACCTTTCCATCCATATAACATACTTGCTCTGGGGTGGCCCAGAGATTGAGAAAATGTTTGTTGAAGTTTAAGAGATGCGCGCACACTATTTTGCAGACATATGTTGCTTCAGTCGATGATATCTCTCAAACCAGAAATCCAAATGGAAAAACACAAAATACCCATTTTAGCTGACAAAAAGTGCTTTCCAATGAGCTATGGTAGAGCCTCAAAGACATTTTTTGTAGTCTATAGCACTTGTTTAAAGTTGTTGTATGTCCGGACGCATTGTGTACAAATATGTACTACTTCAAACAAACATATCTCACAAACCGGAAAACGAAATAAAATTCTGTGAAATACCCATTTTAGATGACGGAAAGAGCTTTCCAATGAGCTATGGAAGAGTCTTTTCGACATTCTGTGGAGTCTATAGAACTTGTTTAAAGTTGTTGTACGTCCGACTGCATTATGCACAAACACGTGCTACTTCAAACAAGCATATCTCACAAACCGGGAAACGAAAGGAAATTCGGTGAAATACCCATTTGAGCTGACAAAAATACCTTTCTGATGAGCTATGGTAGAGCCTCTAAAACGTCCTGTGAAGCCCATGGTACCTGTTAAAAGTTTGCTGAATGTGAGAGTGTTGAGTATAGAGATGCCAAGGGTTTGTAGAGAAGCATGGGTTGTTGTAGAGGTTGTGGAACCTCCGTTGAACCCGCATAATGCTTCAAAATCTTGTCCCGATGGAGAGCATACCCGCTCTAATACCACTAATCCGGATCTTGAGAGCTGAGAACTGGAAGGCTTGAATGCCGAGAGAGGAGGAAGTTAAGCATGCAAATCTGTCATAAAATTCACATGAAAAACACTAATCTTGCATGAGAATAAGCATGAACAAAAACATATGAAATGAATGGGAGGTGAGGCTCAAAGAGGATCCCCACCTCTAAAACTAATTACCAATAAGTCACTCAGATCTAATTAGTCTCATGATGAATAATAGAAAATAGGAGAGAAACCAAATGAGTAACTTCTTGTTATGAGAAGGCTTGCTAGGCTTTTATATAGCATTATTACAATGTGTCTTGAGACCATACCATGGACCAAAACTATGTGCTACCAAATACCATGGATGAGAGAGGGTGTCCTCTCAATTTAATACTTTTATGGCTTATACATCCGAATTTAGACCATATGCCCCCTAAAATTCGGATCATTATGACGTTCATCAAGTTTTATTTCGGATTGTGGCATTCCTCCCTGTTTATGTCACAATCTGAAATTCCAAATTTTAATGTTACCATAAGGTTTTATAAGGTCAGTGAAATGTTAAATTTTTTTCGTCTTAGGACATTAAACATTGTTATGTCACATTTTAGGTTTTGTCGCATTGTGACGTTCAGTAAGTTTTATGTCGGATTGTGACATTCCTCCATGTTTATGTCACAATCTAAAATTCTTTTTTTGAATGTTCCTAAAAGGTTTCACAAGAGTTTTGTCACATTCCAATGTTCATCAAGTTCTATGTTTGATTTTGACATTCCTCCATGGTTATGTCACAATATGACATTCATATTTGCAATGTTCCTTGAAGGTTTTATTGCATTGTAATATTAAATGTCTCCTAAATATGACATTCATGAAGGGTTATATCACACTGTGACATCCATCAAGGGTTATGTCGCATTGCAATGTTTAGGTCGACAATGCAATGTGACATAAATTCATTAATTTTAAATGTCATCATTTATTAAGGGTTATGCCACATTGTGACATTCATCAAGTTTTATGTCGCATTGCGATGTTTATGTCGTATTGTGACATTCCTCCATGTTTATGTCACAATCTGAAATTCAAATTTTTAATATTACCAAAAGGTTTTGTAAGGTTAGTGAAATGTTATTTTTTTTCATCTTGGGACATTAATAATTGTTATGTCACATTTTATGTTTTATCGCATTGTGATGTTCATTAAGTTTTATGTTGGATTGCGACATTCCTCCATGTTTATGTAACAATCTTAAATTCATTTTTTAATGTTCCTAAAAGGTTTTGCAAGGGTTTTGTCACATTGTGACGTTCATCTAGTGTTATGTTTGATCGCGACATTCCTCTATGGTTATGTCACATTTTGACATTCATATTTGCAATGTTCCTTGAAGGTTTTATTGCATTTTAATATTAAATGTTTCTAAACATGACATTCATGAAGGGTTATATCACACTATGAAATTCATCAAGGGTTATGTCACATCGCAATGTTTAGGTCGGCAATGCAATGTGACATAAATTCATTAATGTTAAATGTCGTCATTCATTAAGGCCCTATGTCGCATTGTGACATTTATAAAGAGTTATGTTGCAATGAGATGATGTCTCCTGAAGATGGCATTCATGAATGATTATATCACATGAAGATGACATTCATGAAGGGTTATTGCCAAGTATTAATAGTTTTAATTAAATAATATTATTTTAATTACTTTGTTTATGATATTTTAATCAAATACTATATTCCTATACTTTGAAATTAATACTATATTGTATATTCTTATACTTTGGAATTTCAAATACCATATACCATCGATCCATCAAGTGATCTCTGATTGGTGGAAAAACACACCACTCAATTGAAATATGTGCTCTAGTAGTCTCTGGAATGACATTTGTCCCAGGCACTCTAAAAAGTGAATATATTTTCTCTTTAGTTATTTTTAATTTCTTCACCTCATTGTAACTCAATCCATCGGCATATTATTTTTGTTTTCTTTCTCTGTATGATGCTATGTTGTAAAATGCAACGTTTGAGCGACTGATAATATCCACAATAGCATCTACTGATGTTGTCAATGAGCGGCAAAGTTCATCTCCACTCCTCCAAGTTGTACCAATCTATCTCAAATGAGTGATCTCTCTCAATATCTCTACATTCTAATCCACAATAACCACTGCAATCATAAATACAAAAAGAATATCATTAGAAAAACACACATGGTGTAAGGACATCTCTAAGCAATGGAAAATGTAAAACTAGTGTACAACAAATAACAACATGAACTGTTTATAATTTGAAATTTAAAATTGAACAAATTATACACTAAAGACTAAACATTTAACATTTTTCCATCTTAAATTCATGTCGTATGTGTGTATTAATTTCAATTGCCAAATACATACATTAAATGTCCTAAGTGTATATGTTTATTTGGAATCTTCTCTACCTTATTTTTAGGCTTGGATTATGAAGTTTCATCAAATCTATAGGGTGTTGACTAATGCCCTTGGAGGACCAACTCTGAGATTTCGGGTAGAGGAAAGGGCTAGATCCTAGAGCATGGGGCACAAGGTGTTGTTTATGAATAAAATCTCGATATAGGAAAGGATTTTGATATATGTAAATATTTGTTGTGGCATGAAGTTTTTTGGACTCTATAGACCATTTAGCATCTTCATTTATATGTAATTTGGGGCATATATGGATTTCACTCGATGTTATTTTAGTTGTATGCACTTTTTCTATATACACATGAGAAACTTTGCATATTTTTTATAGTGGTTTGGGATCTATGTGAAGAACCTGCAATAATTAATTAATGAAAACACACAAGATAGCAGAAATAACAGAACTCATAATCGCTTTATTGATCGCAGTCCACTTCAAGGGGGCAACCTCCATTGAGAAAGCTCAATACAAATAACTTCATAGTACCTTAATTGGCCTCAAAACACACTTATACTAAGTCTATGCCCAATACTATGGGTCAATACCATGGGACATATAATACTACGTGACGAATTACAAAGAATATGCGTCCAATACTATGGGTCAATACCATGGGCTAATACAAACTATGGATCAACAAATACTACAGGATGACTTACAAAGCATATGCGTCCAACAACAAAATACTAACAAAGTAAAGAGAAGGGTTGATATGGGTTCCTAACAATCTAGAATTCAACAAAATTAACAGTTTTCAATCTTTTAGGATTGCAAGGTTTCCACTGGATTCTATCATGTATGATACTACAGGATTGACATGTAATCAAACACATCAACCTCCCTATGATTCTTGATGTTTGTAGAGCCTATTGTTGAACTCCTCTATCTTGACCTTAACCAAAATGCACGCTTCACTCAAGTGAAAAAATTTATTAAGCATGGGAAGCTTCTCTATCCTATCTTAAAACTTGGACTAGGAAGTTTCGTCAAAACTCTTAGGTGTTGACTAATGTCCTTGGAGGACCAACTTCAATATTCTGGGTAGAGGAAAGGGCTAGAGCCTAGGGGAGGGGTAAACGATGCTATTGATGAATAAAATCCCAATATTTGCAAGGATTTTGATATGCTATTATTTGTTGTGGCATGATTTTTTTTGGACTCTATAGACCTTTTAACGTCTTTGTTTATGTATTTTGGGGAATATATGAATTGTACTTTCTTTTTTTTTTAGTTGTAAGCAACCTTGCTATATACATGAGAAAATTCGGATATTTGTGAATATTGGTTTGGATTCATAAGGATGCTCATGTATATATATGCAAATAGTGAAATTGATTTGACTTTTACGAGTAAGTTGGGGTTTTAATTTGTTTTGGGAATACAAATGTTTGGATTTATGGTATAAATTTATTTTAGGGCATACAAATTTAAAAAATTATGGATTCAATTGATTTTAGGTCATAAAACAACAAAAAATATATAAATTAGAAGGGTGAAATTTGATTTAAATACCCGAGGTTGAAGAAATTGGTGCTCAAGGTGGAAGATTTGGGCTCTATACCTCAAAATGAATTCACCGCTACTCATTCTACCGTAGTCCCTACTATGTCACTGTCATGGAGGAAATGACAAGTGTGGCATGTTTCGGGGATAAAACATGTTTTGAAAAATGTGTACGCGTGTAGTAGTTCATAACACATATGTGTTTTTGGACTTTATAATGCATATGCATTTTTTTATGTAATGTCCCCATTTTGACCCCCTTTGCATTAAATCGTAAATGATATAAATATTGTAATTTAATCATGGTGAGGAGCTCAAGGCCAAGGCCCCACCATTGATTTAGCATTTTATGTATCGGTAATTAAAGAAATAGATGCCTATGGTTCTTGTGCTAGATATGCACAATGTAAATAAGACATCATGAAAATATGAATTTTAATGAAAATACCCACAACTAGCTATGCAATGCAACAAAGAGATGGGGCATGATTCTACAAGGAATAGGGAGGGAAATTATTCAAACCCTTGAGCCAATGGTGTTAATCCATGTGTCAATGAGAAAACCCATAAACCACCAACTATCCATTTTGGGTTAGGGACCCAATCATTTAATTCTTCCAAGAGTTGGTTGAGGCAGTTAATGCCTTGGAAATGAAGAGGTATGGAAGCCAATTTCGTGCATGGGAAAGCCATCAACCTAGAAAAATCGTATTTTTTCTCCTTGTGCAAGAAAACACCCACGAAATGGTGCCCAAAGCCATTTTGAACAGTCAGTCTTTCCTCTCTCACGCAGTCTGAACTACTGGGTCTTTCCCCATCATGTTTTTCACCATTTTTCCTACATTTTCCATGCCTAGGAGCTCGTTTTTGCATATATAGTAGCTGGGAGAGAAGGGCCAGGATTTGGGGACTGTTATGGAGGCCGTTTTTGCCCCAGAATGTCCATGGATGTTTTTCTGAAAACGGATTTGGCTTCCCAGGGTTGTTCCCCATCTTCCAGTTTCATTTTTGGGTTTCCCACGTTTTTCTGAAGCTAATAAAAACCCCATCTTTGGGTATCTCACTGTGAAAACGTTTTATCATGCCCAACAAGTGTGGTTTTGCTATTATGTGCATCCCAGTTTTGATTTGAACCTGTGAGCAAGAAACTTGGACTGGTAGTGGACATAATTGGCTTGATAAACCTAGTGGAGGGAGTAACCTCTCAAGAAGATCAAGAGGGCTTTGGCTACTTTTCTATGCACACCCTAAGAGCACTAGAAAGGAAGGTATGGCTTGAGGGAATGTGTGGCAGTGAAGAGAATACTTCTTTGTGTTGGGTGTGTAGGCATTATGAGTGCCAAGCTGAATAGATCTGGGAGGGGTATCCTTAGCTCTGTGGTTGAGCTCACTAGCTTTGCAATTCTTCCTTTCCATTTTCTAGTAGCCTAATAAACCCAATTGTAGATTCGCTTGGCTCATCTTGGTGTATGCTTGGATATGTGTGAGTCTGTTGTTCCCTGGTTCCTTGTAGTAATCATGCCCAGCTCGGGGTGGCAATTTTATCAAGAGGTTGATAAGCACAACTGGCCTATGGTTGGGTGGAACGTTGCAAATGCATAGTTGGTTGCTTGGGACTACTCTGTTAAGATAAGTATTCTCTTGTGTTAACTTTGCAATTATTATTTGATGAATATCTTGAATGTATGATGGATGTGTTATTGATATTATTTCCGCTGTGTTTTTCTTATAATCATACATCCCATATGTCTTTTATATTATGTGAATGCTTATTTCAAAGTTTATGGGGCTAGATGCCCGGATTTTAGCACCACGTCCTCTCTATCATGCTGGTATGATGGGAGAGGACATCACATTTTGGTATCAGAGCTGTTGGTTGCAGCATTGGGCCTTTATGGGCCAAATCCAATTACAGTTACAAGGGAAGATCCCTTCCTAATCACCACAGGTACTAACATCAAGACTAGCTGGCTTAGTTGGATAGTTGCAGAGGTAAGGTTACCTTCTGGTGGGCAGCAGTCATCACAGGAAAAAGAAAAGAAAGAACTCGAAAAAAATTTCAAGTGTTTTTAAAAAATTTTGTTTAAGTCTGTTTCGGAAAGTCGTCCCGAAAATACAAAAAGATTCCGCGAATCGTTCCGCAATGCGGAAGTGTTCGGGAAATCGTTCCGAAATTTGCGGAAGAGTTCCGCGAACCGCCCGAAACTGCGGAAGGAATTCACTTCCGGAATTGCGGAAGGAATTCTCTTTCGAAACTGCGGAAGGATTCCGCGAGTTGTTCCACAACGCAGAAGAATTCAGCAAACTGCTCTAAAACAGCGGAAAAATTTTCTAAGTGTTCGGTGTCGAAAGAAATTATCGAAAGGAATTCTCTTCCGAAATTGCGGAAGGAATTCTCTTCCGAAACTGCGTAAGACTTTGGCGAATCATTCCGCAACGCGAAAGAGTTCGAGAAGTTGCCCCACAATTGCGGAAAGATTCCGCGAGTTGTTCCGCAATGCGGAAGAGTTCGGGAAGTCGTCCCAAAACTACAAAAGGATTCTGCGAATCGTTCCACAATTGCAGAAGAGTTCCGCGAATCGTTCCGCAATTGCGGAAGAGTTCGGCGAATCGTTCCGCAACTACGGAAGACTTCAGCAAATCGTTCGCAACTGCGGAAGACTTCGGCGAATCATTCCGCAACTGCGGAAGACTTCGGTGAATCATTCCGCAATTTCGGAAGCATTTCGCAAGTCGTTCTGAAATTACGGAAGCATTCCGCAAACCGCCCGCAATTGCGGAAGCACTCAGCAAATCACCCCGCAATTACGGAATCATTCCGCAAACCGCCCCGCAATTGCAGAAGCATTCGACAAATCGCCACGAAACTGCAGAAAGAATTTCCCAATGTCTTCCGAAACTGCGGAAGGAATCCTCTTCCGAAATTGCGGAAAAACTACAGAATTGCGGAAGGATTCAGCAAACTGCCCCGAAACTGCGGAAAGATTTACAAAAAAAAAAAAAAAATGAGGGCGCTGCCCTCGACCCGCCTTACAGTGGCGGAAGCCACAAGGGGGAAATCCCCTTTGACCCCCTTTTTCCCCCTCATATGTCGTTGATTGTAATAAAATTAGATGATTTGACAAATTGTCAATATAACATTTTCCCACGTGCATGAAATTAAGTTATGAATTCTGAGAATATAATGCAGCTAACAATTGTATGGATGAACACATTCTGCAGAATCACAGTTACATCAGGACAACACTCTAGATAGTACAGTTGGAAAGTTTTGGATCTTGGATGGGCCAAGAAAATCAACATCATGGATGATGCACAGGATCCCTATGAACCTGAGACAGATGCCATGGGGGAGAACATACATGTTGGAAATGCTGAAACAGAATCTAATGGGAGAAGAAATCAAGAGACTCCTCTAGGTATTGCAGCCACCATGAGAAGCCTAAGGGTGGAGTTGCAAAGTTGTAGAGAAGACAATGAAAGGATGATTAAAGCTCAGGAAGAACAAAATCAGTTGAATGCAGCCATGCTACAGAGTTTGACATACATCCAAAGGAAAATAAACTCTGGGCATCAGACATCAAATCTAGAAAGGGGTGGGAGTAGTTCTAGGAGGGATTCCCGCAAGAGGGCCAGTATCCCAAGAAGAGTTTCTACAAACAGAACATATACTCCAGAAATCTCTTCTAATGAATCATCTGACTCTAAAGAATCCATTTAGGCTTCAAGCTCTTCATCTCACGGGAGTAAGAGGAAGAATCACTACAAGAACAATTCACATGGGGAATTTAAGAAGGCAAAGCCTCCTACATTTGATGGAGAAGTAAAGTCTGGTCAAGAAGCTGAAGCTTGGCTTCTTGGGATGAGAAAATATTTCCAAGTCCAAGACTACTTTGGAAATATGAAGGCAAGGGTAGCAATCTTCAACTTGGATGGAAGAGCATCTATATGGTGGGAACACATCAAGCAAGTGAAGAAGATCAATGAAAGGAAGATTGTGTGGAAGCAGTTCAATAAATACTTCAAGCAGAAGTACCTCTGAGATAGGTACTATGATGATAACATCAAAGAGTTCCATGAGCTGAGATTGGGACAGTTGACCATGGAAGAATATGCAAACAAGTTCTTGGAGCTGCTGAGGTGTGTCAAGTACATTCGAGATGATAAGGTGAAGATTCATCGTTTCCTAAGTGGATTGCCCCAGTCGTATAAAGACAGAATTGAGTTTGATGAACCTCAAACTCTAGAGGAGGCCATAAGAAAGGCCAAGTATTGCTTTGATCAAAACAGAAGCAAACCAGAATTCCATAAGGCATGGAAGGATAAGAAAAATGAAAAGTTTGATCAAAGGAAAAAGGGGTTCAATACTCCTCAATTCCGGAATCGGCAAAGGCAACCATCACAGGTTGTGACTAAGCCAACTAGGATGATGGGAGACAAGCCAAGAGATCCAAAGGAACCAAGGGAACCACTTCAATGTTGGGGTTGTGGAGGAGACCACATGCTTAGGAACTGTCCACATAGGAATGGGAATGCAAATCAAGTTCACAACATCCAGGGAGATGGAACTGTGGGTTAAGTGGCGAGGACAATCCCTAGAATCTATGCAGCACTAGATGACCGCCAGGCAGATCATCAGTCAACTGTGGTTGAAGTTGAAGGTAAGATTGCTAAGCAATCTGTTTCTATTTTGATTGATCCTGGATCTACTCACAGTTATGTCACTCCTAGAATTGTTGAGATTTGTGCTTTCAAGAAATTAAAGCATAGTAAATCATGGTTAGTTCAACTAGCCACTGGAACCAAGAGAAAAGTTAGTGAAATAGTAGAGAAATGTCCATTTGAGATGGATGGGCTATTCACTTATGCAGATCTGAATATTTTACCACTGGGTTCCTATGATATTCTCATTGGAATGGATTGGTTAGAAGCACACAGGATTAAACTTGACTGCTACAATAAGAAATTTGAATGCATGGACGAAGAAGGAAACCCAAGGGTTGTAAAAGGAATTCCAAAGGTGACTTCTGTTAGACAGGTTTCAGCCATGCAACTGAAGAAGTTCTGTAGGAAGGGATGTCAATTGTATGCAGCCCACATTTTAGAGGCAACAGAGAGTGAAACTCTTAAATTGGAGGACTATCATGTATTGCAAGAATTCAGGGATGTTTTTCCTGATGAGATTCCAGGATTCCCTCCAAAGAGAGACATTGACTTTACAATTGAGCTTGTGCCAGGAGCGGCACCAGTGTCTAAGACACCCTATAGGATGAGTACACCGGAATTGCTAGAATTGAAGATGCAATTACAAGAGTTGCTGGAAAAGAAATATATTAGGCCAAGTGTGTCCCTGTGGGGAGCACCTGTTCTATTTGTGAAAAAGAAAGATGGAACACTCAGGTTATGTATTGACTACAGGCAGTTGAACAAAGTCACTGTGAAGAACAAATACCCATTGCCCCGAATTGATGACCTTTTTGACCAAATGAGAGGAGCAAAGGTATTTTCAAAGATTGACTTGAGGTGTGGTTACCATCAGGTAAGAATCAAAGTAGAAGATATTCTTAAGACCGCCTTTAGAACAAGATATGGACACTATGAGTTTGTAGTGGTACCATTCGGTCTCACAAATGCACCAGCTACATTCATGTGTCTCATGAATAATGTTTTTAGCAAATATTTGGACAAGTTTGTTCTTGTATTCCTAGACAATATTCTCATCTATTCTAAGAATGAAGAAGAGCATGAAGAACATTTGAGAATGACAATGCAATTACTAAGGGAGCATAAGTTGTATGCAAAGTTGAGCAAATGTGACTTTTATAAAGATAGAATTCATTATTTGGGTCACATAATCTCTGATGAAGGGATATATGTAGACCCTGAGAAGATTGATACCATTATGAATTGGCCAACTCCAAGGAATGTGACTGATGTGAAATCTTTTATGGGCCTTGCTGGCTACTACAGGAGGTTTATCGAAGGATTCTCCAAGGTTGCAAACCCGATCACTTCTTTGCAAAAGAAGGGGATAAAGTTTGAATGGTCCCAAGATGTGAGGAAAGTTTCCAACGGTTGAAGAATCTTCTTACAAGTGCACCAATTTTGAAAATTGCAGACCCAGAAAAAGACTTTGTGGTGTGTACTGATGCATGCAATCAAGGACTTGGGGGAGTTCTTATGCAAGACAACCACGTGATATGCTATGAGTCAAGAAAGTTGAAGGAGCGTGATAAGAACTATGCTACTCATGATATAGAACTTGCAGCCATAGTACATGCTTTAAAGATGTGGAGGCATTACTTAATGGGGAGAAAATTTGAGTTAAGGACAGACCATTGTGGTCTGAAATACTTGTTTGATCAACCAACTTTAAATGCTAGGCAAGCTAGATGGTTGGAATTTTTGTGTGAATTTGATTTTGAAATCAAACACATAAAAGGGAAGGAAAACAAGGTGGCTGATGCACTCAGCAGGAAGGTACATGAAATGCATGTGGCAGCACTTAGTACTTGCCAACCAGATTTGAGGCAGTAGATTGTTAACCATATTGTTGAGGATGAAGTGTACATGCAGATAAAGGACAAATTGCAGCAGCAAGACCTTGGAAAGAAGTGTGAAGGTTATCATTTGGAAGAAGACGAACTTCTTTCCTATAAAAATAGAGTCTATATTCCCAATGTGGCAGATTTGAGGAGGATTGTTATGGATGAAATCCATAAATCTCCATACTCTGGTCACCGAGGATATCAGAAAACAATTTCTACAGCAAGAAAATATTATTTCTGGCCAGGGATGAAGAAGGATATCACTGAATACATTTCTAAGTGCATGGAATGTCAGCAGGTGAAGAGTGAACACCAACATCCAACAGGTTTATTGCTCCCAGTGCCAATTCCATAATGGAAATGGGAAGTAATATCCATTAAAAATTTATTACAAAATTGCCAATGACTGTGAGACAACATGATTCCATTATGGTTGTGGTGGACAAGTTAACAAAGGCAACACATTTTATACCGGTTAAGTCCACACATAAAGCCGATGCCATTACAAATATTTTCATGAAGGAAATTTTCAGATTACATGGGTTTCCTAAGGCAATAATTTCCAATAGGGATACCAAGTTCACTTCCAAATTTTGGAAAGGTCTCTTTGCAGATTTGGGTACACAGCTAAGCTTTAGTACCGCATAGCATCCTCAAACAGATGGGCAAATAGAAAGAGTAAATCGGGTGCTTGAAGACATGCTCCGCATGTATGTAATGGATAAACCATCCAAGTGGGAGGATTATCTACACTTGGTAGAATTTGCATATAACAATGGGCAACAAGCATCATTGCGAATGAGTCCTTATGAGGCTTTGTACAGCAGAAGGTGTAGGACACCAGTGACTTGGGACAATCTAGTGAACAGAATTGTACTTGGGCCAGAATTGCTTAAGGAAATGGAACAAGAGGTTGCAAAGATCAGAAAGAATTTAAAAACAACCCAGGATAGACAGAAAAGCTATGCAAATAAACATAGAGTGCATAGGGAATTCAATGTTGGGGATCATGTGTATCTTAGAGTGAGATCAAGGAAGAGTTCCTTGAAGCTTGGGAGTTGTGCCAAGCTATCACCTAGATATTGTGGGCCATTTGAAGTGCTTGAAAGAATAGGTCCAGTTGCATATAGACTTGCATTTCCTGCTAGCACTAAAGCTCATAATGTTTTTCATGTCTCTTTGCTTAAGAAATATGTACATGATCCTAACCATGTGATTAATTGGGATGTGATCCAGGTGGAACTCGAGGGAGAATTCCAAACCAATCCGTTGTGCATCCTAGACAAGAAGGTAACATTGCTCCGGAACCGAGCCATCGGACAGGTAAAGGTGCAATGGAAGCACTACGGTCTCGATGAGGCTACATGGGAGTTGGAGGATGCCATGAGGGTGGCATATCCATTTTTGTTCAATTTTGATGAGCACTAAGGATAGTGCTAATGTAAGGGGAGGGGAATGTAATGTCCCCATTTTGACCCCCTTTGCATTAAATCATAAATGATGTAAATATTGTAATTTAATCATGTTGAGGAGCTCAAGACCAAGGTCCCACCATTGATTTAGCGTTTTATGTATCGGCAATTAAAGGAATAGATGCCTATGGTTCTTGTGCTAGATAGGCACAATGTAAATAAGACATCATGAAAATACGAATTTTAATGAAAATACCCACAACTAGCTATGCAATGCAACAAAGAGATGGGGCATGATTCTACAAGGAATAGGGAGGGAAATTATTCAAACCCTTGAGCCAATGGTGTCAATCCATGCATCAATGAGAAAACCCATAAACCACCAACTACCCATTTTGGGTTAGGGACCCAATCATTTAATACTTCCAATGTTGATGTATATGTAACTTCGGAATGTATTTCACATATATGTATATTGTATTCCTATAGAGATGGTATTATTCCTCTATAAGGAAGTGTCGTCATTTATATTGTAAGTGTCGTAACTTATACTTGATGGGTTATTAGACCACCTTATTTGGGGTCGGCCCTGTATAAGTCATGTGGGTCAAAGGGTTATTAGACCACCCTATTGGGGGTCGGCCCACTCAGCATTATGTTATGTGGTAAAGTTCGAGCCTACATGAGTTAGGTAAAAAGGCAAGTCAAGTCAAGTATAAATAGAGTGTGGGAGGCACTCTATTTGCTCACTCACTTCTCACACATGCACTCAAGGAGGAGTGGCGCACTTATGGAGGAGGAGGATCTGCTGCTAGGTTATGGCTATCTCTCTTGGTTGGTTGTATCATTGCTCTATCTATCTCTAAGGAAGTTATTGGGGTTTTTCACCTTTATGGTTTTCCCCAAGTAAATCTTTGTGTTTCTTGTGTGCTTGCATTATTGTCTCCATGATTGATATGCTGTAGATATGCTGTACATGTTGTTCTCTCAGTTAAGATCCTAGATCAGATTGAAGTAAATTCTGAAAATCTAACATCCAAGAGTTGGTTGAGGCAGTTAATGCCTTGGGAATGAAGAGGTATGGCAGCCAATTCCGTGCATGGGCAAGCCATCAACCTAGAAAAATCGTATTTTGTCTCCTTGGGCAAGAAAACACCCACGAAATGGTGCCCAAAGCCATTCTGAATAGTCAGTCTTTCCTCTCTCACGCAGTCTGAACTACTGGGTCTTTCCCCATCATGTTTTTCACCATTTTTCCTGCATTTTCCATGCCTGGGAGCTCGTTTTTGCATATATAGTAGCTGGGAGAGAAGGGCCACGATTTGGGGACTGTTATGGAGGTCGTTTTTGCCCCAAAATGTCCATGGATGTTTTTCTGAAAATGGATTTGGCTTCCCAGGGTTGTTCCCCATCTTCCAGTTTCGTTTTTGCGTTTCCCACATTTTTATGAAGCTAATAAAAACCCCATCTTTGGGTATCTCAATGTAAAAACATTTTATCATGCCCATCAAGTGTGGTTCTGCTGTTATTTGCATCTCGGTTTTGATTTGAACCTGTGAGCTAGAAACTTGGACTGGTAGTGGAAAGAATTGGCTTGATAAACCTAGTGGAGGGAGTAACCTCTCAAGAAGATCAAGAGGGCTTTGGCTACTTTTCTATGCACACCCCGAGAGCACTAGAAAGGAAGGTATGGCTTGAGGGACTGTGTGGCAGTGAAGATAATACTTCCTTGTGTTGGGTGTGTAGGCATTGTGAGTGCCAAGATGAATAGATCTGGGAGGGGTATCCTTAGCTCTGTGGTTGAGTTCACTAGCTTAGCAATTCTTCCTTTCCATTTCCTAGTAGCCTGATAAAACCAATTGTAGATTGGCTTGGCTCATCTTGGTGTATGCTTGGCTATGTGTGAGAGTGTTGTTCCCTGGTTCCTTGTAGTAATCATGCCCAACTCAGGGGTGGCAGTTTTATCAAGAGGTTGATAAGCACAACTGGCCTATGGTTGGGTGGAACGTTGCAGATGCATAGTTGGTTGCTTGGGACTACTCTGTTAAGATAAGTATTCTCTTGTGTTAACTTTGCAATTATTATTTGATGAATATCTTGAATGTATGATGGATGTGTTATTGATATTATTTCCGCTGTGTTTTTCTTATAATCATACATCCCATATGTCTTTTATATTATGTGAATGCTTATTTCAAAGTTTATGGGGCTAGATGCCCGGATTTTAGCACCACGTCCTCTCTATCATGCTGGTATGATGGGAGAGGACATTACATTTTAACTATCCTAATTGGCCTTCAACTTGGCAGGCTTTGGACTAGGTTTGGCAGGGTCGGGATTGCTTGGGATCAGTTAACTTGTATGGAACTTGATTTGGTTTTTTGAATCTACCATTGCATCTAAAAGGTCCCTAAACTTTGTGCACTCAACCAGGTTTAAATCAATTTTTAGAGGGGACAAATTGTTTTATCTTGGTTCCCTTTTCTAAATTCGATGGGGATAACCTCCTATCATTAAAAATAAATAAATAAATTGTGGTCTAATCATACCTAATATGTGTTTAATAAAAAAATAGCGCATTAAAAATTAAAAACCCCAAAATTTAACCCATGGGATAAGATTCGCCCCTCAAATTTTCCATGGTAACATGCATGATAATGAGTTGGCCTTTCGACAAATATTTTCTTCATTGAATGTTATCCATATAACTAGTTCATCATTTTGGGACAGTAAAAAATATTTGGGGTTTAAACTATTAGCTTATAAAGTGTGATTTCTGTTGTAGGGGAATGGAATTGAAACTGCTAATGGTGAAATTTCTGAGAGAGTTTGTACATAGGATATGAAGGTCATATTGTTGAAACAAAATGAGGTAGAAAGCTTCTATATAGTTGGTATCGAAGAGAATATCGGGCTGGAAAGTGAGGAACTAAATGATTTTTGTTGTCATTCCTCAAACATAGTTAACATGAATATGTAAAGATAATGATAGAACTCCCTCTGTGGTGAACTAATTTACCATTCAAAATTATTATGTAGGGGCTAGGAATAGAATAATTAGCAACACGAGTCTTTTCTAGCATTAAAAAATTAGATTGGACTTGTAAGCTAAAAGGATTATGCACGATCCTAGCTCCTTTGTTGTTCCTAGATACTTTGAGGTGGATATAGAACAAAAGTGAGCCCCACAGAAGCAGGGGTACGGGAAGAAAGTAAGGCCTTGAACGCCAATTGCAAATAAATAGATCAGTTACACTTTGACACTCAGTTCAATATGGTTGGAAATACTTATCTGTCTAGGTTGGTTTCAAAGTGAAAGATATATGTTTTTGGGATCTCATCGGGGCTATGTAGGCGATGTTGAGGAGAAGATATTGCTCACCAGGGGATGTAGGAAATGTGTACGATTATTTTATCCTACTAAAAATTATGACCAATATTCATCCCAGAACCATAAGCTTCCATTGTCACTTGTATCAAAAGCAACATTAACCAAGAAAAATTGGCCTAAATATACATGAAATAAATCATTTATACACTGTATTTGAATAAACCTATAGATACAAGCACATTTTCCTCATTGATACCGATGGTATTAACAATAGAAACAAAATAATTTTTCTATGAAAAAAAGAAATGGGATCTCATTTGACTAAAGATATCTTCAGGAGGCCAACGAACTAAGAAGAATGATCATATGTTGGGTGCATAGCTCTTGAAGGGTGATCAGATCAAGGGTTTCTCCACATGATGATTCAAATCACCATTTTTATATGCTTTCTTCTATGGTAGACTTTTTTCATTTACAATTGAATCCCTCTAGTTACTATGCATTGGAGTTAGAAAGTTGTCATTCACTCATTGTTAGCGGGGAATTGGTTTTAATTTGGAGATGTATACAAGTGTTAAAACACAATCATTAGAAGAAGTTATTCAAGATGCCAGTGGATATTTGGTAAACCACATTTATCTTTTCAACTTTTGATAGACCACACCTGTCAACATTTTAAAATGGTTTTCAACCCACCTTTATATTTTCATTATATGAGTAGAAATAAAATGCAATTTTTCACTTTGGACGGAAGATATTTCATCTTCTTGGTTGTAAGGAAAATGATTTCATCCACACACACACACACACACAAATATCCTTCATGTTTAATAATACAAGCATAAACTAGAAGGATACCATGAAATTCACTTCACAAGGAATCAAATGTGAAGGAATGGACATGCTTATACAGAATGCAAAAGGTTAGCTATTTTTACACATATTCCTACAATCTATATATATATATATATTCAATGTGGTTCACAACCCTAGAGCTCACTACATCCATGAATATAATCCAAGGGGCCTCACCCTGTTGGCATTACTTCGATGCCTAACCCCGAATGACCTAGAGAATTGAACTCATAATCTCGACCATGTGCTGTCTTGATCCCAAAAAATCCATCCAACTGATCTACCCCTCGAGGCTATACACACACACACACACAGAAAGAGAGAGAGACTTATGCACAATAATTTATTTTTTCTGATCACAATCATGTTCTGTATTTTACTCCATTTTCCAAAGTTAATGGAGCAATATAACAGGTTTTTTATTTTTGGCATTTTTTCTTTTGGTGAATTTGAAATTTCCAAAATCGTGAAATCTGTGAAGTTCAAATTGCAATTTTACTAGGAAATTCATTATACCTTAAAATAATCTTGCTTGCATGAATTTTTGCAGCCAAATTCATGCAAATAGAATACATTAGTAAGGAGGACAACTTGAAATATTTTCCTATTGTGTTCATTCATTATACCTTAAAATATTCTCGGTTGCATGAATTTTTGTAGCCAAATTCATGCAAATAGAAGATGTTGGTAAGGAGGACGATTTGAAATATTTACATATTGTGTCCACTCCATTGGTATATTTGTAAGTTCATAGTTTTTCTTTTTGTACTAAGTGGGAACTTCTCTCATTCTAACTACTTATAAAGGTGGTAGATGCCAACGGTAAAGGTAAGGCTGTTGGCATTGATCTTGGAACTACATACAATTGCGTATGAGTATGGTAGCACGGCATAGTTGAAATTATTGTTAATGATAAGGGAATTAGAACCACTCCTTCCATGATTTCCTTCACACCCTATGAAAGAGTTGTTGGATATGGTGCAAAGTATTATATCACTAATAATCCCCAAAACACCATGTTTGATGTCAAAAGACTTATTTGAAAGTGATTCAATGATCCCTATGTCAAGAGTGACATGAAACTATGGTCTGTCACTGTAGTTTTCGGAACTACTACATTTAGGGTATTCTAGATAAGGAAATGGAAAGCCTCTTATCCAAGTCCATTACAAAGGTCAAAATAAGGATTTCACATCCGAGGATATATCTTCCATGGTTTTGTCACATATGAAGATGATAGCTAAAACATATCTCAAATCTGAAGTAAAAAATGTTGTCATCATAGTGCCTACCTATTTTAACGATTCTGAGAGGAAGTCTACTAAAGGTGTTGTTAGTACCATTGTGAACCTTCAGGTGATGAAAATTATTAATGAACCCACAACTGCATCTATATATTATGGGTTTCATATAGTATGCAATGAGAAGAAGACAACCCTGATTTTTTACTTAGGTGGAGGTACCGTTGACATCTTTATTCTTAAATTATTGAGAGTAGTATATTTGAGGTGAAGGATGTAATAGGAGGCACACATTTGGGAGGGGGGGGGTTTGATAATAGGATGCTCAGTTATTGTGTCCAACCATTCAAGAGACAAACAAAAAGGACATGACCACAAGTGGAAAATCCCTTTGGAGACTCTGCTCAAAATGCAAGAGAGAAAAAATAATTCTATCTTCTGTTGTAGAAATTGTAATTGATATTGATTACCTATTTGAAGGAATGAATTTGCATATGAATATTAGTAGAGCCAAGTTTGAAGAGCTCAACACTGATTTTCAAAAAGTGCATCCAAATCCTAAAGTAATTTCTACAAGACTCCAAGGTGAATAAAGATAAAATTAACGAAGTTGTTTTAGTGGGAGGTTCCACTCACATTCCAAAGGTACAAGAACTCATCCAACACATCATTCAAGTGTGCATAGAGATACAATCTTTGGAAAATACCTCTTTATAATGTAAAAGAAAAAAAAATGAGAATGCATAATAAGTATGACTAATATTGAAACTGTCCCACTTTTGAGTTGGAATTTTTCTTCCTAGAAAGAAAAAACAATCACTTTACTAATAATCATTTGTTTCATTGGAAGTTTTGGTGATCAAGCAATTTTGATATATCTCTAACTTTTTAGCCGCTTTTATGTGAATAGGAATGGTGATGACATTGCAGCACAACCAATACTATCCTTTAGTTAAAGGAAAAAATTTATTATTATGCTTTTTATGATAATCTCTTATGTAATATTCGTTACACTTAGGAAATAAATGCATAAATGAAAAATAAACATTTCCAAAACTAACTATCTATTCAAAACTTCACTATATGACCCTTGGAAAAAGAAAGTTATGCCTTCCCAGATCTATTTCTCTACTTTAGTTAGAAAGAATAATATCAAGGAAATGCAATTATATAGTTCGATTCAGGGTCCATTCCAACTGCATATTTGTTCAAAACAAAGTTGGAGAACTTACACAAGAAATTTGGATTGTACTACATTATTTATATTAAGTGAGGCTCTCAGATACATTGCAATTGCATTAAACATGATCATCTATCTAACAAGTGTGTGTTTCCAAGAATCCTCTTGGATCCTAAGGATGGCATCTTTTTTGGGCTCCAAGTCTACTAATTGAGCCTTGTCCTCTATTGAAAAAATGTTTGCAGGGTTTTGGGCAAAAAGAGAGGAAATATCCTTTTCACATAAAATTAGGGGAGGGGAGTTAATATTAAAATATGTTTTTTTATTGAAATTTTCATTGTTTCCATGTCGTGGGCGCCTCAACAGTATGCAATGTGGGTATGGGTTCGATGCGGAATTAAAATACGTATCCAACGAGTGCCAAAACTTGAAATTTGGGTAAACCGTTAAGGAGATATGTCAACAATACGATAAGAAAACGTATTTTTTTGCTTTTCCCTCCAATCTGTTTTACAAATTTTACCCTTATGGTTGACATCATCATCTTGAATCCTATTGGTTCTTATAAAGTGAATTTTTATGGTACACTTTTTGTTTTTAGGCCTATTTTTTACCTCAAAACTCTCCTAATATGATAAGGTCTTGGGTAAGCTCCAATTTTATGTCTGTCTCCAAAAGGGCCACCTTCTTTTTAAGATATTTTATCTTGGAAACCAGGTAATCCATAACAGATAAATCTGCATTAGTAGGATAAGAAAACTAGAAAGACATGACCAAAGAATGAAAATCAGCCTCTTGTAACCATGCATTATTGAATGTAAAAGGAAATAAATGTTTATTGAAGTCTAAATCCAACTGAAAGGAGACAAGGGAGTGATCCAAAATCCTGAATTGAAAATCCAAGACCTATATCTACATAATACATTAGAAAGTGACTCAGATAGAAAAAATATATCCAGTCTCTTGGAAACCCCAGAGACACCAGAACACCCATTTCGCTAAGTAGGACCCATAGGGAAAGGAAGAATATCCATAAGGTTTGATCTATTGAAAAGTTCACTAAAGAAGTCTCATGAAGGATCAACACGAGGTTAGGCTCCCCAAAATTCACTAATTGAAAGGGCAATGTTTAAATCTCCTGCAAATATTAATAGATCTTCCTCGAGTATCCCACATTCCTCCACACATGACAATAAAAATTCCCTGTTAATATAAGGGGCATAACAATTGACAACCTTAACATGTCGATCCAATCCTCTGATATTTCCATCCAAAATAATACCTATAGGAGATGAAAATTCCTTCAACGAAGAAGTAATTGGGTTCGAAACCGAAAATAAGCCACATGAAAGACCCATGGAGTCTGTGGTGTTGGATTTTGTGCAACTTCGGAAGATATTATTCATTTGTATTTTATTGTACTTTCATTGTACTTGATTGTACCTCCTAAGGGAGATGAACCTAATGTAAATACTTATGTAAACACATGAAAGAATCAATGTAAACCTTGGGGTGCAAAGAAGCAAAATAAAATTATTAAAAATAAAATTAGTAATTGCCCCTAGGTGAAGTCGGCCCAGTAAGGGATTTTTCTGGTTTTGCACTTGTATAAATAAGAGGTAAAGTGCACCTCATTATCTCATTCACTCACTTGACATTTGCACATCAATTGGGAGAGAGAAGTAGTTCGCACAAGCTGGAGGAGGAAGCTGTTTTGGGGTTTCTACTTGTGGAAAGAATTTTCACATTTTCTCTTTTATCTTTGTACTCTGGTCTCAAGATTATCATCTCTATACGAAGGTTGCTGGTTTTTCCCAATTGGGTTTCCCAGGATAAAATTTTTGTTATTGTTTTGTGCTTTGTCTTTCTTCTAGTGATATTGGTTATGCATTCATATTATTATGCTATGAATGTATGAATTTTAACATGGTATCAGAGTATTTCTAGAAGAAGCCATTGTCGGAACAGTGCCGGAACCCTGCCGGAACTAGGGTTTCATCTTGTGAAGTCTTCACCCAACATTTTGGAGAAAAAGAGCCATAGGAATTTCATTTTTGGGAAGGCGCATCTTTTGATGAAGCCATAATTCAATTCCGAGAATTTTCAATTTTTGACCTAACTCTAGAGCTGGAACAGAAATTAGGGTTTCGGTTTTAAACCACTTCTCTCCATAGAATTGGATCAGCCCTACCTCCATTCAACTCACCTTGGCAAGGCACATCTACCTATGGTTTCAGTTTTTCAAATTATCAACTTTCATTTTTGACCTAGCTCCTGCTAGGGTTTCTATACCACATCTGTAGGCAAGATGATTGGAATGAAGGTTGAAGATTGTCTGGAAGGAGCTCTCAAATTTATCTCCTAGAAGTCCAGGGTTCTTCTACTCCTAGAAGAAAATGATCTCTTACTATATGTAAATGAGAAGGTTCTTGAACCAGAAGTCGAAGAAGATAAATCCCGATGGAGGAAGAATGATGCTAAGTAAGAAGGATTCTTGTGGATTTAGTAAGAGACCATTTGGTTCCACAAATTTTAGGAAATAAGACTGCTAGGAAAATTTTCAATACCATAGAGAAGTTGTTTGAACACACTAGCCTCAATGTATCCATGAATTTGAGAAACCAGCTCTCAAATATGAAGATATCCAAATCAGAATCCATTGCCTCATACTTTATGAGGATCACAGAACTCAAGGACAAGCTCAGCACCAGTGGAGATCCTATCAATGATAAGGAGATTTTCCTCACCACTCTGAATGGTCTCCCACCATATTAGGAGTCCTTTATCCAAAGCATAAGTGGTAGATCCAAACTACCAAAGTTTGATAAGCTTTGGGAAGATTGCACTCAGGAGGAGACCAGGATTGCAGCATGTCAAAGACTCCATGGCACTCAACCTGAGGAGAACCAAGCCTTTGTTTCCCATTCCAAGAAGGGTAATGGAAAAGGTAGGAAGTTTCATAAACAGAAGCACAAATATAGGAGATCAAGTCCTCTCCTAGATCAAAAGGAGAAGAAGGACATATCTCAAGTTCAATGCTATAGGTGCAGAAAACTTGGATACTACGCCAATAGCTGTCGAAGTTCAAGTAAAATGAAGCATGAAGAATCCACTGCTGATGTTGAAGAAGATACTCCTCACAAGAAGTCAAGGAATGATGATCATTTGGATTTTCTCTTCTAATATATGAAGATCCAAATTGCAAGAACTAAGATATCTCTTGGTTCCCACAAGAAGGTAGTGGGGGCTCACACGCAAAAACAATAAGAGATAAGTATTTGTTTTTCTTGCTTACATAGATCTATATTGTCTTATCTATCTTCATTATATGCAGATCTATCTGGAAGTACATTGAGCAGTTGATATAGTTTACATTGTTATATTTATTATGCATATGAGCTACACAAAACTTCATTAAACATAATGGAGCTAGTATATATTATATATCCTTCCTTCATGCTTAGGGTAGTGCACACTCTTGATGTCATGTTCTAGTGGAGATAACAGACATCTAGATAGTTCTCAGATGTGTTTACATGTTCATGATCATTGTGCTAAAGTATTAGCTAAGATTCCTGTGTAAACTATTGCCATTATATTTGATTATGCAATGTCACTGATCATCAGTCGGGATTTGACTTGTAGGGAAAATACCATGTGATTTGGCCTACAAAAGAAGACTTGTTCCAATGGACATATGAATATTCCCATTGATGTTCAGCAAGAAGCTTCCTGGAATATGACTCTCAGCCTAGAAGGATGACCTCGGAGGAATCTTTCACAGAAGTGAAACCAAAAGTGAGCCACCTTCAGATATTTGGCTATCCAGTCTTTATACATGTGCCCAAGTTAGAACCTTAAGGAAAGAAGGGAACCTTTGTGGGATACAGTGAAACTTCAAAGAATCTACATCCCAGGATCCAGACAGATTGAAGTCAGTAGGGATGTGACCTTTGAAGAATAAATAGCTTTAAGGAAAGGTAGAGGATCAGACATGGAGATTGATGATGAAATGCTAGAACCAAAGGAGATGAGATCATCTCCCCCTCCAGTTCAAGAGGGAGTTAACATAAAAGGATGAACCTATCGATTCCATTGATCCAGTTGATATCCCCAGAAATGTTGCAGTAGGTCGGAAAAGACCTAGATGGGCACAAAAAAACTTAGCATGGAGCAGATGGCAGTGTTGAGAAATACAAGGCCAGATTTGTAGCTAGAGGATTCTCTCAGAAAGAGGGAGTCGATTATGATGAGAAATTTGCTCCTGTGGTTCGATATACTTCAGTCATATCGATCATTGTTATTGCTTCAGCTATGAGATGGAAGGTGCATCAGAATGATGTAGACCCCAATCTTTGCTTCAAGGTTGCAGATGATGAGCCACTAATTTTGGTACTATATGTTGATGACCTATTTATCACAGCAAATGAGAAAATTATTGTATGGTGTAAGAAGAATCTCGCCTCTGAGTTTGAAATGAAGAATATTCGATTGATGTACTACTTCTTGTGATTAGAAGTAGGGAAGAGACAGAAAGAGATTTTCCTAGGGAAAGGAAAATGCATCATTGATATATTGAAGAGATTCACAATGTTGGATTGCAAGTCCATGGCTACTCCAATGGATGCAAATTGGAAGAATTTGAGAGATTCTACTTCAAATTTTGATTTGATTGATCCCACCATGTATCACCAGTTGATTGGCTCATTGATGTATCTGACCAACACCAGACCAGATATACGTTTTGTTGTGAATGCCCTCAGTCAGTTCATGTACGAACCGAGGCAGATTCACTGGATTGCTGCAAAACATGTGCTCAGATACTTATGTGGCACTATGGGATATGGATTGAAGTATGCTTCAGATTGTGACCTCAGATTGTAGGGGTTTACAGACTCATATTGGAATGGATGTGTTGCAGATCGGAAGAGTACTTCTGGATGTTGCTTCATTTTGGGTTCTGCAGTTATTTCCTGGTGCAGCAAGAAGTAGAACGCGGTAGCACTCAGTACTATATAGGCCGAGTACATGGCTACTAGCATAGCAGCTCGAGAAGTAGTTTGGCTTCGTAAACTCCTGGCATGATTGTTCGTCCATATTCAAGAACCTACCGTGATTCATTGTGATAACCATAGCTGTATGTAGATGTCAGTGAATCTTCTATTTCGTGATAGGTTGAAGCATATCGATATTCAATATCACTTCATTCATGATATGGTGCAGAAAGGTGCGGTCGAGTTATAGTACCTGCTGACAGACGACCAGACTACAGATGTTCTCACCAAGGCTCTTCGTAGGGTGAAGTTTGAATACTTTTGCGAAAGGCTTGGAGTCGAAGAGAACGTGTCCCTCTTTTAGAGGGAAAGATGACATTGATATGCTTTCCCTTCTTTTCCCAGGTACCTCTACAGTCCAATTACTCATCTAGATATGGGAGAAATCCCATAGGAATATGAGTAGGACAGTCAACAGTTGGTCGCGTTCACACAGGTACCTATGCAGTCCAGTTACTCATCCAGATATGGGAGAAATCCCATAGGAAGATGAGTAGGACAGTCAGTATTTGGTTGGGTTCACATAGGTGCCTTTGCAGTCCAGTTACTCATCCAGGTATGGGATAAATCCCGTTGGCAGATGAGTAGGACAGTTAGCAGTTGGCCATGTGATTGCACAGGTACCTCTACAGTCTTGGTACTCAGCCAGATATGGGAGAAATCCCATAGGAAGATGAGTCGAACAGTCAGTAGATGGTCATGCTTAATTTCTCATCTGAGATCTTAGCCAGGTATGGGAGGACCCCATCGGTAGATGAGACAGACAGGTAGCAAATGGTATAGCAGAGATGGCACAATTGATAATCTCAAATATTCAAGATTGAGAGATTCTCCTGAATCCAGGATCGAGTGATTCTCCTAAACTCACAGAAGGACTGGTGAAGATGTCTCAGATATTCAGGATTGAAAGGTTCTCCTAAATCCAGGATCGAGTGATTCTCCTAGACTCACCGAAGGACTGGTGAAGATGTTTCAGATATTCAGGATTGAGAGATTCTCCTGAATCTAGGATTGATTGATTCTCCTAGACTCACCAAAGGACTGGTGAAGATGATGCATGATGACAATTATCGATGGACTGAGCTATGTGGAAAACCTTTAGTATGTATAGATATGATGGAGACATAATGGATGTACAAGATGAAACCCAGATGTTCATGATGTAGATGAAGACCGAAGAATACCTTCCTCGTTGAGAGGGACTGTTGGATTTTGTGCAACTTCAAAAGATATTATTCATTTGTATTTTATTGTACTTTCATTCTACTTGATTGTACCTCCTAAGGGAGATGAACCTGATGTAAATATTTATGTAAACACATGAAAGAATCAATTTAAACCTTGGGGTGCAAAGAAGCAAAAGAAAAATATTAAAAATAAAATTATTAACTGCCCCCCAGGTGAAGTCCACCCAGTTACGGATTTTTCTGGTTGTGCACTTGTATAAATAAGAGGTCAATGGCACCTCATTATCTCATTCACTCACTTGACATTTGCGCATCACTTGGGAGAGAGAAGAAGTTCGCACAAGCTGGAGGAAGAATCTGTTTTGGGGTTTCCACTTGTGGAAATCATTTTCATATTTTCTCTTTTATCTTTGTACTATGATCTCAAGATTATCATCTCTATATGAAGGTTGTTGAGTTTTTCCCAATTGGGTTTCCTAGGATAAACTCTGTGTTATTGTTTTGTGCTTTGTCTTTCTTCTAGTGATCTTGGTTATGCATTTATATTATTATGCTATGAATGTATGAATTTTAACATATGGCACAACATTCGCATCCCAGGAATAAATTTAGGAAAAAATCACAAGCCTTCTTCCCTTAACATATGGTTTCCTAAAGGAGGACAATATCTACCTTAGTAGAGGAAAACAATCACTTGAGGGCATTGAATTTGGTCTGCCCCCCTAGACCACATATATTGAAGGAGGACATAATCATTACTCACCACAAACACATGGAAGACTTACTCTAAGGTCCCCAATAGCATCACCTGGAAGATTTTGTGAAGAAGAGAGAGAAGGGTTAACTAACTTGGCCAAGAGGGGGATGTATCCATTATCTTTTGACCCTGAACCCCTAGACTGTAAACCCCCTACTTTATCCAAAGCCTTCATATTATTTTTCTATTGAATGGTAACATTTTCACAGCTAAGGGATATAAAAGGAATGACATCATTTCGAGATGGTCTATCAGAAAATACAAGAATGCGAGTATGGATCGAGCTTGGTATCGGAGGAGGACCAAGGGTTTTTATAACACCTTGGTTGAGAGCTAAATCCTAAACAGACGTAACCAAATACGAATCTGAAACATTCACAAGCTCGTAACAAGTGGAAGGATATTCCACAGACAAAAAATCCTGCGACGATGAATTGTCCTCCCCCACTTGGAGGTACTGAAGGGCAACATCTGATTCTATTTTTTTTTAATATTTCCAACCACAATGAACAAAATTAGATGGAAAATATGCTCAAAAGAGATTAAAAACATAGAATATTTAAACTACACCTAATTTAAATATTATGTAAATAACTAATTATGTTTAATAAAATTTAGATAATTAATAATTTACAAAATTTTAATCAAATCAATAAAAAAATATTTTTTATAATTTATAAATTCCTAATTAAAAAAATGTAATTTTTAATATAAAAAAATTTATATTATATTCAATAAATTTCAATGATGGGCTATTATATATGTTATAATATTACTAAAATTGTATTATTTAAATTTATACATTGTCTCAATTTCCCTATAAACATATATAATATTACCATCAACACTTTGTAAAATCTTATTATTTAAATTTACAATCTTCCAACCACCCAAGCTCCATCCAATGGACCATCATATTGAGGATATATTGAATAAAAATTAAAAAAACAAATTTTAATTATTTAAACACTATAAAATACAAATATAATTCAATTTCATACTTCATAATTCATTTAAACATTCACTAATTATAAATATAAATATGAATATCATTCCATTTCAGACTTAGTAATTCATTCAAATATTCACTAATCGTTCAATTTCATACTTCATAATTCATTCAAACAGTGAGGTAAATAATTTTTAATTTTCTTATGAAAATAATTATTAATTAGTTTCTCTAGATCATATTTACTTTTTATCAAAATAACTACGTGGTAGGCATTCACCAATGAGAAGCGTGACCTTCCACCTCAGATAGATTCCTTGTCTATAGAGCCAATGGAATCCTGGCACATGTTTTGCCGCTTTGGCACTACAGATTTATGACTGTTACGGCTTCTCTGCGCCTACTTTTTTTTCGCTGCACTCCTCCACGCCCAAGACTTGACAGTGGACTATCTAGTTCTTGACAACGGACTTTTTTTTCGCTACACTCCTCATGTAGTACTGTTTTGGGATTCTTGCATCGACCACTCATTTCTTGTGCTCCTGCTGCAATGAGTCTCCTTCTTTTGATATGTAAACTTTGTTCCTTTAAATATAAACAAAACATATTCATACTCTCTCTGTGCCGATGATGACATAGGCCAAGCAGTCTATTTGCAAACTATGGTTCACATCCTGTCGTCGATGACTCAAAATAATTGTAGACCATTTTGTTCAGCTTCCTGTCGAACCTCGACAGACTATGTCTCCAATGGCCTGTCGGAGCTTCTGTTTCCATTTTGTTTAGCTTCCTTTCGAACCTCGACAGACTATGTCTCAAATGGCTTGTCGGAGCTTATGTTTAGTATAACTGATCTGGCATGCCAAGAATTTATAGAATCATGTTGTGGTAATGAAAACTAACGGACTTATATATTTGCTTTTAGTTACTGTTGTATTTATATAGTTTTTTGTATTGTAATTATTTCGATTTTGTGTTTTTAATTTTATTAACCTTAGGTTGCTTTATATAACATCAAAATAATCGTGCACCCAACAGAGTTAGGGAATCATCGGTTAAACCCTGGTCGAATCCATTTTCATATACTATCTTATATTATGCTCCTTGAATATATATCAACTTTTGTAAATAAAATAAGGGTTGTGCTCCAAAAATTGGTCAAATAGTAGTAAATTAACATGCAATACAACCAACCAACAAAATGAATGGACTGTGTAGTCGGGCGAGACAGGTCGAGCATACTGTCTTCCAAAATAAGTCGACGGGAAATAGAAATAATGCAGTCGATCAAAAGTTTTACAATGAATAGTTACACCTAAAGCATTCATTAAAAGCCATTTATTCTCTACAAACCAGGTATACTGCAATGAGGAATTTGGAATTGTAATGGGGTCGGCAGAAGAGAATAAGGAGTCACTATCTGCTTGTTAAACAAAAAGTCCATCGATAACTTGGGAAACTCTAACTGCGGTGGCTTGCATCTTTCACTGGTCTTCAATACCAATGTTACTTGATCTCCACAAAACGTGAGTAGTTCAAGGATGTCAAAGACATTAGATTCATCCTTTGTTTTGCTTAGAAAAGAACATACCTCATCATGATCCAGATAATTTAATGAATAAACTTTGGTCTCTATCATTGGATTTGATTGGCAGCTGAAATTAAGGGCCAATGAGTGAGACTTCTCTTCATATTTATAACTTGAAACAATCGGTTCTTCTTTTTCAGCATCATTAGGTTTTTATCGTTGTTCCAAAGATTTATGAGCAACAACCTTTCTGTATATACGGCATAACAGCATATCCATCTGATTATGCACAGGGAAACTCATATTTTTTGAGCAAAACCACCAAAAACAAAAAATTTTATTTTAACTTATAAAAAAAAATATTTCCTAAATATTATTTAATATCAAGATCCAAGAGTGTATGATTGAGACAAAATATTGTCAAATATAGTAAATCACAAGCCAAAAAAATTAAATAAAGTAACCTACACAATTGCTAAAAAAAATAAAACCTAAAATTTAAAATCAATTTTGAATCCAATCTGTCTTCTACCCACTAGGGGCTTTTCCTTTACAGAACACCAGAGTTTTCTTGAGACCTATGCAGAGAAGCAGCCCGTTGTGAATTTTTCTATCTGAACCAGTGGCCTTCCAGTAACCCGACATAGTTCTCAAGAAGATGGATTTCCATTTCCGATTCCCCTCCCATAACCAATCTTTTTTTCCTCAACAAAAAGTGCATATCTCTGTTACAATTAGAAGAATCTGAAGTTGCGATGCGATTTCACCTTTTTCTATCTTTTGCACAAGTTTTTTTTTTTATAGCTCCGGACTCTTTCTCACCTCCGAGAACAAGATTATTTTCTTAACCTTTAGAAGGATTTCTATGAGTCTTCATTTCTATTGCTGGTGGCTTCAGCACCAACCCCTAAACTTTGAGGTCGCAACCTACCACGGCTGGCACAAAAGTAAAGGCCATAGAAAAAAAATTACATTTCTTAACGAAACAATTTATTTGTTTACGTCACTCACCTGAAATGGAACTATGCCAATAAATGTCACTACCATCATACTTCACAAAATTATGAGTTTCACAAAAAACGTATTCATTCTACATACCCATCCCAAATCCATTTTAGGGACAAATTTATTTAGGGTCCATTTTAAAGTGACTCAATGACTTTGAATATCGACCATTTTAAAAATAAAGTGACTTGACCACTTTGAATATTGACCATTTTTAAAAATAAAATGACTCGACCATTTTGACTTCCTTTTTGACAGGTTCCTCTTCGACCAGTCACGGCTCACTTTATTTCACCTATGTCTTATCTAATTACGAGTGATAAATTAGTCCATTCTGAGTGATAAATTAGTCCAGACTTATTATGTAAACTTGCAATTGTTCTAATGAGATAATTTGTGCTTTTGCAATGATGTGTAAGAACACGAATACACCATCCCAAGTGAGCAGTTTAAGAGGGTTCGTCGGCTCGACCAATCAGGCTGATGAAAACATTAAAAAACAAATTACCTCCACGTAGTAGGGGCATATAAGAAAACTAACGAAGAAGTTGCTAATCACAACAATTAAATATAAAAACATTATACGCTAACTCAGATATGCCTCGTATACGATGCCACCACACCATATTTTGACGTATTTCGTTTGTTTATAGTCAAATCAACTAAATCAAACCTATTATTGATAAGAGACACTTAGCTTAATCCTTATCATCGTGATTGCGTTAGCTAAAGATACGATCTGAAAATGGATACATAGAATGACTCTGAAATATGCTACGGTGCAGAACGCTGAAGTCACTTGACTATTACAAAAATCAAGTGAGAATGAAACACTGTCCGATAGGTTATTTTCATTTTGTGTGCATCCACATTATAAATAAGAAAAACAAAACCAAAAAAATGCTCGCCAGCAAAACCTGTCGTTTTCATGGAGGAAAAACAAACTTCAAGGGAGGTCTCCCAAAGACTGTCCTGGAAGTTAAGGAAGAAGAATTGTAAAGAGGAGGAGGCTGCGGCGGGAGGAGGCTGCAGGAAGAGGATGGTGCATGCGGCCAAGGGGAGCTAGAGTGAGACAACTAGGTACAGGTTTCGACATCAACTACCATACAATATTTTTTTTTAACTACCAGCACATCGCGATTCGACAGTTTTCGACATCAACTATGATACAGGATTCAGGAGCAGAGCACCATCAACTAACCTCTCGACGAAATTCCAAGTAATTGTTGTCGAACATGGAATCAGAGAAAATTTGCTCTCTTCTTCTGTAATTTGCTCTTTTCTTCAGTATAGATTCGAAATGATTCAGGGAGGAGGTTAGCGGATGTCGTAGGTCCGAGGAGGTTCGAAGAGGTCAACAGAGGTCGACGATCGACAATCGGAATCAATCAGAGGAGGTCGAGGAGTTCGATGGAGGTCGGAGGAGGTCGAGGAGGTCCTCACGTAGAGAGGAGGACCCAAAAGTCTCACCCATATCCAAGTCATCGGGGCTCTGCTCATCAGGAAGATACAAGTGGAATCCATGGATGAGATTGGCCAAACCCAATGAACTACTTTGAGTCCAAGACTATACCCCGGGCACATCCTCCTCCCGTAGCTCGTAATATCTGCCCTTCACGTCCAACGCGCTCCCTTGAAATCTCTCAGGTGGGAACTCGTTGGGCTTCTCACAGAGTACAGACGACTTTTAAAAATTAATTTCACCATTTATGAAATTGTATAAAATGTAAAATGATAGACACCGAAAATTTGAGACCATCATAAAAAAAAAATTGATAGACCCATCAAATTTGAAATTCCAGGCCTGGTTCCGCACTTTTTCGTTCTCTGAAATTTAGGGCTTATGATAGCTTTCTTAACAAGTGAAAAAACATATCACTCTCATTCCTTCCTTATCCAACTGCAGAAGTAGTGACCGCATCAAGTGGATTATTGTCTTCTGGAATATAAACATCCATAGCCAGATCCACGGAAAACCTGCAAGTTGCTGCTTCTGTTGGAGCTTATCACAAATGATAAAAGCTTAATTAATTAAGAACACCAGATATTCAGAATGCAGGAAGACTGTAATCGAAGTGATGTATCAATCAGCTTTTTATAGTAAAATCGAATGAAATTCAGCTGAAAATGTGTGTAGGGAATGATGGGGTGTGAGGTTTCACACTATTTGCAGGTAACGTTAGTTTGGGAAATTTATGTTTCCTCGTTATCACTCAAATCCAGAATGATGAGACTCGTTATATAATTAACTTATGTATTTGAAGTGGACCACTTTGAATATCGACCATTTTTAAAAATAAAATGGTCGCGACTCGACTTCAACCAGGGTCATTTTATTTTTAAAAATGGTCACGACTAGACTTCGACCAGGATCATTGTTGGTAACTATCAAGTGCATTATTGGTAACTATCAGTCCAACCCGACCATAATAATAAATAATTATTACACTTTAAACAACTGCATGCAACCATGCGTTTATGCTTTTGCAATATAATCAAGGGGTCGATTATCCATTACCAATGTATCAAGGAATATTTATTACATTAAAATCCATTGCACAAATCTCTGCATTTGCATCTTGGTGGTTGTTAGTATATTTATTACTTTTAATAATATCACTGCAGATGTCTAAGCATTTAAACTTATACACTATATCAAAGATTCTCTTTAACAATCTGATTATCTAGCTTGAAACACTAGAGCATCGTACCTGTAGCAACATCTCTGAAATAAAATCGTTTATTTGAGGTGAGTGGTAGTATCTATACAAGTTTTCACTGCCCAATCTGTTCAAAAGGCATGCATCGTGGCATCTTTACAAACTGACATTGTTCATGAAAATCTCAAGCTAAGATTCAAAGCAACCTCCTTGTACCACTAGAATAAGAGGAAAATAGGGCGGCATTGTTCATGTGGAAGAAACCAAAGCAAACTCCAACATTCATATATCATCGCGACTCAACGGCCAGGACATAAGGTGCAGTAGACTCGAGACTGGTTAAAAACAAATTATTTTATAAAAAAATTTGGGTGCAATTTTAGAGTTGCCCATCCATAATTCTAATATATTATTGGTATAATTACAAGTCAATAATTATATAATTATATGAACACGGGCCATAATTCCTCACTCCAATGCCTCCACCTGACTAAAAATAAAATGGTCACGGTTCGACTTCGACCAAGGTCATTTTATTTTTAAAAATGGTCGCGGCTCGACTTCGACCAGGGTCATTTTATTTTTAAAAATGGTCGATATTCAAAGTGGTCAAGTCTCGAATGGCCTATCGGAGCTGCTGTTTAGCATAACTGATCTGGCATGCCGAGAATTTACAGAATCACGTCGTGGTAATGAAAACTGACGGACTTATTTATTTGCATTTAGTTAGTGTTGTATTTATATAGTTTTTTGTATTGTAATTATTTCGATTTTGTGTTTTTAATTTTATTAACCTTAGGTTGCTTTATATAACATCAAAATAAGTTGAAAGTCTATGAAGTGGTATAAAAAGTAAGTTCACCATTTATGAAATTGTATAAAATGTAAAATGATAGACACGGAAAATTTGAGACCATAACGCTTCGATTTCAAGCACATAGCTTGATTGTGCATCAATCTATGTGAAGCAATGCTTTCAACTAATATTGGTCGACATTCTTAAGTCAAATATTCAACGAGCACTGGTCAACTTGTTGTAGTCGACAGGAAAGTAATTGCATTAGTCGAATGGTGAATGTGTTGAGTGTTAGCTGGTTGGATTTCGTTAGACTATTCCTGTCGACAATCCTCTCATTGGTTAATCCAAACTTTACAACTATATTTCGAGCATACAATATTTTTTTTAAAACCAGAAACACAATTCAGCCCTCAACAGAAGCGCAGTTTCATGCCAAAACGTTAATGGTTCCAATGGCCTGTCGGAGATTCTGTTTAGTATAACTGGTCTTGCTTGCTTCTTAAATCCGTTGACTACAAAGATTGCTTGAATTCCAAAAAGCTATTTTTAAAATCTTTTTCGTGATGCAGTGAATTGATGTTCAACTATGTAGCAGGTAAACCTTGAACATTAAACACAAGATAGACTTGTCATAAACCTTTGCCTCCAACTTTGATATAGCAAGTTTCATGTACCCAATTTTGTAAAATGTTAAAGATTGAAGTTTGTTAATAAGTTTCTTATTCACAATTTTGCAAAACATTAAAATTTCAGGTCAAACTCTCGTTTCGACAATCCACGAGAACTGACCAACTAAGCGACTGGAAGTAGTCGATGTGGAAGGAGTCGGTCGAAGGTGTTTTAGTCGAGGAAGACATGTTTTAATCATCATTCGTTGACTACTGCTCGACGATGTGAATGGCCTGGAACAAGCACAAAATTTAACAATCTGGAAAAAGGTGCGATCGAGTTCTTTAGAAGAAGCTGGAAATGCAATATCGACCGACCATTAACTGAATACCTTTATCGACACACAATTAGCTTCTTTATTATTAGGTTCAATGGATAATGATTCTAGACGTGAGTCAAATTGAGGAGAAGTTTTGGCATTCTTGCATCGACCACTCATTTCTTGTGCTCCTGTTGCAACAAGTCTCCTGCTTTCGATATGTAAACTTTGTTCCTTTAAATATAAATGTACAACATATTCATACTCTCTCTGTGCCGATGATGACATAGACCAAGCAGTCTATTCGCAAACTATGGTTCACCGCCTGTCATCGACGACTCAAAATAATTTCTTTTTACAACCGATACCACCCAAAAAAATAACATAAAATAAAATGGACCATTTTGTTCATCTTCTTGTTGAACCTTGACAGACTATGTCTCCAATGGCCTGTCGAAGCTTATATTTCCATTTTGTTGAGTTTCCTGTCGAACCTCCACAGACTATGTCACCAATGGCCTATCGAAGCTTCTGTTTAATATAACTGATCTCGCATGCCAAGCATTTACTGAATCACGTCGTGGTAATGAAAACTAATGGACTTATATATTTGCGTTTAGCTACTATGCAGGTAAGGTGCAGTAGACTCGATATTCAAAGTGGCCGAGTCTCCAATGGCCTGTCGGAGCTTCTGTTTAGCATAACTAATGTGGCATGCCGAGAATTTACAGAATCACGCCATTGTAATGAAAACTGATGGACTTATTTATTTGCGTTTAGTTATTGTTGTATTTATATAGTTTTTTGTATTGTAATTATTTCGATTTTGTGTTTTTAATTTTATTAACCTTAGGTTTCTTTATATAATATCAAAATAAGTTGACAGTTTATGAAGTGGTATAAAAAGTAAGTTCACCGTTTATGAAATTGTATAAAATGTAAAATGATAGACACGAAAATTTCAGATCATAGCGCTTTGATTTCAAGCACATAGCTTGATTGTGTAGTGATCAATCTGTGTGTAGCAATGTTGTCAACTTATAGTGGTCGACATTCTTAAGTCAAATATTCAACGAGCATTGGTCAGCTGGTTGTAGTCGACACGCAAGTAGTTGCATTAGTCGAATGGTGAATCTGTTGAATGGTAGCTCGTTGGATTTTGTTAGACTGTTCCTGTCGACAATCCTCTCATCGATTAATCCAAACTTTACAACTATATTTCGAGCATACAATATTTTTTTTTGAAAACCAGAAATGCAACTCATCCCTCAATACAAGCGCAGTTTCATGCTGAAATGCCAATGGTTCCAATGGCCTGTCGGAGCTTCTGTTTAGTATAACTAATCTGTCATGCTTCTCAAATCCGTCGACTACAAAGATTGCTTGTATGTGTTTATGAATGAGAGACCTTGATTCCGATTTAGGATTGAAACATGTCAACCAAATGCATGTATGAAGAGAAGCTTGTACACCTGTTCATGGGTAATGCAAAGTCGAAGATGGATCGTTGAGAGTTTATCTACACATAATAAATGCCAAACTAAGTATCGTCTACATTAAAGCATGGTTGAGGCTGATTGATGTTGGTTGGGTTACTATATGATTGATGAATTAATTTTTGATCGGCCATTTCTTTGAGTCGGTTACATCAAAATATGTGTCAGACCATTTATTCTTGAATGAGTCGATGAAATTTTGTCGATTAAAAAGTAGTCGATTGTAAATAGGGTCCATATTATATTCGGTCGACTATTCATGTCGACTTTGGTGGTACATGAATTTTTTTCGGTTAAAAAGTACTCGATTGTAAATAGGGTCCATATTATATTCGATCGAGTATTCATGTGAGTTTGGTCGAGGCTGTCAAATGGAGCCCTTTGGTCGAGGTTATCAAATGGAGCCCTTTGGGTGTGGAGTTGGTGTTTAAAAAAAGGCATCATTGCATTGTGGACATTTTGGACACATTTACATATTAATAAAGAATCATTGAGTCTCTTAGTCTAAATGAGATATAACTTACATATTTTTTCAAATTGCTTATATATTCTATATATCGTAGTAATCTATATTGTTGAGCTTAGTACTACACAAATTGTGAGAAAAGCAATTGTAGTTGGCTCACTGTGTTGATGAACTTAACATTCTTTTTTGTTATAGGTTGAGTGCTTATGTCTTTGTAATTTGAGATTGTTACAAACTTTGCTCTTTTCCTACCGCCGTTCACTTTTGCCCCTCAAGGGGCAAATGCTAGTTATTTAATAGTTGATATTTAATATATATTTTATTAAAAGTATTATATATGTTTTACTTTATTATATAAATGTGGATGTGCATTTAGTGATTAAATGTATTATATATGTAATATATATTTGATTAAATGCAATATATATATATAATATTTGTGTATTTTATTGTGATAAGAAGTTTATTTCTGTATTTTAAGTATATTTAAACTGATAGATGTTTTTTATTTTGGAATTGTGGGTGGACTAGAGCCTATGTTTTTCCTAGATTGCACTAAGATGAGACAAGTATCCTGTACAGATTGATTTTATGACAGTCCTTTCAAAATGGCATTTCTTTAATAAAAGGGCAGTCTGTTAACAAACAGTTCTTGTAACTAACATGAAGAAGAAAAGAAGAAGTAACTTATTTGTGGCACTTAGCTTATGATTGTGACCCATCCCTGTTCACTAACCAAAAGTAAAGTCACTATATAAAAGTTTATTTTTGTAGTTCTAATAATGCTACTATGTTTTAGACATGGAAACCAGAGACGCCATCAAACCGTGAATTCTGGAATTTTGGTATAGAAGACGCACACTATGGAAAATGGACACAGCTTACACCGTAATAATTCAATAATGCACATACCATTCCCTATTTATTTATGCTTTATAACTCTACTACTGGTGGCGGTAACATGTAACCGGCAAATAATAAACAAAGAGAAACCTAAAATCCTGATGATAAAAGACATAAGATTTACAGAGTTCACTCATATTCGAGATGACATGTATGATATCTTTAGAAATGCTTAGTATTTCTGTTCTTCCTGCCACATATACATATAACAACCTTCGTGCTTAAGCAGCTCAAGTGTCGATCTTGCGACATTATTCCTAAACCTAATTACAAGGCAAACCTTTAAATCTAGACCTGGCAAGCAGCGTCAGCGCTCGGATCTGGGTAGCTGTCTGCGAGTGCCTGCATGGCCTGAACATGCTTCTTAAGCGCCGAGATGTATTCCGCGGCCTCCTTTAGGAAAGCGGGCGTGTTCAGTCCGCGGCTTCCCGGGACGAGCAACCTCAGGGTTTGCATACGAGAAGCCACGGTACCTCCTGCTTCTTCCTCGCAATTATGCCTCGTCCTGGACTCCCTTCTCGAAAGCCGCCTCGCAACTAGTTTCTTGCAAACAGCGGCCGTTTTGAATGGTTTGGTTTCGGAAGACGCCGATCTCCTTAGTCCGTGGAAACACCCTCTGTATTTGCGGGATTTCTTGAGTCGCAAAATGCATTTTCGAAGGATGGCCCTGCTCCACGCGCTTCGACCCCTTGACGACATGGCCAGTGACAGATCCATAGCCAATCTCACGGCTCCAATTCGAGCCGAGGCGCTGGTTGGGACTTCGATTTTCCTACGGCGCAGCACGGTCACCAAGCGGTTCAAATATTTCTGTTGGAAAAATGGCCTCCATACAGCCCCTTTCCCACCTCCATAACTCTCCTTCATAGCTGCTCACACGATTTAGAAAACCTAAATCAGAATACAAAAGCTGTCAGTGAAATCTGACTTTCCACAGGCATGTTCTGAGCGTCTCGTCCAGGGCTTTAATAATAGAAGACTTGTGGCTTCATGTGCATGTGAGTGTGAGGAGGGTAGGTATCGTTCACAGTTCACACTAGTTCCAGACGCATGGGTCCCTGTTGCTGTCATCGATTTCTCCTTACTTTCACTCACAAGAGCTTTCGATGCTATCCTCACAGATCACGACAGCACAGAGCCCGGAGTTACGTCATGCGTAACGCGCGAGTATTTCTTGAACTTTGGGTTATCGTTTTAGCAATTGAAAATTAGTGTAACACCATTTTTTATTACAAAAAATAGACCTATACCTAAAAATTAGTGTAACAACATTTTTTATTACAAAAAATAGACCTATACCTAAAAAAATGCTCTAGGAGCAGTTCTTTGTAAATGTCGTAGGATTGGTATATTTGAGCCTTTGTTCTTGCTGAGGTGAATATGTATTTCAGAAAACGTATGTTATAGTAACAAGATTGGTAGCTATATTGTTCAGCTTAACACTCCGTAGATGAAATATCACTCGATATATGATCACGATCAAAAATATCTTCGATTTATTTAGTGGAACGATCCATACAGGGTTGCAAGTTGATGGTGAAGGTCATATTTAATGTACTTTATGAAACATGTGAATCCCACTAAGAATTTTAATTACCCATTATTAAAAGATGTGCATCTTAATTTCGTACGCATGTTTTGACGATGAGAAACTGATTGAAAACATTATAATAGTTTTTGTTTTAATTATAATAATTATTATTACAAACGTCCCACCAAAAATAACTGCTATCACATTGAAGTTCAACTTTTGTCCTTTTTTCAAACCTCTATTATCTATTAATCTACCTAGGTAATTCAATCTATAAATAGATTTGGGCTTATCTCGTCATGCTTATGTATACGATACAATACAAAGATTTGGATTTTTTCCGGGTTGCTTATTTATACCATGAAATCTCAAACCCCTTCGTAACTAGGGTTTCTACTGCCATGCTTATGGAGAGATATGGACTTCAGGGTTTCTCGAGGCATACATATCATAGTACAACTCTAATGTAACTCAGTGTACAGTTCATAGCGGCGATTAACAACATTGCAAACTTACGTGCAAACCTTAAAAGATAACTTGTCCTTGAAGCATCTTGTATTGTACGTAGCCATGGATTGAAGCAAGACCATTGTAAACATAATCGCTATCACAAGTAATTTAAAAATATGCTTTTGATGTAAGCTTTAATGTCAATTAAGTAATTAAGTTTTTTTAGCATGTAAAATATTTGGGGATATTTTATAATTAACAACAACTACATTAGGGAACATATACATATCTCCAAAATATTAATATAATAATATTTATCACAAGTAATTTAAAAATATGCTTTTGATGTAAGCTTCAATGTCAATTAAGTAATTAAGTTTTTTTAGCACGTAAAATATTTGGAGATATTTTATAATTAACAACAACTACATTAGGGAACATATACATATCTCCAAAATATTAATATAATAATATTGTTTAATAATTTTAATGAAATACATATTTTAATTAATTGATTAATATCATTTTTTAATTAACAATATTTTTATTTTTATAAGAATTAAATAAATATAATAAATATAAAATAATTTAATTCAAATTATTATTATTTAATTAATAATAATATTAATTAATTAATTATATTTAAATAAAAATATTAATAAATTAATATTGTTTAATGATTTTAATGAAATACATTTTAATTGTTTGATTAATAATATTGTTTAATTAAACAATACATATTTTAATTGATTGATTAATATCATTTTTTAACTAAACAATATTTTTATTCTTATAATAATTAATTAAACAGAATAAATATAAAATAATTTAATTCATATTATTGTTATTTAGTTAATAATAATATTAATTAATTAATTATATTTAAATAAAAATATTAATAAATTAATATTGTTTAATGATTTTAATGAAATAAATTTTAATTGTTTGATTAATATTATTGTTTAATTAAACAATATTATTAATTAAATACTACTGTTATTTATAATAAGTAATTAAACAAACTAATTATAAAATAATTTAATTGGTAATATTGGTTTTTTTTAGCAAAAAAAATATACTATTGATATTCAAAAAAACGAAATTAAATAGTACAAAATTTTGATTCTATACCAAATATAGTCTGATAAACGCGATATACCTCTATCTTTCCTTTTACATATCAAAAGAGATAATCAGAACTCTCTCCCAATCTTCGAGAAAAAACTACATCCTAGCATAAAACATAAGATTATGTTTAGTAATAAAAAATTAACTCTTACAAACCCTATTCCATGGTCTGCAAGTCGTGGATGTCCTCCCAAAAAAAAACTCCCTCCTCGCCCTCGCCTTCATATGTTGTTTTGAATCAGCCATTGAGTTGTTATTTAGTTAATGAAAATATTAATTAATTAATTAATAATTAATATTTTTATTTTTTTTGTACTAGGGGAATCAGTAACTAGAGTTGGACTTGTACTCACGGATCGAATCTCGCTACCACTATACCCCTAGGTGCATCCATAGAGCTCGAACCATGGCGCACGGGTAAGATTGGGGGATTTGAACATGTAACCTTCCATTTACAATGGATTACAACTTCTCATCTTTACCACTTGAGCTTCACCCCACGAGCTATTAATATTTTTATTTAATTAATAATAATGTCAATTAATTAAATAATTAATAATGTATTAAATATTTATTTGTTATTTAAATAATTAAGCATTACTAATTTATTAATATTGGAGATACGTATAATATTATGATGTATTTTCGAGATATTTATTAACATTATGATATATTTGACACATTAATAATGGTTTTTTCCTATAGTATTTTTTGAATAAAATAATATTATTTCATTATTTATAATATAATAATATATTGTAAAAACTATTATTTAATTATAATATCTTATTATACATAAGTAAATAAAATTAATATAATGATAGTACATAAATATATTTAAAATATAATTAATTAATTAATTGTAATTTTATAATTGATTAAATAATAATATCTTTTAAATATAATGATAATACTTTTAATAATATTATATTTTATTAATTTCAAAGTATAAGAATATAGTATTTCATTAAAATGTCGTAATCAAAGTAATAATAAAATAATATTATTTAATTAAAAATATTAATACTTGACAATAACCGTTCATGAATGTCATCTTCATGTGATATACTGATTCGAGAATGCCATCTTTAGGAGACATCATCGCATTGCAACATAACTCTTTATGAATGTCACAATACGACATAACCCCTAATGAATGATGACATTTAACATTAATGAATTTATGTCACATGGCATTGCCGACCTAAACATTGCAATGTGACATAACCCTTGATGAATTTCACACTGTGATATAACCCTTCATGAATGTCATATTTAGAGACATTTAATACTACAATGCAATAAAACCTTCAAGGAACATTGCAAATATGAATGTCAAAATGTGACATACCATAGAGGAATGTCATGATCAAACATAACACTTGATGAAAGTCGCAATGTGACAAAACCCTTGCAAAACCTTTTAGGAACATTAAAAAAATGAATTTAAGATTGTTACATAAACATGGAGGAATGTTGCAATCCAACATAACACTTAATGAACGTCACAACACCAGCATGATAAAACCTAAAATGTGACATAACAATGATTAATGTCCCGAGATGAAAAAAAATAACATTTCACTAACCTTACAAAACCTTTTGGGAACATTAAAAATTTGAATTTCATAATGTGACATAAACATGGAGGAATGCCACCATACGACATAAACATCACAATGCGACATAACCCTTGATGAATGTCATCTTCAGGTGACATAATCATTCATGAATGCCATATTTAGGAGACATCATCGCATTGCAACATAACTATTGGTGATACAACGCCCTTTGTAGATACAACACCCTTTGTAGATACAATGCCCAAGTGGTGAGAAAATCCCATGAATCCCCAAGGCACCTCTTAGGTGAACCCTCCATAACCCCCATACAAAATCAGTCACCGACTCCCATGTCCACGTTAGAGGTGCTATAGTATTTCCAAACCTAACGAAAGAAATATCTCAATGTACCTAGGATAGTCTACCCCTCCGACTCATTCTTGATGATATTTGATATTGACAAATATGAACCGCAACTGCCCTTGTCTCTCGCATTCCAAGTACCTGTTACAGTGAAAAACATTATTATTCATCGATGTATCATCGATGCAAGTGCATCCACACACATCATGTCCTCTAATGTTTGGAAACGATTGGGGTCACCTGAGTCCTCTAATCCATGGCATTGAACAAATGTTGAGTCCCTCAGTTCCTCCAATCTTCCAAATACCATTTGTGTACCCCTCTACGGGAGTGCAAGGGACACTGGTAATGGCTCAGCTGACTTTACCTAGTATCACTTTGGGTATACATGTGTGGTACCTTATGCCACCATACCTAGAGATGGATTCAAAACCTGTAGCCCATTATGAGTTTGTCCATGTCTTGGTGGCGATTCCATCTAGGCTGGTAATTCCATATGTACCAAGAGCCGATCCTACGAAACTTGTGATTCATCCACCGCCGATTGTCAATGAACCCACCAATGGGGGCATGATTCAACCTAAGTTGAAAACCCCTCTCATACCAAAACCTTCTCTCAAATCATCATCGGGGGCCTCCAAGCCTAAAGTAGGGGGCATAACCCAAAAACGGTTAAAATCCCCTGTAATGATAATCACTAATCCTACGGATAGGGTCACTCAACCATGTACCCTATGTGGGAAACAAGGCCACATTACCAACCTATTCCCCACCTTGCTGGAGATTAGGAATCTTCTAAACACCCTTGTTAGTGTGACGCATGCGATGCACACTATAGCAAGGGGTGCCTCAGCTTTTCCCAATACGACAACCAATTCCAAGTCATTGTGTACCAATAATGCATATTTGATTTTCTCATAGTTTGGGAATTACACACATCATTGTCCCGACCTCCCTCAATTTTGAGACTCCTTGGAAACCATTCACCTCACCCAACCTTTGGTTGTGATTTCTTCACCTCAACCCTAGGAAACAACTTCCATAAATGTTGTCATTAAATCAACGACAACACCCGTTGTGCCTACCTTAGAACTAGATGTCACGACAGTTCCTATCATTGAGCCCATGACATCACGAGATCCCTCATCTATGAACATTGCGCTAAAAGAAAACATGTTGGATGCACATATTGTGAGCAGCATACTCACATGATTCCCAGTGAGGCCATCATAGGCATACTTGATCATGCCCACCTAACCTCACCACAACCACCTATCTATGCCTAAAGTGTATGCCCATGCTGATCATGTGGGGACACTTCCCACTTCTCATTTCAATGTCCCATTTTATGCACCAAACGAGAAGCCTTCCTTGAACTTATGAGGCTCCAAGATCAACTCTCCCACCTCAGCACAACCCCGCAAGGTTTACCCATTGAGGAATATGTTCCCCCTCCATTGGATACCATCGATACTAAATCATCCTTGGCCAATTTATTCACTAGTGATGATTCATCATCTTCCAACGAAGACCTGGATCCACTGCATGTTGTTAGGAAAAGGTTCCTATGGATAGGGTGAGGCCACCAACATACTAGGGTTGGAAAGAAAAAATGTTTAGAGTTATGCAATAATCAAAATAAACAAGAGTTTTGAGTAGAGAATACATGCACCTTAATACTGAAGGTTGATCCTAGCCTTATCCTTGAGATTTCCTCTTGATCTCCAATCAAATAACCTGCAAAAACACTTCAAAGACCTTCCTCAAACAAATTTGACTACAAATAAATATTTGACATTCAAAAGAACATAAACTACTAATCTAATAAACATCAATTATGCAACCAAATCTGAGATAAACATAAAATACATTATTTGGAAAGGGAAGAATATCTATTGTTTTATTAATTAATGAAGCAAGTACACAATGTTACCTTCCTAATATCAAGGCACCTCATAAAACCTTCAATTCTGGGTCTCCTGCTTCTCTCCTCCAAGGATCCCAACCTGTGATCAAATGTACTAGGGTTTCGGAGCAATTAGGGCACAATTGATGGGTATGGAAGTCAAAATTTCTATAGCATGACATTAAATAGGCTAGGAGTCCCATTCATTCCCCCTCTCCCTCTCTTTGATAGTGAAAGAAGAAGATAGGGCCGAGGAGGAACCAGTTAAAACCGAGGAGGCAGTTCCAAAACCACCCAAACCTTCCATTTTCGATATTTTTTATATTTTTTGGATTTTAATGAGGCAGACACTGGTGGTATATGGAGCAAGGTGCACACCCCACACTAGTGAGCCATCTGCAACCTGTACATGGGTGAAAAAATGAGGTACAACTGTCGTTTTTAGGGTTTTTAAAGGAGGAATTTTGGTCTCCAAATGTGTTCATAAGCTCCCTATCTATTGAATGAAACATGAATAATTTAAGGCCATCCTATTGAGATCCTAAATATGGATCTTCCATCCATAGTTTCATTTTATGTGACCCACATTAGCCTCGTGAAGTGTCGTCACGAAGTGTTGTCATGAGAACACAACATGCAAGTGTCGTCACAGATGGAGAAGTGTCAAATTTTGTTATAACACGGCATCCATCGTCTAGTGCCTAAAAACACTAGGGGACATCCTTTCCAATGTTATATACCAATTAATTCCTTATAATCATAATACCACCTTGATATAGCTCAAGGTTCCAACATTAAAAGGCCCCTACCACTAGAAGGGTGAAACTGTCTTTTACCCTTTACATTGACCATTTACATTATGTACCATTTTATTTTATTAATTTAAATACCTTTAATTGAGATTAAGACCATATTTTTTTAATGCAGATGATCCCATGCTCAAATATTTATGACGGCTTCGCAGATGGTGCAAGTCTTTGGTCAAAGAATCTAGCATCAACTATTTGGTCCATTTATGCCCCCTCCCAAACTCTCTACCACACTAGAGTATTTTTCTTGGGGGAACTTACAAAAAAACAAGTATAATATGATGCCATCATTGGTATTTTAAGTGATTCCATCCACCTTGGCATACACCATATGCATGTACACCTCGATTCCCAATTGGTTGTCTCTTAGCTCAACAATGAATTCCATGTCCTTAACCCACTCCTCTTCCAAAAAAATTGAGTGTGCCTCCTAGTACAATAGTTTGAAACCATAACATTCACACATGTACCGAGGAAAACCAATGCATTCGTTGACATCACAAATGATGTGTTCGACTAGCATCTGATACACCAACCATTTATCTGACCTTGCATAAACAAACAAAGCATGTATATATGGGTGTCATTCATCATACAAACCATATGCAAATACCTACAACTATGCATATAGAACATCAAAACATACATATAAACATCATCATCATATACATCAGTATCAACGCATCACATACATAAACAAGAGATCATACATGTGTTGCCAAAATGGTATATATATATATATATATATCACCAAATAATAATGTATGTCATGTACAAAATGTGGTCTCAAGGACCATATACAAAAATAATTAGACACCTTATGGGAGGATACATAAAAAATCGGCCTCCCATAGGTTCTATCTCTACAAATATACAAAATGGGGCCCACCCCCTATACAAAATACAGAGTGTCTAAGCACTCACATCTAACTCGAAGGCTCTGGTTGGTCTGACCCTCATATCACCAATGGAGCACCACCTTTTCCACTCCTGCGGCCTCCCTTGGTTAGTCCCTCAGAGTAGGTATACATCTCTAGCAATGTCTCTCCTTAGCTATTGGAGTTGGACCATGCCCACCCTGCGCCACACGAGCCCGGTTTCATGCTATGGCCAATCGTAATGTCACTCGGTGCCACTTAGCCGCTATATCTGCTGGTAGATGTAGAGTTAGATCAATCTCATCATCCTTGAGCTTAGAGAGACCCCCATCCTCAATTCCCTCTATCATTGATCCAAACCACATCTCCAAGTCGATTAGGATCCCATGACATGGTCCCCTAATACTACTCCCACAGCAAGAGCACCACTAACTGCAGCTCCACATCTTTCACAAGTGATAGAACCGACAGCTCCAAGAAGTCCATCCCTCTTGTTGTGCACACGCCATACTCCTGCAAATTGAGGGGATTTCCCCCCTCCAACATCTGCATCACAGATAAGAACCCACAATTAGCATCCAATATACATGATAAAAATGTGCATAATCAACATCTATGTGCAGTAAAAATGACTATGTAAAAGCATAAATACATGTCATACCTGTGAGGTCCCACTCATGATCGATAGTCCATGCCACTCCAGGGGTACCTCTCCATGGGGACGATATGTTGCTCCCACACATCTAGATAATGAGGGTTGAAGACATGGCCTATCTGTTGATATATATGTAACTTTAGAATGTATTTCACATATATGTATATTGTATTCCTATAGAGATGTTATTATTCCTCTATACCGAAGTATCGTCATTTATATTGTAAGTGTTGTAACTTATACTTGATGGGTTATTAGACGACCTTGTTGGGGTTGGCCTTGTATAAGTCATGTGGGTCAAAGGGTTATTAGACCACCCTATTGGGGGTCGGCCCAGTCATCATTATGCTATGTGGTTAAGTTAAGGCCGACCTAGTAAAGGTTATTAGGCAAGTCAAGTCAAGTATAAATAGAGTGCGGGAGGCACTCTATTTGATCATTCTATTCTGACACACACTCTTTGGAGAGTGGCACACTTGTGGAGGAGGAGAAGTTGCTGCTAGGAGATGTCTATATCTTATGCTTGGGTTGTATCATTGCTCTATCTATCTCTGAGGAAGTTATTGGGGTTTTTCACCTTTATGGTTTTCCCCAAGTAAACTCTGTGTCTCTTGTGTGCTTGCATTATTGTGTCCATGATTGATATGCTGTAGATATGATGTACACGTTGTTCTCTCAGTTAAGATCCTAGATCAGATTGAAGTAAATTCTGAAAAACTAACATGGTGTCAGAGATAGCCTGAAAGAAGGCATGGTATGGCATGTATGACACTTGTTGCACTTGTGATGTTTGGGATTGATATAGAAAAAACTAGTCATCGTAGAACTTTCGCTATAAATCCATTTTGGAAAAATTTTAGGATTTGAAACTTATATATGTTGAATATCAGATCCCCATGTACCTTTTTTCCAAAGGACAACTTCTAATTCATTGCACTTTGTGTTTTATGATCTATACAATATAGGGTTTCTGCCTCTTCCAAATCTGAGTCATAAACAGGTGACCTTGGAAAAAAGATCATAAATTTGGATAGGAAGCTCCAAATGAAATTTCATAAAATGTGACAGGTAGTGCACGGACTGTACTTTCCCAGGTAACTTTTTTAGAGGCCGAAACTGAACCAGTGACACGGGGAACTCCGTACAAGTTCGATCTCCTGTTTTATACCATAAACAGGTCACGTTGCAACACTTGGCATAACTATCTCTCAGAGAATCCATTTGAGGTCAGACCTATGGGGTTGGAAATATCATAGGTCGAGCTATCACAGAAAATGTTTTCAGATCCTGTGGATCGAAAAGTTCAGAGTTACACCAAAAACAATCAGGTACATATTTCTGTCAAAACAGAACTATTTTTTAGCACCTTCATTCATGGCTTCCGGAATTTAGGGTTTCGGAGAAAGTTGGAATTTTTGTAATCGGAGACTACGGCTGAATGCTACTCATCAAAATTGAAATTTAGAGACCAAGATCAAAATTTTTGGTTGGGAAGAAGGTCGGGCTTAATCAGACCCTAGTTCGGGACTTTGATCGAAAAAGTGGAAAATTAGTGCTTCTGCAAAAATTGAAATTTTTTAAATCTGTGACCACGGTTGGAAGCTTCTCAGAAAAATAGAAGCTTAGAACTTTTGATCGAACCTTTTGATTGGGAAAAAGGGTGGGATTCATCAAACCCTAGTTCGGGGTCATGTCCAATGAATCTGGAAGCGTCAAAGGCAAATTTGAGGGGTGAAACTTTGCAGTTTTCAAATTCTGAGTATACTAGCTTGACCAGCTCAGAAAGGTGCATCTTTCTATCCTTTCAGAAGTTTGAAATTCAAAGTTTGAATTTTTAGGGTTTCTCTGACAAACCCTAATCCAGATCCGGATCGAGTTCCTTCAAATCAAGTGGATTGGGTTAATCCTAGAAGAGAATAGATTGGTCACCTGCATAAGTGAATAAGTTCCTGTTTCAGAGGGAGATGAGGCTAAGGCCTTACATAAGAAGATTATAAGCAATCGCGACAGGTATGAACTCATCCAGGTATGTTTCGAGATTTATTCATGATTAATTTTATGGTATGTTTGTCTTCATGTTATTACAGTTAGTACAATCTTGATTAAAATTAGACTTGTCGTATCACCTTAATAAAATTATGAATGCATGATAGAAGATATTCATTGATTAGGGTGTTGACACTTATGATTGTACTAATGCATGATGGTGTTGTATGAGGTTTATGTTGTCCTCTAACATGAAAGGTACACCAAGAAAGACAAATCATGTTCTAGTTCAAGAACATATGATCATGATGACATGAGGACAAAGATTCATCCATTGTCATGAATCACTTAGAAGATCTATTTGCGAGGTATGTATAACTTGGTTCTATAATGGTTAACCTATGAGATATGCAAGTTACTAGTACAAGTCATTTAAAAGGAACAAGAAGACATTATGTGGGTATGTTAGACATAACTAGCTAACATGCTAATCCAAGTATGTTTTTCCTATATCAAGTTTGAATTCTACCTTATGTTAGGATCTCTTATATAAGTATACTTGGCATGATTGATCATGATTATTCATGAAGTTATAGGTTGAAGTAATCATGGGCTTAGGCATATTATGCTTCTTACTTTAATTGATGATATGACTAACCAGAAAAGTCCTATGGTCAAATAGGAATACGCATGAGTAAAAGAATTGTGATATATTATCTATGTATGAAATGATCATGACTATACATGTTTAAGATTATTGTGTTTTTGATAGGATTGAGATTATACTAATGAATGTATGATTGTGTGTGAGATCTCGAGGATATCACAATGATGATACTGGTAAGTATGCATAGTGATCCAGGATGGATGTAAGGTCAAGAACAGATAATCCAGGAAGCAAAGATCAAGAGGGAGCACACTCTAGGAAGCAAAGATCGATAGGGAGCTCACTCCAGTAGTTTCTGCAAGGATGCAGATATTCAGAGGGAGTTGACCACTTCTCACTATCCACATCAGAATGGAGTTGCAGAAAGGAAGCAAAGACTGAGAGGGAGTCAACCCTACAATAAAACAAGATAAGTATTTCAATTGTCATTTCTTGCATGTTTGTTTGTTTAAATAATATTGTTCAATGATGTATATGCTGATGTTTCTAGATTTAGGGTGTGTATTATGCATATTAGAATAATTGCATTAATGAACAGTATACTACTAATATGCATGTGATGGGTAAGTGGCCTATGGAACTGTACAACATTCCATTGCTACTTATGTAGAGTGAAACCTCTTTGCTGACATGTTGGGAGTTGTGCACACTCTTAACAATGTTCTGGTAGAGATTGGAAGGCATCTAGAAAGTTACAAGATATGGACAAATGTTGTATTGAAGCATTGGCTAAGATAATTGCATGACTGTATGACATATTTCTTTATGTGTAAGATTTGTTTCTGAAAACTATGAGATGTTTCTAATCATGCAATTTAACTTATTTTGTAGGAAAGATCGTATACCACCACCTACAAAAGAAGGACTACAACATTTGTTCAGCAACAAAGTTATCTATTGAAAATATTGAAGATATTGAAGTTCCCAGGATCTGGGAAGAATGCCATGATCGAGGAGTATCAGTCGATCATGAAGATGTTTGGGATGCAGTCCCAAGACCTGAAGGGAAGTCTGTAATGACTTCCAAGTGGATCTACAAGATCAAGCATGCTGCAGATGGCAGCATAGAAAAATACAAAGCGAGTGATGAAGTAGAAGATACACCAGATGGATTTCAAGACAGCTTTCTTGAATGGTGTAGTCAAGGAAGAAGTATATGTGGAGCAGCCACTTGGTTCTGAGACACATGAAAAGGAGTCATATATGTGCAGAACTTGGTATGGTAGGACAGACAGCTTTCTATCCAGTTTGGGCTTGACGAAGAGTAAAGTGGATTCCAACCTTTACTACAAGGTTGAGGAAGGCAATCCCGTGATACTACTTTTGTATATGGATGACCTGTTTGTTACAGGTAAGGATAGATTGATTGCTGTTGATTGCTGACACGCAGCGGAAGCCTGCTTCTGAGTTCAAGATGAAGGACTTGGGGATGATGCACTATTTTTTAGGCATGGAGGTGTGGCAGAGTTTAGATGAAATCTTCCTTGGACAAGGGAAGTATGCAGTAGAGATCGTGAAGAGGTTTGGGATGATGGACTGCAAGGCCATGACCACACCTATGGCATTGAATCTGAAGCTTCTTTGTGATGCGCCATCTAAGCCGGTGGATGTCTCTATGTATCGTCAGATGATTGGGTCCTTAATGTACCTGACGAACATGAGACCATATATTTGCTTTGCGGTGAACACATTGAGCCAGTTCCTGACGGATCCAAGGAGTGTTCACCTGGTTGCTGTAAAGCATATTCTGAGGTACCTGAAGGATACAGTTGATTATGGGCTCAAGTATGATGCGAATCAAAAGTTTAACGTACAAGGTTATGTTGATTCAGATTGTGCAGGCAGTGCTGCAGATAGGAAGAGCACTTTTGGTTGCTTCTTCAGTATGGGATCAGGTGTGATCTCTTGGTTTAGCAGGAAGTAGTCCTACGTAGCACTGAGTACAGCCTAAGCAAAGTATGTTGCAGCCTATTCGGCTAGTTGTGAGGCAGTATGGCTGAGGAAGCTATTGTCTAAGTTATTTGATTTACCATTGGAGGCTACTGGTATCTTCTGTGACAACCAGAGTTGTGTAAATTTGTCTGAGAACCCGGTGTTCCACGACAGGTCGAAACACATAGAGATCAAATATCACTATATCAGGGATATGGTGCAGAGGGGAGTAGTGAAGCTCCTATATGTTGCGACAGATGAGCATATTGTAGATGTGTTGACCAAGCCATTGGCCAGAGTGCAGTTTGAATACTTCAGAGAGAGGCTTGGTGCACTTCAGATCGAGGTCCCTTCCATAGGGAAGTGATGATTCTGGAAGATGTAGATGCACATGAGCTTTTCTAACATGGTTGATATGTTCTCCCATGGTTATGATGTAATTGCTGAGCCATTCTCACATGGTGGTAGATGTGTTCTCCCATGTCGGTGGTGTAAGTGCTGGATGATGTGCATTTGAGATGTGCTTCGTGAACGATGAGATGATCTGAAGAGGACGATGCTATGATGATCAGGAGGATCATGGATGATGAGCATCAGGATGATGTTCTAGTTTCCGCTCTATATGATCAGTTGGATCATTTATGTATGTATGCATCATGTTGATGCTGGATATGATCAGTTTGATCATTTATGTATGTATGCATCATGTTGGATGCTGGATATGATCAGTTGGATCATTTATGTATGTACGCATCATGTTGGATGCTGGATATGATCAGGTAGATCATGTATGTTGATGGATACATTGTGTGGATGATGTATCTTTGTATGATCAGGTAGATCATGTATGCTGATGGATGCATTGTGTGGATCATGTATCTATGTATGTATCAGGTAGATACATTGTATATGTTGATATGTATCAGGTAGATACTTGGTATGCATCAGGTAGATGCATTGTATGATCAGGATGATCATGGATGATGAGCTTCTCCAGTTGAGATGCATCAGGATGATGCAGTGATGATGATCAGGATGATCATGTGTAGATCGGGATGATTTATGGTGAGTATTAGGTTGATACTCTGTGGCCGTGGACAGGTTGTGCAAATGAGCATGTCTGGGAGATCCTATAGGTCGGAGTTGTGTACCCATAATAGCCTGGGATGCTCTTTCGAGACATTGCTCTGGGAGGACATATAATAACGTCGTGGGAGATCTTTCAAGTCGTAGTTGTGTACCCATAACATCCTGGGATGCTCTTTCAAGGTTTTGTCCTATGGCATGTAATTTGATCTTAGGAGATCTGGACAGGATGAAAAAGGCCTCAGATGCTTCAGCCAGGTTTTTCCATGACCACATGTAATTTTCTCCTGGGAGATCTAGACAGGATGAAAAAGGCCTCAAATGCTTCAGCCAGGTTTTGTGGTGGACCACATGTAATTTGCTCCTGGGAGATCTGGACAGGATGAAAAAGGCCTCAGATGCTTCAGCCAAGTTTTGTGGTGAGATCACATGTAATGTGCTCCTAGGAGATCCGACAGGTAGAGCTGTGTGCTCGTAACAACCTGGGATGCTTCAGCCACATTTTGTGATGGGTCACATGTAATGTGCTCCCGGGAGATCCGACAGGTAGATCTGTGTGCTTGTAACAGCCTGGGATGCTACCGCCAGGTTTTGTGATGCACATGATAAGTCCTAAGGTTTACACAGTATGGCCAGTGATGATGAAGACTTGCAGGTGGTGGGCCTACATCCAGTATGAAAAAGGACTAGCTCTGTAGAACTTCCTATGACGAGTAGATTCAGAGATTGATTGAGATAGCAGCAGCAGTGATGATGACGATGCATCGATGATGATGATCTAGAGAAGAAGAATTGTGCTAGAAGACCTATGTCGAAAAATACCTTCCTAGTTAAGAGGGAGTGTTGATGTATATGTAACTTTAGAATGTATTTCACATATATGTATATTGTATTCCTATAGAGATGTTATTATTCCTCTATACAGAAGTGTCATCATTTATATTGTAAGTGTTGTAACTTATACTTGATGGGTTATTAGACCACCTTGTTTGGGTCGGCCTTGTATAAGTCATGTGGGTCAAAGGGTTATTAGACCACCCTATTGGGGGTCGGCCCAGTCAGCATTATGTTATGTGGTTAAGTTAAGGCCGACCTAGTAAAGGTTATTAGGCAAGTCAAGTCAAGTATAAATAGAGTGCGGGAGGCACTCTATTTGATCATTCTATTCTCACACACACTCTTTGGAGAGTGGCACACTTGTGGAGGAGGAGAAGCTGCTTCTAGGAGATGTCTATATCTTATGCTTGGGTTGTATCATTTCTCTATATATCTCTGAGGAAGTTATTGGGGTTTTTCACCTTTATGGTTTTTCACCTTTATGGTTTTTCACCTTTATGGTTTTCCCCAAGTAAACTCTGTGTCTCTTATGTGCTTGCATTATTGTGTCCATGATTGATATGCTGTAGATATGTTGTACATGTTGTTCTCTCAGTTAAGATCCTAGATCACATTGAAGTAAATTCTGAAAAACTAACACTGTCTTCCCCCAACTAGCACAGGGCATCACTCACCTCCAATACACCATCTGAGGCTTATGAGCCCCCTTTGCGGGCACCACCACTTGTGGTATCAAGGTGGGAAATGCTTGAAAAAGTATGAGCACAACACACTCTAGTATCGAAAGGTCCTCTACCACGATGGATATCTGTTACTTGTGCCATCAGTCCCCTCAGCAACATGGGCCCCCAGATCACTCAATGCCTCATTATCACCCTCTCCACCAATCCCAGTTGACCTCCTATAATCCTATGAGGGGATTCTACCCCCATCACTCAAAGAATGGCAGTCGCTACTACCCAAACAAGAAGGATCTGAATATGAGTCATGAGGATCTTCCCCGAGCTAAACGCTTCAACATCTTCTCCATAGCATCGGTCTACTAGACCCAAGATACTATGGTCCCCCCTCGATTTGATTTCAGGTCAACTCAATGGCCCCAGGAGGAGACAAACCTATTAGGAAGTAAATATCATGATCTTTAATACAGATATCCTGATACTTGACCTAAAAGATCCCCCTATTAGGGTCCCACATATGGATGATCCATAGTAGAAAAAAATATGTAGACTGAATCAAGGGGAACTTGAAGAAGTTCAAGATCCTCGCATCTCTTAGTGTCTGCATGGACACTAAATCGCCCTCCACCTAGGTCACCAACTCGTCATAGTGATGCTCTCACCACTCAACGTATTCCATTTCGGTCACACACAAAATCTTGAAAGCAAAAACAACACTACATTAGGATTCATCTTGGCATAAAATAGTCCATCTTATCCTTCACATCACTTAGCATGTCTTTTCCTGAAAAACTTGCACTAGTAGCACGGAATCCATAAGTATTAACCATGCACAATACGACTCTATACCAGTTCCTCGCATGACCATAATGGTGCTAGGATTGTTCATCTCGGCTACGCTTCTAATGCGGCTGTCCACTAGATAGTCATGATGATCCAACATGTGTCCAAGAATTTCTTTATTTACACGTTGCATGGAAATCACATATTTTTCGCGCGGTAGGTCACGCAAAATAATAGGTTTTCCCGTGCTACCACACGGGAAAATACAAAATCCCACGTCGTCTCCCTTGGAACCATAAAAAAGGTCATATGGCCTTGGAGACTCCTAACCTAAAAGCTACCCCATCCACAAATGACCAGAACAAGGTTTAGGCTTATTTGGATCTCACAGATCGGAAACTAGCTACTTGGATTGCTCGAAATCCCCACCAACGGATACGGATCACAAAAGATGAAGAAAGTACAAGTGACCTTGAAAAATGCCCCCACCCTTTGTTATAGCATTTCGACTAATATTCTGACTTGAGATATGACCAAACCGTACCTCCATTTGATGAATCTTTTGCACCACCAGAATAACCATTTTGAGACCCTCGCAATGGCTCTTCTTGCATTTATGTCTGAGCACCTTCATTTCACACTAATTTTTATGCCCTCTGTAGGTGCGCTATGTTTTTGGTTTATCTATTTCTGCATCATCAATACCTTTTCTTTATTACACTTCGGTATTTGCATTGTGTGTGCAAGATAATGACCAAGAGCCTCCTACCTCTTGTTATTCCATTATATGATGTTACAAGGAACAAGACAATGCTTTTATCTCTAAAGAAACCATTAAGGAATCCAATTCCATGAGCAATGCATCAAAGCACCACACAAGAATTCCTATGGGTATCCATGGTACTATGTATTTAGGTCTTGTGGCCTTAGACATGGTCAATGGAGGAAGCGTGAACGATGAGCCCTAAAGGAATATGCAAACCATCCAGGGCTAAGAAGGTTTCCTCCACCAAACACATATGGCCTCCTAAGAGTATCATTGGCCTATGATTGAGGATGTTGATGCCATTAGGTGGGTTTAAGTAGTATGTAGTGTCTTAGGGACCTAGGAATGAAGTTCCAGGGAAGAATACAATACCTTTGGCCCTAAAGAAACTCTCAAGGCATCCAAATCCATGAAAAATACCTCAAAGCACCATCCATGACATTGTATAGGTATCCATGACACTATGTATCTAGGTATTATGGACTTAGGGCCTTCGAAATGGTCAATGGAGCATTCCTTTATACCTAAAATTATTATTGAGGCATCCAAAGCCATGGAAAATTCCTCGAAGAACCACACATGAATTTACAGAGGTATCAACGACATTATGTTTCTAGGTTTGATGGCCTTGGGGCCTTCAACATGATCAATAGAGGACAATTGAACATGCTCCTAATGTGTGTGTGTGCTCTTGGATGTATGTTTGGAGGGGGGACTAGAGAGGGGAGGGACTTGTAGATGGAGAAAGAGAATGAGGTCGAGGGATGGGGAAGTGTGATATGTCAAGGGGGATGGAGAGAGTGAGTGAGTAAGAGGTGAAGAGGGAGGGACTTATAAATAGAAAGATATATATATAGAGAGAGAGAGAAGGGGGTGGATAAGGGTGATAAGTCGAGGGGGAGAGTGAGTGAGTGATTGATACGTAGAGAGGGAGAAAGAGATAGAGAGTGAGTGAGAGGCCGATGAGAGAGAGAGAGAGAGAGAGAGAGAGAGAGAGAGAGAGAGATTTGTGTAAGAGATAGGTGTAGAGAGGAATAGAATGAGATGGAAGTAGGGGGAATATATAAAAAGATAGATGGAGAGATAGGTAAAGTGAGAGATATAGAGTGAGAGAGAGAGCACGAGAGAGTGAGGGAGGGAGACAGAGAGATGAGTGGGTAGTAACAATACAGGGAGGGATAGGGAGAAAGAGAGTAAGGGGGAGAGAGATAGGTTGGAAGAGAGAGAGAGAGAGAGATGGACAGTGATAGAGAGAGAGATTGAGGGAGGAGGGAGTGATAGGTAGAGAGTACGAGAGGGGAGGGAGGGAGGGAGGGAGAGAGGGAGAGTGCGAGGTAGAGGAAGGTGATGAGAGAAGTGGAAATATGGGGGATGAGATAGGGAATATGGAGTGGGACAGAGGGAGGGGGAGATAGAGGGGTGGAGTTATGGGAGGTAGAGAATTAGAGAGAAGTGGAGAGTAAGAGGTAGAGGGAGAATGAGAGAGTGATGTTGGTAGAAAGAGTCATAGAGGGAGAGAGAGGTAGGGAGAATGAATAGGAGAGGGGAGGGAGAGAGAGAGTGGGAGAGACAAAGACAAAGAGAGATAATGTTAGAGGTAAATAGGGGGGATAGTGGGAGAGAAAAGGTTTAGATAGAGAGGTGGAGAGTGACAGGTAGAGAGAATTAAAGAGGGTGAGAGATATAGAGTAAGAGAGGAATGGATAGAGAGAGAAAGAGGGAGGGAGGGTGAGAGGGAGGGAAAGATAGAGATAGTAAGGGAGAGGAAGTTTTAGACTGAGGGTGATAGAGGAAAGGAAAAGAGAAATGGGAATATGGAGAGAGAGAGAGATAGAAGGAGGGAGGAAGCGAGAGAGAGGAGGGGGTAGGAGAGAGGGTAATAAGGAGACAAAGGTAGTGATAGAGAGAGATATAGATAGTGATATGAAGAGAGAATGAGGGGGTTTATAGAGAGATGGGGAAGGAGATAGGAGAGTATGGAGGGAGAGAGAGAGAGGGAGAAAGGGTGTGGGAGAGAGCGAGGGAGGGACAGATAAGTTTGGGGGAGAGAACATGAGGGAGATAGTCCCCATCTGGGATACATACTTCTAGGGATAACCTTGCGAAGTAATCTATCATTCTTCAAGGAATTATTCATATTTTTTTATGCCTCGATGGTTTCTTTAGGGCCAAAGGCATGGTCTTATTCCTTTTAATGTCCTTCCGAAGGCTCTGGGACACCTACATACTACTCAAACACTACCTAATGGCATCGGCAACCTCAATCATGGGCCAATGAAACCCTTAAGAGGACATGTGTGATTGGTGGAGAAAACATTCTTAGACCTGGATGTATAGAAGATTCACTTAGGGCCTAAGCTTTAGGTCTCCTCCACTAACCATGTCTAAGGCTTCAAGGAAATAGAATCTAGATCCATAGTTCTGAGGATACCCATACCAAGTCATGCATGGTTATTTGAGGCATTGTTCATGGCTCTAAATGCACTAATGATTTCTTTAGGGAAAAAGGAATATATTTATTCCTTGGAACACCATTCTCAAGGTCATAAGACATGTACATACTAATCAAAACCACATAATGACATTGACCTCCTTAGTCATAATCAAGAGGCAATGTGTGGTCGATGGAGTCAACTTTCTTATCATTCGCTTGCTAAAAGATTAATCTAGGGACACAGGTTCAGGTCTCCTCCCATGAACATGTCAAAGGCCTTATGTCTCCAAGAATTGGGTACATAGTGCCATGGATCCCCCTACGAAGTCATGCATGGTGCTTTGAAGCAATTTCAATGGATTTGGATGCCTCAATGGTTTCTTTAGGGCCAAGGGCATGGTCTTCCTCATCAGAACATCATTCCTAAGTCACTGACACAGGTACATATTTCCCGAAACTACCTAATGGAACCGAAATTCTAAATCACAAGCTAATGATAACATCAAGATTCCATGTGTTGTTGGTAGAGGAAACATCCTTATCCCTATAAGTCTAGAAGATTCATTATGGATCGATATTCAAGTCTCCTCCACTCACCATGTCCAAGGCCAGAAGTCCCTAACGCATGTACATAGTGCCATGGATACGCTTGCAAAGTCATGCATCACACCTTGAGGCATTTTTCATGGATTTATATACCTCAATGGTTTCTTTAGGGCCTATAAAGGCATTGTTTGCCTTCTTGGAACATCATTCCCAAGGTCCCGAGCCACCTACATACTACTTAAAAACACATAATGGAAATAACATCCTAAATCATAAGCTAATGATACCATGAAGAGGCCATGTGTGATTGGTGGAGGAACAATTCTTAGCCTTGGATGGACATAATATTCCATTAGGGACCATGCTTTAGGTATCCTCCACTGACCATGTCTAAGGCTTAAAGGATACAAAACCTAGATATATAGTGTCGTTGATACCCCTACGAAGTCATGTGTTGTGTTTTGGGGCATTCTCATCGCTTGCAATGCCCCAATGATTTATTCAAGGAAAAACACATGGTACTCTTCCCTATAACATCATTCCCAAGTCCCTAAGACATATAAATACTACTAAAAACCAACTAATGACACCACCATCCCCAATCATAACTCAATGATACTTCCAAGAATCCATATGCGCTTAGTGGAGGAAGCATTCTTATCCCTAGATGGCTAGAAGATTATTTTCAGGCCTGAAGTTCAAGTCTCCTCCCTTCACCATGTCTAAGGCTCCATGTCCCCAAGACTTGGATACATAGAACCATATATATCAATGCCAAATCATGTGTAGTGATTTGAGGCATTGTTAATGGCTCTAAATGCCTTAATGGTTTCTTTAAGTCCAAAGGAAAGGTATTCTTCCATATAAAATCATTCCCAAGTCCCTAAGACATGTTCTTATTGATCAAAACCACCTAATAGACCCAACATCCTCAATCATATGTCAATGATACCCTTAGGAGGACATCTTTGGTTGGTGGAGGAAACCTTCTTAACCATGGATGGCTAGAAGCATCCTTTATGTCCCAAGGTTCAATTGTCCTCTATTTACCATCTTGAAGACCCTAAGGTCATAATACCTAGAAACATAGTGCCATGGATACCCATGTGAAGTCATGTGTGGTTATTCAAGGAATTATTGATGGCTTTGGATTACTCAACAATAACTTAAGGGCTAAAGGCATGGTCCAGTGTCCATGTTGAAGGCCCTAACGTAAGAAGGCCTAGATATGTAGTGCCATGGATACCCCTATAAAGTCATGGATGGTGCTTCGAGGAATTTTTCATGGCTTTGGATGCCTTAAGGATTTATTTAGGGACAAAGTTATGGTATTCTTCCCTAGAACATCATTCACATGGCCCTAAGACGCCTACGGGTAGGGCACAAAGTTTCTCCCAAAAACCATTGCAATGGGGCCGTGCTAGCGGAAAAAAATGAGGACATGCATGCACCTAAGGAAGCGCAAACGCACCTTCAATTTCGGTACCAAAACGATGCGCATGTGCATTGTTAGCGTGTACGTGCCCAAGGGCGTGCTCACGCTCCTACTAAACCAAATAAAAAAGGGGGCAACAGCGCAGTCTATTTTATTTCCAAACGGCTGAGAGTCATTCACCCAACGCGTACATGGAGTAAGAGACCACCCCACTCACCCATTTCATTCAAGAAATCCGTCAATCCATATACCAAGTGATCATCCATTGCATTGGATACGTAAGATCATTGTTTTGTTATTTTATTTATTTTTTTATTGTTTATTAAATTTTTAATAATTCCCAAATTAGTAAAATAATAGAAATGTTTTCAATTACGGAGTCTAAACCTATACAATGAATGAACAAAATTTTAACATGGATTCTGGTGGAACACAAGAAAACACAAATCTTGGAACCAATGAAAACCATCAACAAAATCAAAACTCCCTAAAAAATCAAAACCCCCAACAAAATTTGGTTCAAGATTACTCGAACCATTACCTAAATGAGATCAGAGTGCACACTCGAGAATTAAGAAACACGAAGGAACCATCTTGAGTGTCCCTTTCCACCTCAATGGATAGCTCAATTGAGTCCCTCATCCATGCACATCGCCAGTTGACTGACATGAGTGAATATAGAGCTAGGATGCCAGAGTATTATTCCATAGGCATTTCCAAGGATGAAATAAAAGCATTGAATATTACAAAGGCCCAATTATACAGTATGTTCACCGATCCAAGAAAACAACAACTGCCGGACATTACAAATCCACATGTATGCATGGATTAGTGTCATTTCCAACCATGGAGGGACAACTGGATGCAGAGGTGGTTCATGGTTTACGATAAACCTCCCTGCAATAATAGGGAGGAACTATAGTACTTCCTTCGACAACAATAGGATGAGTTTTCGCTCAACTTACATGTCAACTATTTTGACATAACCGAGTTCCATGGTGTTGGACTTGTCTCTGCCCAAGTTTGATCTGTTCTAGGAGGAACCCACTAAGAGGGCCACCAGCTCCTAGGCATGAGCCCAACTCCCCTCCCCAACCACCTCAGTTGCCCCACATACTTGATCATATCGAGGGGGCGATGACGAGTGTTGCACGTGGACTCCTTAGACACACTGCGTTTGTAGCAGTGCTAAAGTGGAGAGACAGGTTGGCCCTGATAGAGCATCAGGTACAGAGCCTTAACGACAGAGTCAAGATAGACCTGTGACTGGTGCTAGCCATGCTGGGCCTTCTAGTTCGACGGGGATCGTTCCACATCTTTGTCCCCATTGTGGGCACACTTTCCTTGGCCCAATCGAGGACTACTATATGGAGTAGGTTAGCACTTTTTTTAATGAGTTTTCAATCATCACTTGAGAAATTTTAAAGTAATTTTAAAGCATTTATGTATGACTTAAACTGTTATTTCAATGTATAGTTATTTAGAGTGGAGACGCTAACATGGGAGAACATAGGATCTCCCAACCTAGATGGAGCAATGGCAGTTGCAAATGAAATTGCAGCACCTCACATGGAGGTATTTTCACTACCACACAATATTGTTATTACTTATGTCATTTCTATTATTTATTTATTTATATTCATTACATACACGATGATAGTTCCTACAATATTTTTGAATATTTTGATTGCCTAAATAATTACTTGTTTAATATTTTCATAACGTGCATGCATTTTGGTGTCCACGGGTATGCACAGACTATGATGACCATCCATCTCTGCCATGGATCGGTAGGTCACCATACACAAAGGTATAATGTGTAGTTAAAAGCACACTTTTAATTTGAATTGTTATGACTTACTATGGTTTAATTTGATTTTTGTCTACTAAACTATGATATTACAAATGTATATGCATGTGCCACCATTCCACCTCCCCACTTCAGTCCCATTTTCCCACCCTCTCCCATGAGTCACCCCTCCCCCCCCGCTTCCATCCATACCGCTCCTCCTTCCACCCCCTCCCTTCCATCCATCATCCCCCATCCATCCATAATCCCCCCTCTGTCCATCCTCCCCCATCCATCCAGCTTCCCTCATTCGTCCACGCCCCTGTTAACCCATCCTCCCCCATTCGTCCACACCCCCCTGTCTATCCAACTTCCCCCCTTCATTCATAACCCCCCTTGTATCCATACTCCTCCCTCTATTCAGGAATGCACTCCCATTCACCATCCCTCAAGATACCCCCTATCCCTTTTAGTTTGATTCCCCCTATCGTACAGCCGGTAGGGGTTCATCATCCACAACATCCTCCTCCAACCCATACCACCATGCCCTCTAACACCCTATCTTCTTTAGTTCCCGCCACTATTGTGGTGACTACTATTGCAGCATTCATCGATACATCTATAGTGGTTGCACCTGTATTTATTGCAACTATATATCCCCTCACATGACTGCATCAGAGCAGGTTGTCCATCCAACTACTCCATCTCCTATCCCTGAAGCCTAGACATCTCCATTTCCATAGTTGTTCATGCTGAGAATCAAGTTAATTTATGAAAATATTGTGATGAATTAACAAAAATTAATTTAAGCAATTATGTTTTTCAATGAAAGGATTGTCATAAATGGTGTAGGGTGGCATTGTTGAGAGGCTCAAGAGATCGATGAGAACACCTACCTCACGTCTCCCACTCCCATCAACAGTGAGTTATTTAATATTTGAATTTTACATTCATTTTATAAATGTGGTAAGTGTTACAAATGCTTGAAAATGATGGTATCTTATATCATTTGTTTCATATCCCAGAGAGATGGTCTACTCCTAGACGGAAGAAGGCTCGAGATTCCACTAGATACAAGAAGAGGAAGATCAATTTCATAGATGTGCCTGGTAGTGTCGGGGGTGGGCATGATGCTTGGCATACCATTTTATGCACATTAGCCATGATGTAGCATTTTTGGGCATTAGTTTCCATGTACTTGGTATCTAGGGCATGAGTTACCATGTATTTTGGATCTAGGGCATGATTTTTCGGACTTTGTATAGGGCACGAGTTGCCATTGTGTGTACATTGGGAACCATGTTCCACTGTTTGCCAGAAAATTTATATGTTTGGACGCGTTTTGTATATTTGATGTACATGGATTTTCATTTATGTGATTTATATCCATGTTGTCTATATTTGTATCTTGGTGTCTCTTGTTGTATGTAGTTGTCTAATAAACAACATCATGATTTTAAAACAAATGGTTGAGTTTGAATGGATTTTGATATGATTTCCTTCGTTTTTGATGAAATAGATAAAGTTTGATCTCTAGTGGCCTCATATAGTCATTGTTGGATGGTCGATTGAAAAAAATATTGTGTTTTAACTATAACAAAACATACTCACTTGACCATGTTTGTAGCATTTAGAACCAATGTTATAACTATAAAAACAATTATTTCCACCGATGCTTAATATTTGATGATATACCAATCAATAAGGACTTGTCGATCGTAATTAGGTGTGAAAACCCTATTCTATCATCATTGTGGTCAAAGATATGAAAAATATCTCCCCATCACCTTCACTTGGAATGTTTCCTTGTGAAGGGACCATCATCCCTCTACCACTGTGTTTTTCTTAGCATGGATGATTTGTTACGTTCAAGTGTGACTCTAGATTTAGAATTGACATAATGAATATTATTTCAATTGGTTTATATTATGAAAGGGATTTTGATCGTAGAATGTCATTCTAATAAGATCCAACTAGTTTGTATACATCACAATGCAAGGATGAAAGTACGATGGTAAAATTCAACACCTTGATTAGTTATTGGAGAAATTTCATGGGGCCCTTGATATGATGACTAGGGAGATACTTGACCTTTTCCTACACCTTATTATTTTGACAAGTTTTTCTAAAGAGTTGTCACTGTATATGAAATTGTTTTTTAAGTGATGAATGATGATAATGGTGATCTTCCCAAATACCAAAAGGTTCCTTATGTTTGCTGAAAAGGTGATTTCGATCTCTTGATGGAGAGAATTTAAGTCTATACTTTATTGTTTGAATCATTCCCTAGACCCCATGGTATTTTTATTTATTGAGTTCTCTCTAGATCACTGAAGGGGCCCCGTTGTGTAGCTACCACCCCTAGTCATCCCCCGTTTGTACCTACCACCCCTAGACACCCCCCTTGTGTACCCACCATCCCTAGTCATTTACACACAAACACACACAAGTTAGATGCACATAATTATATGTATACACATATTAAAGATGTATAGATACATATATATTTACACTACAAAAACCTACACATAAAAATATTTATACATAAACATACAAAAAATACATGCACATAGGAAAATATCTATGCACACATACAAAAATTTACATGTCATAAAAAACACACATAGGTAAATATTTACACACACACTTGCACAAAGAAAACCATACATATATTAGTATAAAATACCAAACAACGTCATCTTTTCAAACAGAATTACACACCTAAATATCACTTTCAAATATTTTGAATCTTGAATTATGCATTAGGCTCTAAAGGCACCTTCTAGGGACCAAGGTTCATGAATGATGCCCTTAAACATTAAAAATGACACATCAAATTGATCATTTTCCTAATCCATAAATAAATATTTCTAGCCTTGATATGTTGGTCTTCCTCCTCGAATCATGTTTATGGATTTGAGATCCACCCATAAAGCTCAAAACCTACTAATGGTGTCCATATTGGCATTCACATATTTAAGTTATACTATAGCAATATTATGTGGTTGGTTAAGGCTTCACATTTCCCCTATCCTTGGAAACTTCCTTTAGATCCTAATGTCAAGGTTTCATCGTTTGACCATGTTTAGTGCATAAAACTCATATTGAGTGCTAAAATACTCCTAGTTGCACCCATATCATTTATTGGAGGCTAAACATATCCTTTTTATTTGAGGCCTATTTCATGGTTGTGAAGCTATGTAATTAATACACCTGTAAGGTCGAAGCCTCAAGTTCCCCTTCCCCTAGAAGATTTATTTTTATTAAGGTTTGCAGTCCTCCGCCCAACCATGTACAAGGCCCTAATATCCATAAATAGTTCTCAAAATATCATAATGAAGTATGTATCAATACTTCGAAGCCAAACAACCCTAAGACATGTCCTATATGGTGGTTTGAAAGGTCATTTCTTTCTCTTGATTGCTAAGTTTGTTCATTTAGGAAATAAATCATAGGTTTCCTACATTTACCATGTATCGATTCATGACTTGTATACGGGGCTAAAAAAATCCTAGTGGTTATCTTATTCCTATTGTATTCCCACATAAAGAAAAAACGCACCTAGTAGCTGCCAAGTGTTATGGTCCAAGACCTTTCCCATGGTTGTCAATCCCTAGAAGCTTCTCTTAGGAAATATGGCCTACATTTCATCCTCTGACCACTTCCATATCCTAAGAACCAATTTTGGTGTTCAGAACCTCCAAATAGTGTCCATATACTCACCAATAAGCTAAATATTCACAGCCATATCTAGGCCCTCAACACCAACACTTGGTGTTCATAACCTCCTAATCATATTTGAATATGCTCATATGGAGGCCAAATATACCTCGATCCTAGATGTGTTGTGATTTGACACATCATTCTTGGTCATAAATGCATAGAATCCTTGTTTAGGGCATAAGGCATATGTTTCCTCCATTGAACATATCCATGGTCCCAAGACCCATACCTAATATCCACAACCTACTTATTGCATCAAGGTCAACAAACAAAGGCAAAGGATACCCTTCAGAGGTTAATTGTTATTCTCTAAGGCATTATCCATGGCTCATGATGCTTAGAATCGATTCTTACAACGTAAGGATCAAATTTTCTACCTTAATCATGTCCAAAGAACTCACATCCAAACTTAGTGGTTAAAAAATCCTAATGGCTCACATTTCCCCCCTTGAACATAATTATAACCTAGGAACTTAATGTGGTTCCAAGGATTTTACCTACCATAAGCAAATCCTCAAAGTGTCCCTAAATGGCCACGAGGTACCCGACAAAAATTCGCATGGCGCCAAAACCACGACTCATCATTGGTTTGTTGTGGCACTTTGTTCACAATTTGGTCTTGCAAGGGAGTGTGTTCGACATGTGTGTGCTCTTCTTCAGGAGGTTTCCAATTAAAAGCTCGTTCAACAACCATACCTGCATACTCAACATCAACCAATATTTGATTGACTTCAACCACTTCATCAATTCTTGTTGATGAATTATTTGTTGGATGATCGTTTGACGTTGGATTTTGAGAGGGCTCCATTACCCGCATCTATTTCACTTCTCTTGATGAACCCAAGGTCATTGTGGTATACATTGCGCTAGGATCTAAGGAACTAAGATTTTGATGTCTACTTTTTTCCATGTACAACCTGGCCTTTTCTCTTATCTCATGGACCTTTTTCAGGGGGTATCTCCTTCCTTCTAGACTTTCTTTTATTATTACATCTGTTGCCCATCTTCAATATATTTTTTAACAAAAAAAAAATATCACCCCTACAAAAAAAATAACAAATAAGATATTATTTTTCAATTATGAAATGAGGAAAACAAAATTTTACCACGATTAAGATAGAAGGGACACAATATTTAGACAAGATTTATACATTGAGTGGTAATATTACTTGTATAATGTGCAAGATGATTAAAACTCGATGTAGCAATTGATTGGGTATTGTGCAAATCTATGCGTGCTATCTTCGTAAGTGTACAATGTAAACTATGGTCACAGAAGTATGTTTTGTTTTCTTGACATTGGACATATAGAGAAAACTAATATGGTAGCAAGAAAGAAGGTGGCATGAGACCATTTCAACTACCACAAAAAATTATCGAAGTGGTGCAACAAAGATCTTTTTTGCGATCAACATCCCATTAGTGTGTACATGCATAGATATTTTGTTACTGGTATCAATCACACACTTATTCAATCAAATATTGATGTGGAATTTAATAATCATTCATCAATGCACAACCCAACCTAGGTTTGCATCAAGGTCCTCCTATCCATCTTAGTGACATAGGCTTGTAGTGTTTGTAGTGTGGTGAATTCCCTCATTTTTAGTGCAACTCACTTTTGTCTAAATGTGTGGTTATGGTTTACCATATTATGTCTAATACCATGGTAGGGTCCTCATTTCACATTTGTCCTTAATTGGTTATCATCTACAAACAATGTACAACAACATCTAGTGAGAATGTTTTCTTATAATATTAAAATCTATTGAGAATGACCTAGATATAACAACAACATCACCTCTAGGACCTCAATTTGAGATGTTTTCTAGTCATTTTGAAACAATGTACAATGAGCCTCATTTTGGCATCTTGGCACTTGGCACATGGTGTTTTGACAATATTTTGTGTTAATAGATGGTATTGGATGGTGGTGTGGGGTGTTAGTAGGAGAAAATTTCCTATAAAAGGAGAAGCTCCTACTCACTTCATTTTCTTGTTTTGGATGAGGGAAAATCACCCCTAAAGATTAAGAATTTGATTCTTTTGGTGTTTGTGTGAGTTGTTGTAGTGAAATCATGAGGAATTAAGCAAATGTTTGCGTATTGGATGGATTTATGTGATTATGAAATGTTATTGGTGGTGATGCAATTAAGTTTTTTTTATTATCTTTATGAAAGGTTGAAAGCATTGCTTGGTGCATGTTGCAGTTTTTTTTTGGTAAGATGTTTTTATTGTCTATGTTGAAGATTAAGAAGACTACAATACATTTATCATACAATTCATGAGGAAAAACTAAAATACATAAAATTCAAACAAAGTGAATGAAGACTAAAATACAATTCATAAGGAAAAATTGTCACCATAACTCAAGGATTTCTCTTTGCTTGAAACGTAAAATGGTCTTTTGACGTATCCACTATATGTAAGAAGAGTTCAAGTGTGTCCAAGAAGCATCAGAATTCAATCAAAATAGCCAAATAGAGTCCAACTGTTGTGTATTCAATCCATAGAACCAAATAGAGTCCAACTGGTGTGTATTCAATCCAAAAAGCCAAATAGAGTCAAGTTGATGTGTATTCAATCCAAATTGTCAAATAAACTCCAAAAGGTGTGTGAATTCAATCCAAAATGCAAGTGATTGTCGATATGTGTGTGAGAAGAGCGAAAAATTTGCGCTATGAGCGAAAAAAATGCAGGAGAAGAGCATGGGTCATTTGCAAAATTTCATGTTCAGTAGAGGCACACACATGGAAGGAATGCATATGAGCTATAGGCACGCACCTACTTCTAGCGCACGTGTGGCTATGCATAACGTTGCTTTGTTCTATGGGTAACATTTAGTGCATTTATTGCCCAATAAATCTCTATTTTCCCATTTATTCCTATATCCCCTCCCCCCTAAAGGACTTTAGGCCCTCCTCTAAACCATAATCCCCAAGTGCATAAGTGCTTAGGTGTTTAGGGATTTTGAGATTTAGAGCTTGTGGGTTAGGGGGTTAAGGTGTTTTGGGTTAACTAGGATTTAAGGGTTAAGGTGTTTGGGGTTAATACTACTAAATTATTATAAAGTCCATACAAATAAAGGTTATAACAATGATTTCAAGATAGATAGTAGGGTTCATAAAGGCCTGTGGGGGCTATGGATTATAAGTTTTATGGTTAGGAGGGGTTTTATTGGTCAATAATTTAGTGTTAGGTGTTATTTGTGTTAGGGTTAAGAGTTTATGGGTGATAGTGTTACGTGGTGTATATGGGTAAGGGATTATTTAGGTTACCATTTTGGGGTTGTGTTGGTTGATTTTAATATGTTATGAATTATAGAGCTTATTAGTTAGAAATATATAGGGGTTCTAAGGGTTAGAGTGTATATGGGTTAAAGATTGTAGGGGTTAGGGATATAAGGATTGCAGGGTAAGACTTTTTAAGATTATGTGGTTAAAGCTTATATATTTTAGTATTCAAAATTGATATTCTTTCAGGTTTATAGGGGTAATGAGTTCTCCATCTAAACCCCTAACTCCCAATCTCTCTCTCTCTCTCCATTTAAACTCCTCACCTCTAATATTTCTCCATCTCTCTATAAACACCTAACCCTAATTTCCCTCTATTTTCAAACCTCCAATTTATTTATTTCCCTCTAAACCCATAATCACCAATCTTTCTCTCTCTATCTAAACCCATGATCCCAAATATCTCTCTCTCTTTGAACCCCTTACCACCAATCTCTCTTTCTCTAAACCCATATGCTTTAATCTCTCTCTCTCTCTCTCTCTCATCCCCTAACCTCCAATCTCTCTCTCTCTCTCTAAACCTTTAAAACCTAATATCTCTCTTTTTATATGTCCCTCTAAACCCCTAAATTCGAATACACCACTCCCTCTCTATCTCTACCCCTAATCACCAATATCTCTCTCTCTAAACCTCTATATCCAAACCTCTCTCTCTCTCTCTCTCTCTCTCTCTCTCTCCTGACAAAGAACCGCCAATCTCTCACTTTCTTGAGCTCTAAACCCATAACCCCCTCTCTCTAACCCATTTTCCCCCACTATATATCTCTTCCTCTATAAGCCCCTAACCACCATTTTATCTCCCTTTATCTCTCTCTCTAAACCATTAAACCACATTATAACTCTCTTTATATACCCCTCACCACCAATCTATATCTCTCTCTCTAAACCCTAAACCCCATTCTGTCTCTCTCTCTAATCCCCTAGCCCTCAATCTCTCTCTCTAAACACCTAGCCCCCAATCTCTCTCTATATATAAACCCGTAACCCCAATCTCTCTCTCTCTCTCTCTCTCTCTCTCTCTCTCTCTCTATTTGAACCACTAATCTCCAATAATTTTTTCTCTCTAAACCCCTAACCACCAATCTATCTCTTTCTCTCCCTTTGTAATCCCCTTACCTCCAATCTCTCTCTCTCTAAACCCCTAAAAACTGATCTCTCTCTTTCTATATCTCTCTCAAAACCCCTAACTTTCAATCTCTCTCACTTTCTCTCTCACTCTCTCTCTATACACCTAACCCCATATATATATATATATATATCTAACCCCCACTATCGCTCTCTCTCTCTAAACATATACCCCCCAATATCTCTCTCTAGACCGCTAACCACCAATCTCTCACTTTATCTCTCTCTAGAACCCTAACCTCTAGTCTCTCTCTCTCTCTCTCTCTCTCTCTCTCTAAACAACTAACCACCAATTTCTATCTCCCTCTCTAAGGCATTAAGCTCCAATATCCCTCTCTCTATCATTAAACCCTGAACCACCAATCTTTCTCTTTCTCTCCCTCTCCCTCCATTCTCTCTCTTTCTCTCCCTCTCCCTCCATTCTCTCTCTCTGTCTAAATATATAACCCTGAATTCCTCTAATTCTCTTTCTCTCTCTCTAAACCTCTAAGGTCCAATATCTCTCTCTCTTTAAATTCCCAACCCACCCTTTCTCTCTCTATTTGCTTGACCAACAATCTCTTTCTGTTTCTCCCTAAATCCGTAACCACCAATTTCATTCCCTCTCTCTCTAAGAACCTAAACCCCATTCTCTCTCTCTCTCTCTCTAAACCCTTAATCCCAAATATCTATCTCACTAAACCCATAACCTCCAATTTCTTTGTGTGTCTTTGTCTCCCTCTCTCTATCTATTTCTCTAAATCCCTAACCACCAATCTCTCTCTCTCTCTCAACCAGGAAGCTCCAATCTCTCTCTCTCTCTCTAAGCCACTAACCATCAGTCTATTTATTTCACTCTATCTCTCTCTCTCTCTATAAACCCCTAAGATCCAATCTCTCTCTCTCTGAAACCCTAGCCCCCAATCTCTCTCCATCTCTCACACTTTGAGCCTCTAACACCCAATCTCTCTCTCTCTCTCTCTAAACCCTTAAGCTCCAATCTCTCTCTCTCTCTCTAAATCCCTAGCCCCCAATCTCTCTCAATCTCTCACTCTTAGAGCCCCTAACACCCAATATATATATATCTCTCTTTGGACTCCTAACCCCCAATCTCTCTCTCTCTCTCTCTCTCTGTAAACCCATAAATCCCAATCTCTCTCTTTTTATCTATTTGTAATCCCTTTAACTTCCAATATCTCTCGTTATGCTCCTAACCCCTAATCTCTCTCTCTCTCTAAAACTCTGACCCCCAATCTCTATCACTTTCTCTCTCTAGACACCTATCAACCAATCTTTCTCTTTCTCTAAAACCCTAAACTCTAGCATCTCTCTCTCTAAACCCCTAACCACCAATCTTTCTCTCTAAACACATTACCCCAAACATTTCTCTCTCTCTCTCTCTCTAAACCCTTAATCCCCATTCTCTCTCTCTAAACCCTTAACCCCCACTATCTCTCTCATTCTACCTAAACCCCTAACCATCAATTTCTCTCCCTCTACTTATCTCTCTCTAAACCCCTAACCCCAAATCTCTCTCTCTCTCTCTCAAAAACCTTAACCACCAACCTCTCTCTCACTCTCAATACCTAACATCCAATCCCTCTCTGTCTCTCTAACTATTTATCTAACCCTCTTACCACCAATATCTCTCTCTATAAACCCATATGCTCCAATATCTCTCTCTCTCTCTAAACCCCTAACCCCCAATCTATCTCTCTCTCTAAATCCCTATCCTCCAATCTCTCTCTCTCTCTCTCTCTCTCTCTACACCCTTCAGCCCCAACATCTCTCTCTCTAAACCACTAACCACCAATCTTTCACTCTCTCTCTAAAATCCTAACCTCCAATCTCTCTATCTCTATCTCTAAACCCCTAACCTCCACTCTCTCTCAATCTCACACTCTCCCTCTCTGAACCCTTAACCCCTAACTTCCAATCTATGTCTCTCTCTATACCTCTAACCCCTAATCTCTCTCTCTCTCCCCCCCCTCTAGACACCTAACCACCAATCTCTCACTTTCTCTCTGTCACTCTAAAATCCTAATATATAGTCTCTTTATCTCTCTCTAATTTCCTAACCACCAATCTCTCTCTCTCTAAACCATTAAGCAACAATCTCTTCTATCTCTAAACCTCTTACCACCAATCTCTCTCTTTCTCTAAACCCCTAACCTCTAGTCTCTCTCTCTCTCTCTAAACCCAAATCTCCCAATCGCACTCTTTCTATATCTTTCTCTAAACCCCTAATGTCTATTCTCTCTCTCTCTCTCTCTCTCTCTCTAAAACCCTAACCCACTCTCTCTCTTTATAAACCCTTAACCCCAATATCTCTCTATTTCTACCTAAAACCATAACCATCATTCTCACTCCCTCTATCTCTCTCTTTAAACCATTAACCCACAATCTCTCTCTCTCTCTATACCCCTAACACCCAATCTCTCTCTCTCTCTCTCTCTCTCTCTCTCTCTCTCTATAAACCCCTAAACCAGAATCTTTCTCTCTCTCTCTCACTCTCTCCCTCTCTCTAAACCACTAAGCTCCAATATCTCTCTCTCTAAACCCCTAACCACCAATCTCTCTCTCTCTAAACACCTACTATCCAATCTCTCTCTCTAAACCCCCAACCACTAATCTCTCTCTCTAAACACCTAAATTTCAATATCTCTCTCTCTTTAAACCTCTATCCTCCAATCTCTCTCTCTCTCTCTCTCTAGACCTCAAACCGTCAATCTCTCACTTTCTCCCTCTCCAAAATCTTGACCTCTAGTCTCTCTCTATCTCTCTCTCTTCCCCTCTCTCTCTCCCTCTCTCTATCACTCTCTAAACACATAACCATTATTTTCTCTCTCCCTCGCTCTAAACCACAAATCTCCAATCTCTCTCTCTCTCTCTCTAAGCCCCTAACCACCAATCTCTCCCTCTTTTTCTCTAAACCCATAACCTTCATTCTCTCTCTCTCTCTCTAAACCTGTAACCCTCAATATTTCTAATTCTATCTCTCCCTCTCTCTAAACCTCTAACCTCCAATCTCTCTTTCCCTCTCTAAATCCCTAACCCCCTGTTTTCTCTCTCTAAACACTGAACCCCCAATCTCTTAATGTTTCTCCTGAAACCCATAAACACCAATTTATTTCCCTCTCACTCTCTTTCTTTAATCCCCTAACCTCCAATCTCTCTCTCTCTCTCTAATCCCCCAACCTCCAATCTCTCTCTCTCTCTCTCTCTCTCTAAACCCCTAACCCTCAATCTCTATCTCACTAAAACCGTAGCCTCCAATCTCTCTCTCTATCTCTCTCTCTAAACTAGCTATGGGTTATATGTTTTAAGGGTTGGGTGTTTGATGATAGAGTTTAGGGTTGATGAGAATTACAGGTTATAAGGGTTGGGTGTTTGATGATAGAGTTTAGGGTTGATGAGAATTACAGGTTATAAGGGTTAGGGGTTAATTTTTATTTGACTAGACACTTTAGAGGTTAGGATTATAGGGGTTAAAGGATATTTAAGTGTTAGGGATTGGGAGATATATCATTATGTGTTAGGGGATTTAGGGGCTATACTAGTTTAGGATTATAGTGGGACAAGAGTTATAATGGTTAGTTGTATTAGGGACTAGGGATTGCAATGGCTAGGGAATAATGGTCAAGGGTTCGGGCATTGAGATATAGGGATCATGGATTTATGGTTATAAGGATGCAGATTTATATGTACAAGAGGATACTGCAAGTTATTGATGTTGTGTAATAATATATACATATTATAGGATTTGTGGGTTATAAGGGTTACTAGATAGGGATTATAATGATTAGGGGTTATAGGGATATTGGTGATAAGGGTTAGACGTCAATGGTTATAGGGGTTACATTCCTATTATTATTAGTATCACTACTCATAACGGAGGATATGCTTGAGAGGTCGTGTGTAGTGGACTAAGGCGTTGTTCTTGATCTTGAATGGTTACATTCTTATTTTAGGGATTAAAGCCAAGGTTAAATCCTTCAACCATGTATAGGGCCCAAACACCCATACCTATAATCTAAGACATTATAATGGCCACACCCATATTCATACTTGGAATCAAGGCTAGCCTTAGGAAATCCTATGTCATGGATTTAGGTGTTATTCATGGAAATGGATGACTAAATCTCCTAACCCTTGTGCTTAAGGAGAGAAAAGAGGGGTGAGGGAGGGAGGAGGGATTGGGCAGAGTGGAAGAGTAGGGAGGGGGATTGGGTGGATAGGAAGAGAGGGGGGGTGGGGTTATAGAGAGGGAGGGGGGGGGTTAGGGAGATATAGAAAAAAAATGAATGTGTGCACGCAGCAACGCATGTGTGCATTTATGTGTGTGCGCACACGTGTTTAGATTCAAAAACCAATTGGTGACCTTGCAAGTTTGGCACTAGCTTCGGATTGCCAAACCTTGAGGCTCTGTCTGAGTTATGGAAGAACACACCAATTTCTATAACTTCATATTTTTCACGCTTAGTTATGCATATGCTCCACTTGTGCACTACTGATGAAATTGCACACACTTGTTCAGCTCTATGTGCAGATTTTAACTATATATTTTTTGAATAGATATGTTATTGTTTTTTTTTTAACTCATTTTTAACTGCACTCATGTCAAATTTGTAAAAAACATAGGTCATTTATTTGGGCTATAACTTTTGATTGGCTTACATATTTCGAAAATGTAAAAGAACCTGCACAAGGGTACAAGAACACCTACAAGCTAAAAAATAATTGATTGATTATATTAAGACCATGATATGGTGGACCAACACTCGACCATGTCGTGTTAGGGCTTCACTGACTTTCGTAATTTTAAGACTATATAAAATTAACTTTTAAAATTTTGGAAAAATAGCCATGCACAAGAGCCATCTGTTTCCTACGCCTCTACATATTTTTTTCATCATAATTTGACAATTTACATAACAAACCGGTGGACCAACACGAACATATGCATTATGTTTTAGAGAAACAAATAGCATACCAATCTTAAAATAAGGACATTTTGGGGTGGTTATACCACTTTTTCATAAATAAAAGTTATATATTCCGGAAGGTGATCTGATTTTCTACGTTTCATCTTTTTATACCTAATTCTAAAAATTTTTGTAGGTACCTCTAATAATTCATTTTAATGATGAGATTTCTATTTTTCCAACATGCCATTGCAACTAACGCGTCATAGGTAGGTATCATTACCTTGCACCAGCCCCTACATACTACTCAAAACCACCTAATGGCATCACCATCCTCAATCATAGATCAACGATACTTTTAGGAGATCATGCGTGTTTAGTGGAGGAAACCATCTAAGACCTAGATGGATGAAAGATTCCTTTATGGCTCATGGTTCTTGATTCCTCCATTAACCATGTTCAAGGATCCATTCCCACAAGACCTAAATACATGGGAGCATGGATACCCCTAAGAAGTCATGTGTGGTGCTTCAATGCATTATTCGTGGATCTATATACCTTAATGGTTTCTTTAGAGCCAAAATCATTGTATTCTTCCATAGACAATCATTCCCAAGGCCTTACAACACCTACAAAAGGCTCTTGATTTCATCGAATGAATCCATTCAAGGCCTTGAGATCCATTCCACTATGCAAAAGCTCTTGATTATGCCCACATCCAACGTTTATGCCAAAGATCCATTTTAAAGGGTGTATGTTATGGTTAATGTCCTTTATCATTTCCCATTACCTCAAGAATCTTATCTTAGGGTATAATTTCCACAATTTCTTCTCCAAGTATGATCAAAGACCCATCCCTAGTGCACAAAAATCACATAATGCAGCCCATATCCCACTTTAAGGATAATGATCTCCTATATATAGTGCATGTATTTTGGTTTGAGGCCTTGTTTATGGTCCTTGGTCCATAGACATTTCATATAGGGCTTAAGGGTCCTATTTTTCTCCCACACCCATTGTTAAGGCCATGAAACCAGTCCCTAATATCCAAGGAATTATATGAGCCATCATACTCATCTTGGAGGCCAAACATCCCCTTTAAAAGGCTCGTGTGATGGTTTGCATCCTTGTTCATGGTGCAAGAACCCTAGAATAGAGATTCATTGAGAGTCTAATTACCTCCCCCCCTTACAATAGTCATGCTTATGAAACCCATCTCTCATTTAAAAAACCTCATAAGAGCACCCAAATACCATTGAATACCAAATATTTTCATTAGAGGGACTATGTAGTGGTTTGAGGTATCGATCATGACCTAAACATATGTTTTCTATTCTTTTATAAAATAAGCAATATTTTTTGTATAAACATAAAATACCAATGATATAATCATGTATATCTCTTCAATACCTTTCCAATGAGCTAAAGAATTGTAAACACTCATACATGATAGGAAGTTATGGCCAAAATACTAAAGGAATTTTTTTAATTATAAAAGTGCACACAGGCTTTTAGAGTGCATGCGCGTTTTTATAGTGCTTGTGCATTTTTGTAAATGTGCATGCACATTCTAATGCATTCCTACTTGGAAAAAGATGTGGCGGTTTGCGTGTTGGTTCAGAAAGTATTGAACCTATAGTAAAAGGAATGCATATGCATTCTTGTGAATGTGCATGCATTCCTGCATGAGTGCATTCGTGGAATCCCCATTGCTACTTTTGAGACCACCAACTTTATACACCTGTCCTAGTAAGATGCCTACATCAAATAAGTCAAAAATTTGAAAATTGAAAAAAAAAATTACCATTTAATTCAATAATTATTTACCAATCTTGTTTTACTTTAAATAAGATATTGTATTATATTAAAATGGTTTTACACGGATATTTTTCTAAACTAATCATGAAAATAAAATAGTATACTATTTTTTAACAATATTGTATCCAAGATCATCAAAGTAAATAAACCAATATGTTATCAATATTACATGATTGAAAAAATAAAGTCAAGAAGCAAATTAATAATTAAGTATACTATAGTTTAGTAACATTATTATTCAATAGGCATTAGTTCGTTGGCACTTATATCCTCGGATTCTTGGCTTTTGTGGCTGGCATTGTTTCTATGGACTTATGTATAGCTATCGTTATTATTATCTTAATTTATTATTGCTCGGGCCTTGGCTCCTTATTCTATGTCTAGTTACATGGAGTTATGTAGAACTTTCCTTATTATCTTATTATTGTTGGGGCTTTGGCTCCTTATTCTATCTCTAGTTACATGATGATCACACTACTATTTTTAATGGGATGAACACTGCTTCCAATTGGGATAATATTTTTAATGGGATGAACACTGCTTCCAATTGGGTGATGTTTTCTATAGGATGGAAGAAATACTAAGGAAAGGGTTTATGGGTCTTTCTCATAGGATGGAAGAAATACACGAAAGGGCTTAGGGGTCATTGACCTCTATAGCATATCCAATGACGGTTTTTTCAAAATAAATAAAATTATAATTAAGTAAAACAAATTTGATCAATATTGTTTTTGAAAACATAAAAAGAAGAAAAATAAATAAATATACTATATTTGAGTGAGATTATTATTCAATATTTTATTATAAATATTGATTTATGTATTATAAAATAATATTTTGTTATAAATATTTTTTATGTTATTGTAAAATTAAAACGTCGATTTAACAAAATTTTACAAAAATTAAAATATCAAATAATAGCAAGTCAAACAAATCAACCAACAAATTCTTCGCTATCTTATGTACATTATATAGGTATTCATACCCTAGAATAGGTGGGCTTACCAAATGGTGGATTGGGGACTGGAACGAGGTGGAGACAGGCCCATGAGCTCGGTTTGCATAGTGCTCTAGCTGATGAATGGAATAAGTATCTTATAGGGAATGGAATTCGGCTTATACGAGTTGAGTATTCTCTAAAATGGTCATGAAATGAGAAGATCGGTTTGGTTTCTGCTAAATTGGTATGTGATGCCTTATTTTATAATCATGGCTCTATCTCATTTGGAGGTGGTTTTTGATAAAGTTTATAAAACAAAAAGGACGGAACACAAGTGGGTATATTCATTACCTTCTCATTATTAATCAGAAGCATATATAGGATTCGCATCAAATAAGATGGGCCAGAAAATACTATGGGACATCAAAGTGTCTTAGTCAACTAACCAACTAACTACTCAACCACTAATTAATGCACTAATGACGAGTGAGATTACAATTCTTAACACACTCCCTAATCTCAAGTGGGACATTATTCTCAGCACTATCAATGCCTAAGTGTTGTCTCTAAAACTCAAATGCAAGTGTTCCCAATGGTTTGGTAAACATGTCAGCCAAATGCTCCTTAGAGCCACAAAACAGTAAAGTGATCTCTCCATTATTGACTAACTCACGAATGAAATGATAGCGAGTGTCAATATGTTTACTTTTTCTCTGAAAGACATTGTGTTTGGACAATGTTATTGTAGAACTATTGTCACTAAAGATAGTAGTTGGATCTTTTTCTGTGTGTCCAAACTGCATGGCATGTTGTTGTAGTTGCTACTACATATTTTGCTTCTACAGAAGACATGCTCACAATGGGATGTTTCTGAGAGGTCCATGATATCAGATTGGTACCCAAATGGAAAGCATAACCATATGTGTTTTTTCTATATCAATATCGCCTGCAAAATCACTGTCAGTGTACCCTGTAAGAGTACCATCTCGTGAATGATAGTACAATTCTCTGGTATCTTGTCTATATTATATAAGTATTCATACCTTACAATAGGTGGGCTTACCAAATGGTGGATTGGTGACTGGAATGAGGTGGAGACAGGCCCATGAGCTGGGTTTGCAGGGAACTCTAGCACATGAATGGAATAACTATCTTGTTGGGAATGGAATTCGGCTTACAAGGGTTGAGGATTCTCTAAAATGGTCATGGAATGAGAAGAACGGTTTTGTTTATGCTAAATTGGCATATGATGCCAAGTGGACATATTCATTGCCTTCTCATTATTAATGAGAAGCATATATAGGATTACATAGCAGCAAATACTATGGGCCATAAAATACTATGGGACATCAAAGTGTCATAGTCAACTAACTAGCTAACTACTCAACCATTAATTAATGCACTAATGACCAGTGAGATTACAATTCTTAACACACCCCCTTAATCTCAACTAGGACAATATTCTCAGCACTATAAATGGCTAAGTGTTGTCTCTGAAACTCAAATGCAAGTGGTCCCAATGGTTTGGTAAACATGTCACCCAAATGCTCCTTAGAGCCACAAAACACTAAAGTGATCTCTCCCTTATTGACTAACTCAGGAATGAAAAGATAGCCAGTGCCATTATGTTTACTTTTTATGTGAAATACATTATGTTTGGACAATGTTATTGCAGAACTATTGTCACAAAAGATAGTAGAGCCAAACTGTGTGGCATGCTGCTGTAGTTGCTATTACATATTGTGCTTCCGCAGAAAACATGCTGACAATGGGTTGTTTCTGAGAGGCCCATGATATCATATTGGTACCCAAATGGAAAGCATAACCAGATGTGTTTTTCCTATCATCAATATTGCCTGCAAAATCACTGTAATTCTCCAGTATCTTGTCTACATTATATAGGTATTCATACCTTAGAATAGGTGGGCTTGCCAAATGGTGGATTAGGGACTGGAACGAGGTGGAGACAGGCCCATGAGTTGGGTTTGCAGGGGGCTTTAGCTGATGAATGGAATAATTATCTTGTTGGGAATGGAATTCGGCTTACAGGGCTTGAGGATTCTCTAAAATGGTCATGGAATGAGAAGATCGATTTGGTTTCTACTAAATTGACATGTGGTGCCTTATTTTATAATCATGTCTCTGTCCCATTTGGAAGTGGTTTTTGCCTTTAAAAATAAGACTCTTCATTTGTTTGGCGCTGAGAAATTGCATCCGACTCACTCGGGATAATTTCTTGAAGAGGGAGCGTGTAGGTCTTAACGTATTCCTTCTCTGTAAAAATGAGGCTAAAACAGTTGATCATTTATTAATTCACTGCACTTTTACTATTTAGGTTTGCATTTATTAATCAACTGCACTTTTATTATTCAGGTTTTGTAGGGTAATTGTAATTTTATTATTCCATACCTTCAAGTGTTCGTGAAAAGTAAGGAAAAGTAAAGTTAACTGCATCAATTAAAAAAACAAAAACTCCTCACAAACAATCTTGTCCAATATCCATGTTTAAGCAGCCACACTTGGAGATATAACCACAATATAAAAGCAAGGAATATTACCGCCCATTTTCTTTGGTAGTGTAGGCTATCTCCAGGCTCTTGCTACGCGGATTTCATGAGCACTGCCATTCTTATGTTCAAACTCTCAGAGAGCCTTCTCTTGGATCTTGTCATGTGTTTTCTTTGAGCAAGTTCGCAGTGACTTTGCTTGTTTGCTTTTGAATATGTCTTCTTTTTATTTATTTAGTAATAAGTATCCTTTCCACTTTGATTTATGGTGGTCATTCAAAATTAGAAATACACAATTATAAAAGACAGAAAAATAACTTATAATTGATGGATGGATAACTCTAGCTTATGCATGCATGGATAATACTTAGTGACAAACAAGCCATTTAACTAAAAAAGTAATAGGTAGCTAAAGCATAGACAACAAGATGGAGAATAAATAACAAATAACTTGTCCATGACACTTAACCTGTAACCTATTAATATTCACGGACCACAAGTTAAGTAATTGTACCAATTTAATATAATACTGCCATCACTGTCCAATCAAATTGCCTTTTTGGCTTAGCCACTTCCACACTTCGAAGTTCGATATCATTGGAACCCTTTTCGAGTCACGGGCGCATGATTAGCACAGTTTAGACCATTGATACCATAGATGCCATCGAACCCTCAATTCTGCGATTTTGGGACTATGAAAAATGGACACAGTTTACATCGTGATAGTTCAATAATGCACATACCAATCCCTATTTATTTACGCTTTATAACTCTATTACTGATGGCTGTAAGATGTAAACGGCAAATAAAAACAAAGAATAAACTTAAAATCCTGATGATAAAAGACATAAGATTTCAGAGTTCACTGATCGACATATTCCAGATTACATGTATGATACCTTTAGAAACGTCCCAGCCCGCCACACTAATATTTTCTGTTCTTCCTACTACATTTACATACAACAACCTTCGTGCTTTTGCAGCCCGAGAGTCGATCTTGGCACCTTATTCCTAGACCTAACAAGGCAGACATTAAATCTAAACCTGCCAAGCAGCATCCGCGCTCGAATTTGGGTAGCAGTCTGCGAGTGCCTGCATGGCCTGAACCTGCTTCTTAAGCGCCGAGATGTATTCCGCGGCCTCCTTTAGGAAACCGGGCGTGTCCAGTCCGCGGCTTCCCGGGACGAGCAACCTCAGGGTTTGCATACGAGAAGCCACGGTGCCTCCTGCTTCTTCCTTGCAATTATGCCTCGTCCTGGATTCCCTTCTGGAAAGCTGCCTCGCAAATTTCTTGCAAACAACGGTAGATTTGAACGGTTTCGTTTCGGAAGACGCCGATCTCCTCAGTCCGTGGACACTCCCTCTGTATTTAACTACTCGCAGTTGGCGGCGGGATTTCTTGAATCGGAAAATGTATTTGTATTTTCCAAGGATGGCCCTGCTCCACGAGCTTCGACCCCTTGACGACATGGCTAGTGACAGATCCATAGCCAATCTGACCGCTCCAATTCGAGCCGAGGCGTTGGTTGGGATTTCGATTTTCGTACTTCGCAGCACGCTCACGAAGCGGTTCAAATATTTGTGTTGGAAAAATGCCCTCCATACAGCCTCTTTCCCACCTCCATAACTTTCTTCCATATCTGCTCAGACTATTAAAAAACCTAAATAAAGCAATAAACGCTCCCAGTGAAATCTGACTTTTCTGAGCGTCTCCTCCAGGGCTTTAATAATAGAAGACTTGTGGCTTCATGTTCATGTGAGTAGGGTAGGTATCGTTCACGCTAGTGCTAGACGTATGGGTCCCTGTTGCTGTCATCGATTTCACTCAGAAGAGCTTTCAACGCAATCCTCACAGATCATGACAGCACTGATACAGAGCCCGGAGTTATGTCATGCTTAACGCGCTCCAATCTGAGTATTTCTCGAACTTTGGGTTATCGTTTTAGCCATTGAAAATTAGTGTAACAACATTTTTAATTACAAAAATAGGACGATACCTAAAAAAAACAATGCTCTAGGTTTTCGAGGAGCCGTTCTTGTAAATGTCGTAGGATTTGTAGCTACTAGCTTCATTGTTCTTGCTGAGGTGAATATATATTTCAGAAAACGTATGTTATAACAAGATTGGTAGCTACTAGCTTCATTGTTCGCCTTAACATGTCGTAGATGAAATATCATTCAATAACTATATGATCACGATAAAAATATCTTGGATTAGGGTTGCAAGTTGGCCATATTCAATGCACCTGATGAACCATGTGAATCCAACTAAGAATTTTGATAACCCATTATTGTAGATGTGCAACTTAATTTCGTACGCATATTTCTGACGATGAGAAAATGCTCGAAAATATTATAATATTTTTTTATAATTATTATTATTCTTACAAACGTCCCACCAAAAATAGCTTCTATCACATCGCAGTTCAACTTAATCCTTTCCGTATAGACTTTGCTCTTTTTTTCAAACCTCTATCATCTTTTAAGTACGTAGGTATTTCAATTTATAAATAGATTTGGGCTTCTGTCGTCATGCTTATGTATACAAAGATTTGGACTTTTTACGTGTTGCTTATGTATAGAATGAAATGAGGGCTTTTCAAACCCCTTCGTAACTAGGGTTTCTCCTGCATGCTGGCATACATATCTATAGTACAACTCCAATGTAACTCAATGTACTGTTCATGACGGCGATTAAAAACATTTCAAACTTAAGTGATACCAAATACGCTCCAAGAAGTGATACCAAATACGCTCCAAGATCTATCCTTTTCTTTTGATTCCCAGCAATGCTTCAAAGATTCTTTATATTATCATGGCAGCATCAAATACAGACTCTTAGTGGATCGGCTTCGGAGGGCGAAGCTCATTACCACACACACTCACACTGAGTGCCTAGACACAATGTCACAGAACCTTTTACCTTTTAGAACTTCTAAGAGAGCATGAACTTACTCAGAGGCTATGTGGGGATTCCGTGATATGCCTACTAGCACACCTTACAGACTCGACATAATTTACAGAGTCGAACCTTGGATTTCTGATGCTGTATTATACCGCTTGGCAATTAGCAGAGCATACCTTCCTTGGCTCTCACACACCTAAGACTCGCAGAGCTCTCGACTACTAGAAACGCTCGGCTCTAGACTCTAACTTGCAGAGCTCTTAACTAGCTCAATGCATACAATTCGAATGCTTCAAATGACTTCGGGACCTTCCTTATATAACATTTTAGCACGTAACCCGGTGGCAAGAAATAGGCACTAAGCAGTCAAAAGCAAGGAATCTGAGGTAATGGTGGGACCACACCATTATTATCTCATCCCTTAAAGGCAGCGCCATGTGGGGACTCAGAATCGGACACAAAAAACATGGCCGACAGACATGGCCCATAACCGAAAGCAAAAGATTCGGGGAACAACATCGCGACAAATACAACTGTGGAGCAACTATTGCCGGCCCACTACAGCTTCCATTAAGCAAAAGCAAATATGTACAAAATTTGATGAATAAGCATCAGTCATCTCCCAATCTACAGACACAGAATAATTCCGGATCTGCCGGAGGACCAACGGGCTGGCCGTCGTAGGCGCAATCAAAGCCGTCTTCAGAGTAAAGACACTCTTCTAACTCTCTTGCTTCTAGAATAGCATCTACATCTTGAGAGTCTTCAGGGACATAAGCATCTTCAATGTATTCCGGCTCAGGGTACAACCAATCACTAAAACATTCTTCAATGTCTGACCCATGCAAGACATCAGACTTTTCACCAAGAAACTCGCTGGCGAACATTGATTCAACTCTGTAGTTCAGGGGCAGAGTACGCCGATGAATTTTCGTATCTGGACGGTTCCCTTTATTATCTCGTTTGATATATTTTCGAGTTACATGAACCGTATGCTCCAGCGGACAGAAACGACCACCATGGTGCCGTAATAGAAATTTAAACCACAGGTTGTGCTGGTCAGCAACCTGCATATCAGCTTGCATATGAAGAATGAAGTTTGCACGCCTATTTGTCCAATCAATTCTCGGACAGAATTTATCTAGCAAAACTTCAGTCCAACCGGACCACGCTCTGTTCTTTAAATTGCCGGGGTCTGCACAAATGACTATTGAAGTCTGTTCTCGGCAAAAATGCAAAATAAGATTGTAGGAAGTCCAAGTGAGATTTCCTTCTCCAATATCAACATACCAAACTAGACCATCCTTTTCATCATTACAATCTATCCAAAGCTCACGGCATTTCCTGAGCTTTTCTTGAGCTTTAGAAAACCCTTGGAAAGCGGTTTTCTCCCATCTTTCAAGAATATGCAATTTACAGGGACTTATCTCAATCTGTTTGATAAGAGTAAGACTGAGATATTTTTCAGCTTGATGATGATCTGCATAATCAAGAAGTTCTTTTCTTTCTTCTGGGGACAAAATTTCATCCCATGGCTTCATGAATAAAGCCTCCTTCGGCTGGAACCTGACATAATCAGGCTCTGTTCCTTCTGGTGGTGCAGGGCCTTTACCCTTATCATTCTTTGAAGAACCAGAACTGGAACCAACATTAAACATATTTAAACTGACAGCTTTATCTTCTCGCTGCACAATCTCACGAGTTAGCATGTCAGCCAAACAATTCAAATAACCTGGTTTATATACAATTTCATAATCAAAATTTGATAACCAAATAAACCATTCTAAGATTCTGCTGCTATTCTCAGCCATCAAGTTCTCATTTTTAAAGATACTCGGCATGATCTTTAAATCAGTTCTAATCACAAACTTGACAGGTTTCAAGAACAAAATAAAATGTTGAACTGTCTTCTTGACAGCAAGAATCTCTTTGTGGCTACAGGGATAATTGAGTTCAGCCACTTTACAGGATCCCGAACCATAACCACAAATTTTTTCTCTGCCTTCAAGCTCTTCAAACAGGACACCACCCCATGTAGTGTTCGAAGCATCTATTTCTATTATTAACTTGCCATTTCCTTGAGGCAGATGCAAGGCTGGCAGATTCTTTACTTTGGCTTTTATCGACTGTACTGCCAAAGTCATTGCATCAGACCATGCAATTGGATTTTTCTTCAACCGTTGTTGTAAACAATGAATATCAGTTGCTTGACCTCCATAAAATGGTCTAATATAATTAAGACTTCCTAGAAACCTTTGCAGTTGGGTTTTATCTAGTATCTTATCTGGGAAGTGCTGAAATGATTACAGCACTCGCTGTTGAAGAACAACTTGTCCTGATTTAATATGAAAACCAAGGAAATCCATTTCGGTTTTCCCTATTTCCATTTTTGAAGCAAAAAGGACCAAGCCATGCTTATAAACAAGCTCATAAAACTTCTGGAGATGTTTCAGGTGATCTTGGAGGTTTTTAGAGCAAATTAAGATATCATCAATAAACACAATCAACCAGGGAATGTCACGAAATATATCTTCCATCCGTTTTTTGAATTCAGATGGAGCATTGTTAATACCAAAGGGCATTACTTTCCACTAGTATTGTCCATGGGGGACAACAAATGCAGTTTTGAAGCAATTTTTCGCTTCTATGCCAATCTGATAGAAACCAGATTTTAAATCAAACTTACTGAAAAACTGTGCAGCCTGTAATTTTCTGCAGTAAGCTTGCTTTGTCAGGTAGCGGATATCTTACTTTCTGAAGAACAGCATTTAATGGTTTGTAGTTCACTACTAGACGGGGTTTTCCTCTCTTCTGTTCTGAATGCTTATTCACAACAAAAGCTCTACAAGCCCACGGACTCTTGGATGGTTCGATTAAACCTTTGCTCAGCAATTCTTGAATTTCCTTTGAGCAAAATTCTCTTTTAGAGGGGATCATTATCCTGGCTGAGGCTTTCATATGCTTGATTTTCTGGAGAGGATCAAAAGGCAGAGAGACAAAATATTTCTCTCTTGTCCAAAAAGAATTTGGACTCTCGGAGCAGTAGTCTTTTTCCAATTTTTCTTTTATTGCTACTACTGCTTTTTCACCATGGGTTTCTGCATAAACTATGTAGCGATCCATTTTATTCAAAGCACTGACTGACTTGACATTATTGACAGACTCTAGAGGAATAGGTTTACATCTTTGTACAAAAATGAAACTTAAAGGTATTGACACAGACTGTCCCAAAAATATACAAGAGAAAATCATCTTCTTTGTATCAATAGAAAAAGGACTGACTTTCTGCAAAAATTCAGAACCTAAGACACAGTCTTCTTTCAAGACATCTAACTTAAATAAAGAAACATTACTTTTTACTCCAGACAAAAGGATTGGAAAATCTTTTACTTTTCCACACAGGGATACTAGGGAACCTTCAATTGCTGAACCAAATTCATGACTCTTTTCCCAGTAAAAAGGTGGTATTGCATTTCCTTTTGCCAGGTTGAATTGGCAACCTGAATCAATCAAACACAGTATAGAATAGACTCTAAACTCTGCTGGACAAAACTGTAATGTTATAAATAATTTCGGACCTGATAATGCACCTAATAGATTGGTACTCTGTGACTAAGGAGATGGAGATCGGGGAGGACTTGAAATAGGAGACTCTTCTTTAAACTCAAGATTGAAACAAGCTCTTTCTATTTGTTTAGAAAGCTCTTCATTAGAGGACTTATCTTTTTCACTTACCAAAATAGTAATCATGCTTTTTAGGTCCTCTATTTCTCTCAGCAGTAGTTTCAACTTGCTTTTCTTATCTTTAAGCTGGAGTCTCAAGAGTTTTTCTTTGTCTTGCCTATGGGACTGTCAGTTAGAATGGCTTCCTGGATAGTCATGATAGATTTCAGCAGGATTGTAATGGACAGTAGGGGCAGAGACAATGGTTTTTCCTTTCTCAGATCTCATTTTTTCTAATTGATTTTGCAGTCTTCTTTTTTCTTCTCTCAGCTCAGTTCTTTCAGTATGTCTATAAACAAGAATGAGAAATAATTGCAAATCAATATCAGCTATTTGTTTTTCTAACAGGTGAGCAGATGATTTAGAAGAAGTGGAACAAGAAAACATATACAATGAAAAATCAAACTCTGGGCGACTACACCCCCCTAAATGTGCATCCGAATCAGAATCAGAGGAGGAGGAGGAGGATGAGGGCTGATCAAATTTACCAAGAGCAGGGTTATCAGAATCTGTATAGGAGTCAGAAGAATAATCAGACTCAGGAAAATAGACAACTTCACCGGATGGAAGGGGCGAGTTGGAAGAAATTACAAATAAATCCCACCAAGCAGGATCAAGGTTAGCACACAAGGCAACAAGGCTAGGTCTCGACTTTCGTTCTGGGCACTTGGCAGCCTAGTGGTCGGATTTACCACAGATAAAACAGACATTCTTTTTTCCCTTTTCTGTTCTTCTCTTCACATAGCGCTTAGCTTTGTATTGAGACTTTTTGTAGGGCTTCTTGTATCTGTAGTCTTTATATCTGTGTTTGGATTTGTGATGATAGGGCTTGTCTGGATGGTATTTAGGTTCAGAAGTATAATAACCCTTTTTCTTCTTTTTCGTGCAGGTGCAAGATCCATGACCCAAATGACCTCTATTATGTGCTCCACACCCCCAATCGGGCATCCCAGCAACATCTTTACAAAATGATGCGGAGTACATTTGTTTATGTCTCTTGAAATCTTTACTTAGTCTTTTCTCCAAGCAGTGTTCCTGCCATGTTTCCATAATATGTGCATGGAGATGAGCAAGTGAGAGGGTTCTAAGCTCTACCTTCTTATCTTTTAATGTCTTTTCAACTGCATCAGGCACATGACCAAGGTAACTTCTAAGGTAGTGCTTCAAATATGCAGGATTTCCAGATTTACCAGAACTAATCAAAAGCTTCTGCATATAACAAAAATATTCTTCACTCTTTCTTAAGTCACATAATCTAGCAGACATAAATAATGAAGCAAGGTGATCATAGTCTTCTCCCTCTTCCGGACCATAAAACTCTCTTCCTAAAGCAGATGGGATTTGCTCATCTGCATCATCTGCCGCAAGCATTTCATTTCTGGTTTCTTGTGACAACCAACGCCACCACTCATATGCTAGACCTGACAAACCTGCTATCAGTTGAGTTCCTAGCATCTGACCTGTAACATTAGGGTCCTATTGCTTTTTATAAAGGGTCCACTGAGCAAGCAACTCAATTGCATTTCTTAAATCTTCTCGTTTTTGACACTGGATATTTAAGACTGGTTGCTCAGGCATCTTGGAGATTAAATCATTCATAGAATTAATACCAAAGTGGAATACTTTGGCAGGGGTAGTTGTGGCTAAAGTGGCATCTGGCATGTGGGTATCAAACTGTTCGTGAGGAGGAGCTATTCTTCGACGATTAGAAGATTCAACTTCTAGTGCATTTAAATCAACCAGATATTTTGGATCAAGCACAAATTTAAACTTTTTGAATTCTGTTATCCATTCTTCTACATCTTGTTTTATTAGATCACTTTCCCCAAAATCCCATTCAGGCCATTCATCTTCAGGTATAACATTGAATTGACCTAAATACTTACTTTTAGAGTGTCCTTTTGCAGCTTGTCTCAACACATGGTCAGGGACCACATATTGCTTCTTTTTCAGATTCTCTGTTTTTGTACAGAGATCTGTAAGGACAGCTATTCTTCTCTCAAGCTTTTGAGAGGCTTCCACTATGGCCGTACTAATTTGGGTTGAGTCATGTAGCAGATGATCTAATAATTCAAGCTTTGTATGCACTTTCTCAATATGCTCCTTTTGCTCAATACACTGGTGTTTCAAAATTAAAATATCTCTAGCTATGTCATCAATATTTCTTGCAGTGTGTACTTCTTGAAGATTACCCCAATTTGCCAATTTAATTTCATCAGAAACAGATTGATCATGAGTAGAAGATTTACATTGGAGGAATTCTCTTTTAGTAAGACCATCCTGTGTACACTGTCTGAAACCGGATTCAGGTAGGTTTCTTCCAGGGACAAAGGATTTACGACCTTCTTGAACTACTTCAAGACTGGAGTTTTCTCGAGGCAAAGAGAACATTCCTAAAGAGGGATACTCTTTTGGTGTTGATAAGCTTGTTGCTTCATGCGATTTCTTGCCATGTGAAGATTGTCCCACAAAATGCGAAGAATCTGATCACGGTTTCGAAGGACCGTGTCAACTTCCTGAACTGGTGAACTAGAGGGGGTGTATGGAAGAAGAACTGGAGGTGCCTGACCATAGACTGCTTCATATGGGGTCATTTTAGAGGCAGTGTGGTAAGAGGTATTGTACCACCATTCAGCGAGAGGGAGCCACTTTTCCCACTGATGTTGTTGTTCAAAGGTGAATCAACGAAGATAAGTTTCCAAGCATTTATTGATAATTTCAGTCTGACCATCTGTTTGTGGGTGATACCCTAAACTCATCTTCATTTTGGTGCCAGTGTGGCGAAATAGTTCAGTCCAAAAATGACTAGTGAAAGTCGCATCACGATCCGAGACAATGGAAGAAGGGATGCCATGAAGACGAAAGATCTGGTCTAGGAAAATTTGCGCGACTGAAGAGGCTGTATAGGGATGGCTGAGAGCACAAAAATGACTATATTTGGAGAGGCGATCAACCACAACGAGAATCACTGTCTTCCCGCCAGATTGAGGGAGCCCTTCAATGAAATCCATAGAAATATCTGTCCAAATCCGTGTAGGTATGGGCAATGGTTCGAGCAATCCTGGAAGAAGTGTTGTTTCACCCTTATTGCACTGGAAGGTATCACATTCGTCCACCATCTGTTGAATTGTCCTTTTCATGCCCTGCCAAAAGAAGTTACACCGTGCCCGTTCATACGTTTTGAGGAACCCAGAGTTCCCTGCCGATGGAGAAGCATGGAGTTCATAGAAGACATCCTGTTGAATATCTGTGCTCTGGGGAAGCACCAGACGACCCTTATATCTCAGAGAAGCACCATCCCAAGAGTAATGTAGTACAGCAGAAGGGTTGTTGGTCAAGCGTTGGATGATTTGAGATAAGGAAGAGTCATTGACATAACCCTGTTGAACAGATTGCAATCAATATGGAACAGGCATAGAAATAGCTGAAAGAGAACCTTGGGCATCAAATGTGAAAGAAAGAGCATCTGCCACAATATTGTCTTTACCCTTCTTGTAAGTGATCTCATTGTCATAACCCATGAGTTTGCTAACCCATTTCTGTTGTGCCGGGGAGGAGACACGCAGTTCCAAGAAATATTTCAGACTCTGGTGATCAGTCTTGATGCAGAAATGATTCCCTAATAGGTATGGGCGCCACTTCTGTATTGCATGCAAAATAGCCATCATTTCCTTCTCATAGGTAGAGGCAGCTAAATTCTTACTTGAAAGGGCTTTGCTGGTGAATGCAATGGGGTGTTCATCTTGAAGGAGAACAACACCAAGTCCATTGCCGCAAGCATCACTCTCAATAGTGAAGGGTTTGGAAAAATCAAGCATAGCTAGAATAGGAGTAGTACACATAGCTTGTTTTAGTTTGTCAAATGCACACTGAGCAGCATGTGTCCATGTAAAAGCATCCTTTTTCAAAAGAGCAGTTAATGGAGCTGCAATCTTCCCATAATCCTTGACAAACTTGCGGTAGTAGCCAATCAACCCCAAAAAACCACGAAGGCTCTTGAGTGTCTGAGGATGCGGCCAATTGTTCATGGCATCGATTTTGGCAGGATCCACGTGAACCCCTTGTGCTAAGATAATGTGCCCGAGATACTCAACTTCCTTCTGTCCAAAAACACATTTAGACTGCTTGGCATGGAGATGATGGTCAGAGAAAAGTTGCATGACAAGATCCAGATGCTGGAGATGTTCATCCCATGTTTTACTGTAGATGAGGATATCATCAAAGAATACCAGAATGAATTTCCGCAAGTAGCGTAGAAATATTTTATTCATTAATTCCTGGAATGTGGAAGGAGCATTAGTGAGGCCAAAGGGCATGACCAAAAACTCATAATGGCCATCATGTGTGCGGAAAGCTGTTTTAGGGATATCATCCTCATGAACCCGAATTTGATGATACCCAGAACGAAGATCCAACTTGGAGAAAAAGTGAGCCCCATGAAGCTCATCAAGAAGCTCATCAACAACAGGAATTGGAAACTTATCCTTGATGGTGAGGTGATTAAGTGCTCGGAAGTCAATGCAAAGGCGCCATGACCCATGTTTTTTGCGGACAAGAAGAACTGGAGAAGAAAAGGAACTAGTGCTTGGGCGAATAATACCTTGCTTTAATAAGTCCCGAACGAGCATTTCAATCTCCATTTTATGGTGAAATGGGTGGCGATAGGGCCCGACGTTGGGAGGAACGTTGCCAGGAAGGAGTTGACTATGATGGTCTTCTGGCCTAGAAGGTGGAAATCCCACTGGTTTAGCAAAAACATCTGTATATCGATCCATAATTTGTTGTAGATCCAAAGGAGTAGTGGAGACCGTTGAAGGTTGCATCTGAATGGAATGGAGCTGAGCAATGACACCATGTGAATTCTTCTCGAGGAGTTTTTCCATGCGATGTGAACTGATGATGCTAAGAGAACCTAGTTGTAATTCTATCAAGGTGTTTTTTTGGCCATTGAGGGAAAACTGCATCCAAAGTTCAACAAAATCCCATAAGATAGGGCCAAGTGTGCGTAGCCATTGAGCGCCCAAAACCACATCACATCTGCCTAAGGTCAAGGAAAACATGTCAGAGCACAAGGTATAATCTCCCATAGAGATACGCACATTTCGACACTTCCCTTTGCAAGGTAAGGTGCCCCCATTGGCAACCATGACTTCAAAGTTGGAGCAAGGATGGATAAAACAATCAGCTTGTTTGGCGATCCGAAGGTCAATGAAATTATGAGTGCTACCAGAATCAATGAGTATTGTAAGAGGAAGCTTCTTGAACTAACCCCTGACCTGCATTGTTTGGGGGGTGGTGATTCCAGCTAAAGCATGGAGAGATATCTCTGGCTGGTCATCCTGAGACGGAGGGTCAATAGGCGGTTCCTGAATGTCGACCGAAGCATTGAGTGTTTCTGGATCTTCATCACCAATTTCAGAGGCAGGCGGAGAATCCACATCCAAGAGATAGAGCTTTTGCTGAACACATCTATGTCCCCAAGTGAATTTCTCATCACAATTATAGCAAAGCCCATTTTCTCTGCATGCTTCCATCTCCGTTTCAAACAAACGCTTGATAGGAGTTGGTCGAAGAGCTTGCGGTATAGGTGGTCGTTGAGAACCCATATTTCGGAAGGGAACAAAAGTGGGCTTGGAGCGTTGTTGGGCTGCAATCTTGTCTTCTGCCAACTTAGCCAACCCTAGGGCTTCCATCATTATGTTGAGACAGAACATTTTGACCTCAGAGCGGATGGCATCCTTTAGACCACTGATAAAAACAACTCTGGTAAAATTCATCAGACAATCCTTCGGTGTGGTTGGCTAGATTCTCAAATTCGGTTTGATACTCTCTCGCAGTGCCAATTTGGCAAAGTTTAGTGAGGGCTCCTGTGAAGTCATCAAAAGCACTAGGACCAAATTGTTGCAAAAGGAGATGGCAAAAGTCTGGCCATTTGGGCTCTGGATGAGCCTTGATGTACCAACGGTACCATTGAAGAGCTTCCTGTTCCAAATGAAAGGATGCCAACAGAACTTTGTTGACATCAAAAGTATTATGCAGACTGAAATATTGTTCTGCATGATAGATCCATCCAGTTGGATTGATACCATTGAAGCGAGGAAAATCAAGCTTCAGACCACGGAAATTGCTGGAAGAAGAGAACCCATTGTCTGATGAAGACTCAGACTGCCGTTTGTTGTTCATAGCTGACTGTTCAAGATGGAGACCGAGAAATTTTTATCTAGATCCTGGAGTTTGGCTTGGATGGCTGCAACCGCGTCTTCCATGGTTTTTTCTCCTGCACGGGTGACAACCATAACCAAGAGTTTTTTTTTTTTTTTTCCAGACTGGAGCGGCTATGGCTTGGAAGGGATCTGAAACGACGCCGAATGGATTGAAAATGGCTGGATCTGGAATGGCTTGCAAAATGGATCTGAACGATTGGATCTAAAACGGCGCAGCAACGATTGACAACAGTTCAGCTGAAAATAGATATGGACCCCAGGTATGTGCAGCTTCCTAACAATTCAAGGGCTTCACTCGGCCACCAATGCTATCTGATGGCTTGTGTATTGGGGCAGTACCCCTCACTCCACGGCTCAGGTAAAACTGATAACTGCTTTGCCACAAACGACGGCTCTTGGTTTACCTCACGGGTGGGAACTAGTAAATCAGGTAGGGGTCATTGCCCTTTTCGCTGGCAGGTCCTCTCAATGGGCCAGCTACTTCGGGGTTCCTGTGGTACTCCTCACAATGAGTTTTAGGGATTATTCCCAAGTACTTCCCACAGTTAAGCGGATAGGGATTATTCCCAAATCCAAAACTGCAACAGATGCAAAAAAAAAGTTTTGGCAGAAATTTCACCCAACGAGCCCAAGAAAGTGCTCTGATACCAGATGTGATGCACCTGCAACAATTAATTGATAAAATATGTGAAATAGCAGAAATGACAGAACTCATAATCACTTTTATATTGATCACAAGCCACTTCGAGGGGGCAACCTCCTATGAGCAAGCTCAATACAAATAACTTCACGATCCTTCATAGGTCTCAACACACACTTATATACTAAGTCTAGGCGCCAATACTATGGGTCAAAACAATGGGCCACTACAAATTATGGATCAACAATACTATGGGCGACTTACAAAGCATATGCGCCAACAACAATAATATAAACTATTGATCAACAAATACTATGGGACGACTTACAAAGCATATGCGTCCAACAACAATATACTAACAAAGTAAAGACATGGGTTCCTAACAAATATGCACTAGAATTTGAATAGTCATTGGGTCCATTTGCAGTATAATATTTTCGAATAGCTTCCTCATAACCACAGACTTCTTGAGCCATCATCTCGAGCTCTTCTTTTGGATCTACGGGCCTTCAAATACCCGTTTGTCTTTTCCATTGAGCTACTTGACAATAACCAAACTTCGAACAATTTGATGATAACCCGTTGAAATCTAAGATTTGAAATGGATAGTATTCCATGATACATTCAAGGAATTTATAGCATGACCAGCTCTAGGACCTGGGGTGATCACTTGAGGAGGAGCAGCTCATGGGGTGCCAAAATGAGCTTGTTCATTTCCATGTGATGTGCTTTTTTTTTTGAAGATGAATCCCTATTATCATCTCACCTTTCCTTCTGTTCCAGAGAGAATCTCTCTGATATCCGAGACGAATGCCAGTTGCTTCCAGAACTTGATTTATTGTCTTTGTTAGTCACAAGATCTACTAATCAAATTCAGCTTTTAATCTTGTGTAGAGATTTTCTTTGAATTTCTTCAACAATTTAAAACCCTCTTTGATCTCTGGGCATTCTAGAAATGGTTATCACCGTTTGCATTGAATGATAAGGTAGGTGTTTTACTTAGTACGAATAAAAACCAGATATCAATCTTTGAATAGGAACAAACTCCGAAGCCTGTTTACATGATAATGGCACCTGCACAATTTTTAAAATTTGACAAGCTGACAGCGTACCATTCTTTTTGAATAATCATTACATGTTGTAAGTTGATATGAAATATATGCAATGTATTTTCAAAGAAAATCATTTTGAATGAAATCGACAATATCCTATAGGAGCATAGGTTAAAATCTAAATATTGCAAATACTTAGAAATTAGAAAATATGAAATCAAAACCAAAGAATGATATGGAAATTCAAAACTTGAGAAATTTTTAAGGCATAAACTATCTTAGGAACTAAGGCAACAAACCTAGGTCAAACATTGGCTCCAACTGGGGGATGGCATTTCCCTGATATTTGCCAAGAACTATAGTTCCAGTGCCTTATTTTCTGTAAAAAATTACTGATCCATTGGGCTATGGAGTCTTATACCAAATCTTTTGAAACTCTCTCAAACTCTAAAGGCACACCTTTGAAATAACAAAATATTGTTGCATACTAAAAAGAATCTGCATGCTCGTATGGCGAGCTTATTTTCCTGCTTACTCCTACTTCTAATCGATAGAAACAACCCAATCATGTGTAATCACACTTCCAGTGAATCCATGATAGCATCCATCCCACTGTAACAACTTCTTGCAGATAGATAGAAATCAAAGAAGAATTTCTCATTTGAAGCATAAATTTAATTTGTAAACTATATTCTACTTTGATTTCAATTTCTAAAAGGATGAAACCTTTTGAAAACCCCAAGTTCATGTAAATGGCCATTAGGTCTTCCCATTTATGCTGTATTTCCAGCTGATACAAAAAATTACATTGTTGCTCTGCTCCACTTATAAAATGATATTTCATTTTTTCTGCTGAAAATAGAGAATGAAGATTTTCCAGGCATTGAAAATAAAAGGCATCAAATTTATCATGAATGTGCTCACAAGTTCCTTCAACAGTATCAATAACAATGTCATTTTGAGAATAAACAAGATGATCGTCCTCTTTCATGTTTCCATTAGATGGGTAAGTGTCACACATTGGCTCTATTTGTTTAATGATAACGGAATGAAAGTCTTCATGAACCTGCTGATTGAATTCTGCCATATCAGACATATCCGGATCTTGCTTTCCAAAATCATCATCATATTCATCCAAAATTGGAGCAAACTGATAAAATTCTAATGGCAAAGATGAAGTTTTCTGAGAATTAACAGCAGCAATCTCATCTTCAAACAAACTTGGAATAGCTTATGTATTATAATCATCATTATCAGAAACATCTGAATTTATGCCAAATGCCTCCAAAGTATTATGGTCATTAATTTTAACATCTGACTGCTATAAAACAGATTTAGTAGAAGCTACATAGGACAATGAATCATCCTTTGAAATAGAATCAAGAGCATCTTTAACTCAACTGTCATCAACACCATCTTTAAGATTGTTCTGCAAACCTTCATAAACAATATGATTTTCAATGTTTTCTTCAATAGAGGATTGGGCTTCACAATGAGATATTTCTTCATGAATTTCATCAGTAAGGCTATGCTGATCATTATTACTAAGAGATTTCTTGATCTTAAATTGATCACAACAGTCCTCTAAAAGGAGATCATCAGAATAAATCCTCTTTTAATAAACATAAAAGGCAGCATGGAAATCTTTTATTGATGAAATGCTAAATATAGGAAGAGATCGGTACCATTGTCTGGCATTTCCTTCCAAAGAATACATAAACATTTTCAACAATACATCCTCATGATGAATATCGAGTTGGTCCATGTATTGATGAAACTCAACCAAGTGTTGTGCTGGATGATCATGCCCATCTCCTCTAAATCTTGGAAGGAAGTCTCCCCATTCATCCATAGTAGGAACGTTATTTGGAAAATCTAGAACAGCTGAAAAATTGAAAGGTGCAAACCTTGCAACCACAATGGATTCCATGGATTTTGACATTTTGAACTGGTGGAGTCGCCAATAGATCCTTCCTTCGTGAAGTCGCCTATGAAAAAATTGTAGTCTAAAGCGAGTAACCAGCCCTTGTTCACCATCAAAGACTGGATCTAATCTTTATCAAACCAAGGAATAATTTGTGCTTCCTCCCCAGTATGGTCGCCAAAAGATGTTTTCCCTAAAGTCTGCTACCTATTCTACAGGGTCAGCAGTGTTTAGGCACCTCAAAAAGTAAAGCACTGTTTTTATGGTTTTGGATAACAAATGAAACATCAAGATCGATAACGATAACATTCAGCAGAGAATCAAAATATGAACACTTCAGAAATACAAATGTAAGAGACAATAATCTTATAAAGATGAATGATAAGGCATTTTGAGGTATAGGATATAAGCTTTTTAACTGCAAATAATAAACTAACAGTTCACATTTGTAGCTTATGCAAAAAGTATTGGGATTTGAAAACACATTTCAAATATCAATAAGTATTAACATTCACTTGTATATATGAAATGAAACATAGAAAACATCTACATCACAGTCATGTATAAAGAGTTCAAACTGAACCAAAGAACATTGAAACACTATAGATTAAAGGCCTAGCTCCATATAGTATATTAATTGTCATTCAAAAATGTAAAAGAAGTTCTTACACAGGTAACCATTGAGTGTCTGCAACATTCCCCGTAGATTGACTCCCATGTGTCTCTCCTCTCTTTATAAAAAATTCTTACAATATATAAGACTAGATAATCCTAAAACGCTACTCTAGATCCACTTTCCTAGGATCAAGATGCTAAAAATAGAATTACAAAGACAAGTGTAACAGGTTTGAAAGTAATTATGAAATGACAAATATTATGTATTACTTCTAATTCATATTGAATTTTGGCTTCTATTCGCATAGCTGTCTCAACTAGTGCTGCAAGGTCATCTCGATCATGACTTCTGGCTGTGCTTTGGTGGTGGATACCCTCAATTACCCTGTCATCCTTTTCCTCTATGCAATTAATTTAACTGATCTTTGCAGTTGGCTAGAAATAGGTCCATATGCTTTTGACGCTAAAACATAGATGAGATATCTTCAAAACTCAAACAAGAGGGTATAGTAGGTGAATGTTCAATTCCTACTAGAATTTAAGTCTCCATTCTGTCCTAGGTCACTAAGGTGTAGGCTATTGGAATTATTGCTTGAATAACTTATCCTTGGCGAATCTGCACCAGAATTTGAATAGTCTTTGGGTCCATTTGCAGCAGAATATTTTAGAATATCTTCCTGATAACCACGGACTTCTTGAGCCATCATCCCGAGCTCTTCTTTTGGATCTACGGGCCTTCAAATACCTGTTTGTGTTTGCCATTGAACTACTTGACAATAACCAAACTTCGAACAATTTGATGATAACCTGTTGAAATCTAAGATTTGAAATGGATAGTATTCCATGATACATTCATGGAATTTATAGCATGACCAGATCCAGCACCTGGGGTGATCATATGAGGAGGAGCGGCTCATGGGGTTCCAAAATAAGCTTGTTCATTTCCATGTGATGCGCTTTTTTTTAAAGATGAATCCCTATTATCATCTCGCCTTTCCTTCTGTTCCAGATAGAATCTCTCTGACTTCCGAGATGAATGCCAGTTGTTTCCAGAAGCTGATTTATTGTCTTTGTTAGTCACAAGATCTACTAACGAAATTCAGCTTTTAATCTTGTATAGAGATTTTCTTTGAATTTCTTCAACAATTTAAAACCCTCTTTGATCTATGGGCATTCTGGACATGGTTATCACCGTTTGCATCGAATGATAAGGTAGGTGTTTTACTTAGTACGAATAAAAACCAGATATCAATCTTTGAATATGAACAAACTCTAAGAGCCTGTTTAGATGATAATGGAACCTGCACAATTTTTAATATTTGGCAAGTTGACAGCGTACCATTCTTTTTTAATATTCATTACATGCTGTCAGTTCATATGAAATATATGAAATGTATTTTCAAAGAAAATCATTTTGAATGACATTGACAATATCCTATTGGAGCATAGGTTAAAATCTAAATATTGCAAATACTTAGAAAATAGAAAATATGAAATCAAAACCAAAGAAATGATATGGAAATTCAAAACTTGAGAAATTTTTAAGGCATAAACTATCTTAAGAACAAAGGCAACAGACCTAGGTCAAACAACACACATGAATGAGAAAACAAGAACTGAGTGTCTTTAGACAACACCATGACATGCTCGAGAATTCATAAATTTTTTGTTCAAGTATTTATACGGATGATGGATTAAATTGTGTTTTTATCTTGTGGTTTGCGAAACATATACAAAAATTATTTCTCTTTTTGTTGCGTCTTGTCGACTAATGTAATTACTAGTTTCATAAATCAGGAGGAACTATCAACGTCATTTTGAAGCTACTTGACCCAAAATTAATTTCAAGTTGGTGGTTGATGAATTTGTTGAACCTCTAACACAAAATATTAACCAAATATATCAGCATAAAGCATAAGAACTTAACATGATTTGTACATGTAGCTCTACCAAGGATTTCCTTCTATAGTTTGATGGTAGGCCTTGAAACCCTATTGCAAGCTATGACACACACACTATCTATCACAAATAATTTGGTCATCATAACTTTAGTGATCCCTTTTAAAGACTTATAGTGTATTAGTAGTAGATATCTATTGTAATCTAGGGGATTACATGAGGTTACTAGTAGCACACCATACACAAATATATATCAAATACTAGTCTGATCACACATACATAAAGAGAGAAAGAAAGTGAGAAAGTAATGGAGGAAACATCAACAAGTATCTTTATTATAACATCAGGAGATAATATATATAAAATGAGGATAATCATCTCTTTAATATCTATCTCACCAACCTATTTATATGAGTCATACAAGTAGTTTGACATTTGTAACTACATAATTGTCTAGAAGTCATCCTAACCGACTTGACTAGATCATCCCAAATTAGTTAGTGATCAGTCAGGAGGAAATAGTCAACTAGTCTTATCCAACATCTTCCCCACCCCAAAACTTTTCTTTGTCTCGAAGAAAACAGGGAAATGCAAATTTTTACAAAAAAAATGATACAATTACAAAAAATACTTAATGTCTTCATTGTTGTAGAGAACTAGATGCTTTACTTGGCATATTGAAGTCAACACATTCTTGAACAATTATTGGGGAATAAAGGGCGATGCGGTGTTGAAATTATTTCTAGATGATTAAGAAATTTCATATGTTTGCACTAACACTAGTGAGTTCGGATAATCAGAGAAGTTTAATTTGCATAGGCTCATTCAATATGGTTTTCATATTTGTACCAAAATGTTGGTGTTGATGTTATGCGACCCTCATTAAATTGTGTATATGACTAGTCAGCTAGCTGGCTTCTCCTTGTGCTCTCTTGGCTTCATGGAACCATTGGTATTATTTCCTGCATAATTCATCTTGTCGGTGATGTTCCATATTGATATTCTCTTCCAAGGTCTGTGCACTTGCTGGGTCAGCCGATTTCTTTCTCATATATAGCTCCAATAAGGTACTTTGCATATTTTGAAGTTCTACATAGATATTTCCGCAATAAGATTACCAGTTGTTGAGTACAATTGTTGCTCTGGTTGCTTCAATTTCATATTCTTTCAAATGTTTCTTGTATTCCTGAAATGTTTTAAATTGGTCAGCCATAAGTAGTCTTATTTCATCTTATTGTTTCTGCATCATCTAGTTATGGACTTCTTCATAGTTTTGTAGTACAAAATCAACTAAATGTTGAAATTTGTCATTTGTTTTCTCTTGATGAGGTTCCAATAAGGGTCCAATAATATTCTCCACCTTTGATGAACAGACTGCCTAGGCTTTGTTCTAATCATAAGCATCATTAATAACTCAAAAAAAACCAAGGATAATGACACCAATCTCATTACTATAAAGATTCTTATGCTTCAAGGGGATGTATAAAGGTAGTCCCAATGCAAGTCATATTTGGAAATATCCTAGTGGTCTACGAGAGTTATAGTTTATCAACAACCTATCAGGAGGAAACAAACTACATATTGCATGCATGCACAACAAAAAAATTGGACACTTCTCTTTTCATAAAGAACTCCTTGTCATTAGAGTGTTCCTCAAATGAAAAATATTCCCTAAATAATGATTACCAACAACTATTTATGAACCCTTTAATGTTCCCATATGTGTGTGGAGGACCACTGATATATAACAGATTCTTTGAGTTAATGTTTCCAGAAGCATAACCATTACTGCACATACTATACATGGAAATGCTATGTTTATATTTAACAATATTCGAGTAATCATACCAACAATAAAAAGAACCACAAAATAGCATAAGTGTTAATGATGGTTTGGGAGGAATGAATACATGTGAATGAATAAACAACCCAATATTTGAAGCATCTATTTTAGACTTGGAAATCATATAAATATTACAAAAAAAGGACAATTCATTTCCAACATCAGGCACAGTTAGAGAAGATGACCACGCTCCATACAAAGTGTGGTTCTAAGAGGTTTGGTATTTACTTTGCAAATGGATAGGAAGAGAGAAGTCATCTCCACCATGCAACAATTGAATTGACCTTGGTGTGTTCTTGGACATTTTTGCGCTTAACTTGTACAAATTTTTGGATCCCTTAGAAGAGATGTTTGAGTGGTGTTGGCATCATACTTTGGATCACTAGAACTCTCATTTGAATGAATAGAATGATATTGGTTTGTCAATTTAGGATGAAACATTGTTGTTTTGTCTTGAACATTTAAAAAAAATGAGCATATAGAATTGTTCCTATGTGTATTTTCTATATCATCTATTGGATCTTTTACTACAATGCGAGGTACTAGACCACCAACATTGCGTAGCCAATCATTACTATAATGGGTCAACATGACATGTAGAGGGTTGTAATATTCCAATTTTGACCCTATTGTATTAAAATTTGAAATGATGTAAATATCGTTATTAAATCGTGGTGAGGAGCTCAAGGCCAAGGCATTGCCATATATTTAGTGTTTTATTTATCGGCAATTACAAATCGGTGCATATGGTTCTCATGCTAGCCAGCACAATAGAAATTACAACATCATGTAAATAGGCATTTTAATCAAATACCCACAACTAGCTATGCAATGCAACAAGAGTATGGGGGCATGATTTTTACAAAGAATAGGGAGGGAAAATATTCAAACCCTTAGGCCAATAGTGTTAATCCAAGTGTCAATGAGAGAACCCATAAACCCTCAACTACCCATTTTGAATTATGCACCCAATCATTTATTTCTTCCAAGAGTTGGTTGAGGAAATTATTGTTTTGGGAAATGGAGAGTATGGGTGTCCCAATTTTGTGTATGGGAAAGCTATCAATTTCGAAAATCGTGTTTGGATCCTTGGGAAAGAAAACACCTACGAAATTGCTTCCACAACCATTATTCATCCATCAGTTTTTCTCTCCCATGAGTTTTGGGCTAGCTGGACGTTTTCCCTCACGTTTCCCCCTCATTTTACCTCATTTTCCACAGCTAGGAAGTTGTTTTTTTGTTGAGATATTGATGAGCATAAATGGCCTCTGGTTGGGTGGAACATTATAGTTGCATAACCAGTTGCTTAGGACTACTTCATTTCAATATAAGAACTCTCTCTTTTGTGTTAATTATGCAATGTATTTAATTATTGACTGTTATGATTATGCTGATGAATGCATGCTAGATGTATGTGTAATAGAATCTTTATTCCGCTGTGTCAAATTTTAATCATGCATCTGCAGACATATGCATTTTGTTTGTATGAATTTGTACATTTTATGATGAGGCTGAGAAGTATAAATAGCCCAATTTTAGTGTCATGTTCTCTCCCTTGCGTTGGGTCGATGGGAGGGGACGTGACAAGGGTTCTCCTTCAACCCTTGACAATTTGAACAACCACATACTATTGTGGTGTCATAAAAGAGATCTAGTTCGTGATTAAGTAACATTGACTTAGCATTTTGGATGAAAGATGGCATCTTACAATCAGAAAGGCAAAGAGGCTTTCCATTTTCATCTACCAATTGCTTGTGGTATCTTTCTCTTGACAAGAGATTGTGGCATTTTTTAACTCGTGGAATATATTTTCCATTTGAACTAAATCCTAAATAATGATCCTACCAAATGCATTGTATAATTATTCATATGCACATGCATAAATAACATAAATTTAATTAGATTATCAAAATATAATTAAAATATGAACTTAATACAAACGACATAGAATAACTTCAACATTGAACAATATGGTATGAGCTAGTATATGAAGAATCAGTCATTTTATATTATAACATTTCATACATGTATCTAAGATAAATCAACAATTAATACACGCCTACATTCTGAAAAGAAAGTTTGTGAAACATATGAAAATCTAATTTAAAAACAACTCCTAATCCATTTTTAAGTATATGGTGTCAGTTTAAGTGGCATATGTATCCGATGGAGTATTTTAATTCTAATTTATATAATTTTAACAAGAAACATAAATTCATAGGGTTGTTAAACAAAAATGATGTATTTGTTTCCATGATCCTACCAAATGAATTGTATAATTATTCATATGCACATGCATAAATAACATAAATTCAGTTAGATTATCAAAATATAATTAAAATATGAATTTACTATAAACGACAAAGAAAAACTTCAACATTGAACAATATGTTATGAGCTAGTATATGAAGAATCAGTCATTTTCTATTATAACATTTCATACATGTATTTAAGATAAATCAACAATTAATACATGCCTACATTATGAAAAGAAAGTTTGTGAAACATATAATAATCTAATTTAAAAAAGACTCCTAAACCATTTTTAAGTATATGGTGTGAGTTTAAGTGGCATATGTATCCTATGGATTATTTTAATTCTAATTTATATCATTTCAACATGAAACACAAATTGATAGGGTTGTTAAACAAAAATGGTGTATTTGTTTCCAGGAAACGCACCGGTGCATTAATAATAATAGAGTGCATCGAGGAACGTATAAAACTTGCACACTGAATAAAAGCACACAAAAAAACATCCACAAAATTATTTATCCACTCAGATATAATAGACGAAGTTTTTGTTTTCATTTCTAATTTAATATAACACAGTGTATTCATGAACATATTGTACTAGTGCACTATATCGCACCATTAAGGCGCACCAAAAATAGAAAAATGAAAAATGTTTTTTTCATCAATGCACTAAAATGTTCATTAGGTAAATGAGCAGTAATTTTATTTGGATGAGAAAGTTTCAAAAAATGTGTCGATAATAGAAAACCTAAACACCACGTCAATATCTTTCCAAAAGTTTGAAGGAGAGTTTTGCAAGAGATATCAACAGGGAAGAGTTTTGAGTGGCCATTGTTTTCTAAAGAGCCAATTTTTTAAGGTATTTTGGATCACATGCAACTCTACATAGTATAAATTAGAAGTATTTAGTTTTCACCTTAAATACTTTTAAAAAATGATTAAATATTTCCCACTAATACTTATAGTGTATTATGAAATAACAAAAGGTTTTTACTAGTTTCCTTCAATGTTTTAAACCCTTGTTTTTTTGTTGCTTCCATTTTGTTTTATGCGGATGCAAAATTTAACATTAGGGGGTTTTATGATCCCTTCTATTTCACAATGAGAGTGTTTATTTATAGACATTGTGCATTTAATGTTTTTTTGTTTTTTTTATGAGGCATTGGGCATATGTTGCAATTGGTCCACTTATTGCATCAACTATCGAAAGTTATCCCAATCTGTTTTTTTTAAACACTATTGCTTTTTTGGTGTGTAAAATACAAATTAATGCACCATTTCACTTCATTTGAAAGTGCACCATTTAAATTTGATTTTATTTTTAAACCTTTTATGGGTATATTGGTGTTATTACTTATTGCTAATACACATCGATGCTCTAATTTGAAATATGCACTTTAAATTACTTCAAATTTTTAAACAATTTCCACACTATACCAGTGCATATATACCATGTTTGCACCTCAATATGTGTGGTGGATAAAAGAGAACCATTGTGTATTTATTTATAATGCACACCAAATATCAAGAAAGTGTTTTTAGCTAAAATTTATGTAATGTATTTATAAATATATTTACTAGATAACCCCCATTGCTAAGCAAACATAGATTTATTATGAATATCAGTTTCCAATTCTTGAATTCTTGGTTTCCAATACTTGATATATCGGTTTCCAATAGCTGCGATGTTGGTTTCTAATGCCTAATTTGTCGGTTTCCAAAAACTAATATATCAGTTTCCAATAGCATTGTCACCCATAATATGAAAAAATAACAAGTTCCCTAATTCAAGTAAGCAAGAGAATGAGCCACTACCCTTACTTCTGAAGAGAATGAGCTACTTCCCTTTCTCACACATGACTAGTCATCTAAGTTGTCAGTTTCCAAAAACTAGTATATCAATATGACAAAAATAACAAGTTCCCTAATTCAAGCAAGCAAGAGAAGGAATTGTTTCCCTTTCTTCTGAAGAGAAAGAGCCACTTCAATTTTTCACACACTATTAATTCTCATTCTCGGGACAAAGAGGAGGAGCACTGGCCTTTTCTCGCACTTAGATTTTAATTCCCAGCTATACATTGTCTTTTTAAACATTAACATTTTAAATTTAATTTTTTTTGTACACCGACTTAGACCAATAGGCACGTTTATCAAACTTGTAATTCATTTAATATGTCTGTAAATCATGTATATGTTGTAGCTGTAATAGCATTCCATACCTTATTGCTAGTAGAAGTATTATCAGACATTTTCAAAGCACCACTTTAAATATGGGAGACAACATATTAGGAGATCAATTATGGGTAAAGAGGCATTTATTGTTGTGAGACAAGTCGGGAACGACGAAGTACTGTTGGAGATCAATTTCTCCCACCATGTTGCGACATGGCTGATTGTGGTGGATAGTGCATAACCGAAAGTTTTTTAGTGGTTAAAGGTAATGTTTGAATCATTGTCTATCGGACCCATTGTAATTTTACCAAATATACTTCTTAATTTGACAACCAAACGAAAACTAGCACTATGTTCATATTATGGGTAAAGAGCCATTGATTGTGTTCAGACAAGTCAAGAACAACAAAGTGTTGGAGATCAATTTCTCCCACAATGTTACAATGTGGTTGATTGTGGTGGATAGTGCATATACCAAATTTTTTTAGTGTTTCAAGGTAATTATTGAGCCGTTTTCTGTGAGACCCATTGGAATTTTATCAAATACACTTCTTAATTTGACAACCGACCGAAAACTAGCACTATGTTCAAATTATGGGTAAAGAGCCATTGATTGTGGTCGGAGAAGTCAGGAACAACGGAGTGTTGGAGATAAATTTCTCCCACAGTGTTACGACGTGGTTGATTATGGTGGATAGTGCATAGACCAAATTTTTTTAGAGTTTCAAGGTAATGATTGAGTCATTGTCTCTCGGACCCATTGAAATTTTATCTAATATACATCTTAATTTGACAACGACTCACAAACACTCGACGAGCCCTTCAGGAGAGACTTCCATGCGTTGCCTTTCTTACATGAAAATATTATTGTATAATTTTTTTTGCTTAATGAAATGTTTTATGTTTCTTTGGGTCATTTTTTCCCACCCTTTACTGATACATATCACTTGGCATCCCCAATAAATAAAAACATAACAAGAAAATTTTGTGATACAATATATTAAAAAAACTTCTGACGATATTCAAACTTCAAATTTTCATTCCATGCAGTTTTAAAATATACAAACAAAATGCATACACTATAGGCCTTCAAAAAACATACATACAAAATACATAGCCAAACAAAGTACAGTATGAAAGAAAAACAGTATGAAAAAAGTGGTTGTTGGATATCCCCTATCCCCTAGTGCACATCTTTTCTGAACCCAGATTCTTATCTTCATCATGCACTAGGTCCAATAGTGTTATGTCTTTGTGGTGCGTCTTCTCGTTGCACTGAGCTTTCAGACACCCTGGATCCTACACTGGTAGTGGGTGCCCCAAGAGTCCGAGCCACATGTAGAATTATTTTGATGGCTCTCTTATGCTCATTAGTTTGAAGCAATAAAATGTCAATTTTTTCTCCATACTCATTCACAAGCGCTACAAGTGCTTCCTTCTTTTTGCTATGGTCATCCTGTCTACTGTTGAGAGAGTAAAAAGACCCTCTAAGGCTATCCATCTGAATGGAAAGTTGCTTCATCATTTCTTCTAGATGTGGGTCACCAGACAATTTCATGGTTATTCGGATTTGTGATTGAATATCAGAGGTTGAGTTGCGAATACAAAAGAAATGTATTAGCCCCACCACCCAAACAACCTCAATTCGGTCTCGGAAGATCTCTTCCTTATAAATACCAACACCCGTGCTCATGAGTGAGACTGTGATTTGAAAATTATTGTTTAGAGCCACAGACAAATCCAAATATGGATCAAGCGTATCCGACTTGATCCGTCTGCGGACTGGAACCATAACTATCATGATTCTCTCACATTGTGATGGTAGGCTAATCAACATTGGTTATCAAACATTTAGCATGGCTAATCAAAATTTAAATGTTATTTTAATTCACAAAAAATTGATAAGTTTCAATTTGAGGCATATGACACATTTCATATTTGACATTCAATGATGAGTGTTGTACACAACGCTTAGCACTAGGATAGAGTTGATGTGTGTGGAAGGGGAGATTGAGCTCCACAACCCGAGCACACTCCAAAGTTCTCCATGTGCGAAACTCAATCTAGGTATGCGCTATAATACTTCTAAAGAACATCAAAAATTAAATGGATGTTGACACGCTATGAAGTACTAGATGTTTTCATAATAAATAACTAACGGTGGCAGTGAAATTATCAAGCATAGTGGATATGGTCAGTCAAATCACCATATGTTTTATTAATAAAAAACTAATGTTGACATTGAAATGATACAAATGGACATGATAATGTTTTGACTGTGATTTTTCCCTAGATATTGAGTGTTCAGATGTTGATTTTTTACCGCCAGTCTGCTTCCTGTGAATATCATTGATTTTATGCGAATCAAAGAACCTCCCACTAGTACAAAATGAGAGATAAGTGACCAAGCAACCAAACAAATTGGTCACCGCAGCTTTTTCAAGGGATAAATGACCAAAATTGAGAAATTTTAAGTGAAATGACTAAAAATGACCAATTCGGTCACGGGATAACAACTAAACTAAAAATGACCAAGATAAATGACCAATTTGGTCACGAGATAATAACGAAACTAAAAATGACCACATAACAATTGGTCATTTATGTGGTCATTTTTAGTTGTGTCATTCCGGCAATGGAAAATTATAATTTTGATAATGAATTTTTACAATTTACTAAATTTTAACACTGCAGATGGATTCGGAGCGGGGTCTCTCAATCCATCTACAGTGTTAAAATTTAGTAAATTGTAACATTAATAGTATAAAACTTGGATTATTTTTCAATACATGTCTTCTAAGCTAGGGATCATTTATTTGAGGCCATCCTGATGCCTATTGTGTTAGATGATAGGAGAATCATTGAGATGCTCATTTAGGGGTTTCTCTACTAATTAGTGCCTTGGGTGTGGTGAGTTGATATCTAGATAATACATCATGTCTTGCATATAGTTTATCAAGTGATAGATGAGTTCTTCTACATGTGGTTGGTTCGAGTCTTAGTCAATATTTGTCGCCTTTCCCTTTTGGAATTGTCATGTCATAAAGTTAGTGTCACTCTGTTCATCTTGTTGTACTGGTTGTGCTCATATTTTGTTTGAACAAAACCATCGTTGTTTGACCATCTGGTTATTCTGTTAAAGTTTCGACAAGTTCATGTATTTTGTGTCATGTTAGCTAAAACTTGTCAATTTCACAACCTCCATTAATTATCCATATGCATTCATTCACCATGGTTCTCTTTGCACCTGAGTTCAAAAATATTTAAAGTCCCCCTGGGTCCCTCCCTTACAAGAAATAGCCAATATCCTCCATTTTGAAGAAAAAATAATTCCTCCCTTTTTGTAAAAATCCCTTTGTTCCCATCTCCTTGAATAATAATAATAATAATAATAATACCCCCATAATCGCAGCTAACCCTTCTCCTTTCACATATAAAATAAATAAATTATCAAAAACCTTTTTTCCCTGTATATTTTCACCCATATATAATATTAATATATTGTATAGTTATTATATATATTTATATAATTAATATATGTAACTAGTATTAACAAATTAAGAAAAAGAAGAATATAAACAAAACAAATGTAACATAGAGGGAAACTCAAAAAAAGTGAAAAGTGAATAAGTGGTGAATTAGAAAATAGATTGAGAGGGAAAATAAAAGAAAATAGGGCCTCCAATAGATCTGATCTCCCCGAATTTCCCAGAGAAAGCAAAGTTTTCCATATGGTTGCAAGGATCTACATGTGATATCCACGAATTGTGCACATGAAGCAAATTTCTCTAGCATATGTTTGCAAGGATATCTATGTGATAGGCTTCTTGATTTTGCTTTAGATCATCTATTCACCATCAACTTTTTCAACAATCTTTGGGGTGGGTTTGAAACCCTAGCTCAACTACTGCAGCACAATCATGCTTCAGGTAACAATTCCTACCCTTATCTCTTTGGTTCCATTGTATTTATGGGATTTCTGTAATATTTGAATTCATGGTTTAATGGTCTTGGTATGCTATTAGCATAAATAGAAGCCTCTATGCAAAGCATAAAAGTGACTAAGGTATTATATCATAATACACTTATTGTAACTGTCTAGGCAAAAGATTTGTTTTGAAAGGAAACATTAAGACCCACCTGTTTTTATATGGATTATGTTTCTTGGTAATTCCAAAAAAGTTATTTAACTTTGGGTGTTGTGATGGAAACCAGCCCCAATTGTTTAGGAATTGAATACTGGGACAAAAGGAGATGTAGATTCTGTCTTGACTCCCCAAACGGGGGCCATGGTTCCTCGTGAAATGGTCTACTCGAAAGAGGCATTCGATTCTAGTGCTGCTCCGTATACTTTAATGGTTGTGTAGACTGATGGTGAATATTTGAAAAATACAAGAGACCACATCAGTGATAAGATATTGAAGGTTCCTGTTAGGAAGGCGCAACATCAGAGGTATAGTTCCCAAATGCGAGTTAAAAGCCTGCAGCTTTCCTTCGCTCATCCAGATTCACCAGATTGAGACCCAGTTCCAGTAGCAGTAGTTTCAATAGGAAGTTTTGGAGTTTCCAGATCTAGAGATAGATTCAGAAGATAGAGAGCCAGATTCTTACCTTTTTTATCGGGAAGAAGAACCCGAATTTTGTGATCGATATCCATAGCCATCATAAGTACAATTTGCACCTATACCACCGACAACACCTGGTTATGGTATTTAATCCTTTTAACCATGCTTTGTTGCTGCACAAGGGTTGGCTGGACCAGGGTTTGGTATTTCATTTCTTTAACCGGGCTTAGTAGCACCAGGATATGATATTTCATTCCTTCCACCTGGCTTAGGATCATTTATTTCACCAGGGTTTTGATTTCGGGAATTTAAATAGTGAGATCCAAATCCATAGTCTGATGTTCAAGATTGAGAAGCACCAGCACCACCAGTCGAAGAAGCACCTATCCAAGAAGCAATCAGTTGATTCAGTTGGTTCAACAACATGAATAGAAGGGGCATGAGTAAAAGCACTAGCAGGATTTGCACTTGGTCTTTACCCACTGGGCTATGCACCTGTGTTTGTTATTTTACAAATTGTGTAGTCAACGATTTATCTGAGGTTCCATGTGGTGGAGCATATTTTTGGGGTCAAGAAGATTGCACAGAAAAAATATTTCTCCAAAGTTCTAGGCATGCGAATTCATTGCCAAATTTCATCAGCAAATAAGACTTGACAAGATGCATTCCTATCAAGAGAGGCTTGGAGACGCCATCTAATTCTATATGTTTCCATGTATTTGAATTTAAAGGATTTTACATATTTTTTTTCTCCCATTGATTATTTGTGAGTTTTCTTGGGCAAGTTCAATGTAGTTTACTAATACTTTGCTATTAAGGAGATCGGGTTCAATCCACAAAGAGAGAATTTATCTACATTAGGGGCAAGAATATGGATCATTCACAATGCTAAATTGAAATAAAAAGAAAGTAGACTACAAACTGTTGAGAAGCTTAGTTGTGAGCTAGATGGGAATTAGTACTAGTACTTTAAAGTCCATTCATGAATCATGGAAAAGTACTTGGAGGGTTTTCCATGAAGTTGTTCCTTTGAAAAAAAATGTATGAATGCACCTGTAGGAGAATAGACAGTGTTTGAAGACAGGACCTTGCAAGTGGGTGCTTTGGTATCAAGTCCTAAGATAATGTTTTACAAATAATTCAAAAATTTCTTAACTCTTTCAAGGCAAGTTGGTCTGGTTGGTGTTCAGGTGCTAGTGGCTCCTAGTTCATGTAATTACAGTCATCTTGGATCCAATGAAAATGTTTCTGCTGACTGAATCCTGAATCTGGATGGCCCTATTAGTATGTAATATTTAAAAAGCAAATTGACAAGCTTAGAAAAGGCCCGCAAACTCTATTTCTCAACCAAAAGAATCAGATGCTAATCTTAAATAACCTGCTAATTTATAACTATGCAATATGCCATGCTATACCATTATGCATGAAGATGTATATGTTTCATCGATCCTAATTATCATATGACTCAAGTTTCAACTATTGGGTTGCATTGTATTAATTGTGTGATTTAAGTATCATTTGGCACACCATGTATGTTTGTATTTATGTGCTTTCATTTAGCCTACAAATTGATGCATCTTTCAATCCTGTAGTTCTGAAAATAGGCCACACTTGCACCCAATGTCACTGCACCTATGTTGATGACATATGTAACTTTGGTTCTTGATCATGCTTGACGTTTGTCTGGATCTAGATTATACTCTAGTGTGTTCAACTTGAAGTCTGTTATATTTTTCGGTCATCTCCTTTTTCCTAAATGAAACAATAAGCATATAACCAAGATTTGCATAAAATTATTTAAATGCACTTTGGATGGTTCATATGAATGTGAAAATAGTCTGTAAAGCACTGGCAGAAATGAAAATAAATATCCAAATTTGATAATAAACAATTGTGCAATGTCACGTCCCCTCCCATCGTTCTCGATCAAGGGAGAGAACATGGCACTAAAACTCTGCATCTAGCCTCGTGATCATTAACAAAATTCGTTGAAAATAAAAAGACATATGCAGATGTATAAATGTAAGAAACACAGCAGGAGTAAATTCAACTACAAATATAGCATGCATTCAACATAGTCGTGATAGTCATCAAATAAATAAATTACAAAATTAACACAAGAGAGTATTTATCTTGAAATAAGGTAGTCCTGAGCAACTCACTATGCAACTGCAACGTTCCACCCAACCATAGGCTAGTTGTGCTCATCAATCTCTCAACACAATTGCCACCCCCTAGTTGGGCATGATTTCTATAAGGAAAAAGGGAACAATAGACTCACACTTAGCCAAATATACACCAAAATCAGTCAAGCCAATCCACAATTGGGTTTATCAAGCTGCTGTGGCAATGAAAGGGAATGAATTGCTAAGCTAGTGAGCTCAACCACAAAGCTATGGATACCTCTACAAGATCTATCTAGCTTGGTTCCCACAATACCTACACACCCAACAAAAGGAAGTATTCCCTTCACTGCTACACAATTCCTCAGTCCATCCCTTCCATTCTAGTGCTCTTCAAAGTGTGCATAGAAGAGTAGCCATCCCTTTTGATCTTTCTGTGAGGTTACTCTCTTCACGAGGTTTATCAAGCCCATTTTGGTCCTCTTCCACCCCTAATTTCTTACTCACAAGTTCAAACCAAAATAGGGATGCACATCACAACAAAACACAAGTGTTGGGTACGAAGAAAAACGTTTTGATTGTGGGGTGCTAAAAATGGGGTTTCCATGAGTTCCCAAAATTGTGGGAAACCCAAAATGAAATGTCAGATGGGGGAATCAACCTTGGGAGAGAAAATTCTATTTCAGAAAACATTTATGGGCATTCAAGGGGCATAAACTACCTCTATAAACCCCCCAATTGTGACTCTCCTCCTCCCAGCCAATCTTCAACACAAAAACGAATTCCCAGCTATGGAAAATGAAGGAAAGAGATGGAAAATGTGAAGGAGAAAGCCCCCAGCTAGCTTAGACTGCGTGAGGGAGAAAATACCATGGGTGAATAATGGCTTGGGAACAATTTCATGCATTTTTTCTTGTCATGGAAGACAAAATATGATTTCCCAAATTGATGGCTTTCCCATACACGAAATTGGCTGCCATACCTCTCCATTCCCAAGGCATTAACTACCTCAACCAACTCTTGGAAAAATTAAATGATTGGGTGCATAAGTCAAAATGGGTAGTTGAGGGTTTATGGGTTCACTCATTGACATTTGGCTTAACACTATTGGCTCAAAGGTTTGAATATTCCCCCCCTAATCCTTTTAAAAATCATGCCCCATCTCTTGTTGCATTGCATATCTAGTTGTGGGTATTTCATTAAAATTGATATTTACATGATTTCTTAATTTCCATTGTGCGTGGCTAGCACGAGAACCATATAAATCAATTTTTAATTGCCGATACACAAAACACTAAATCGATGGCGGGGCCTTGGCCTTGAGCTCGTCACCATGATTTAATAACGATATTTACATCATTTACAATTTTAATGCAATAGGGTCAAAATCGGGATATTACATGCAATCTTCAGTATGTTTGAGAAATGTAAGAGGTATGAGAAAGTAAAATGGCTGGAGAGAAATAATATTACATTGTAAGGAAAATTGAGTTGAAGTTGTACCTTAAACTACAACTGGAATGCATTTTGGTTTTGAGTGGAGATTGCACTTTTAAGACTGTTTTGTATTCCTTTTCAGGTTGGGATGATTCCAGATGAGAAGTTGGTAGATCTACTTGATCTGGCATTGACTACAGACACAATAAAGATAGTCACAGTTAGCAACATTAATAACTAATATCCTTGCAGGCAGTTACAAACTAATTGAAGAAGGGAACAAGAAGTTTATTTGCAGAGAAATGTGTGAGTAATTTGTTAATGCCTCTTTGTTTTTTGCATCAGTAATAAATCGGCCTCACACTAAAAGTCAATTTCAAATAGAGTCTATTTTATAGCAACATGAGGTGTTAGAAAACTTAAGTTGATTTATTCTGTTGACAGTGAAGGGGAAAATCATGAAACTAGTCTTCTTTCTTTCCGAAGTTGATCCCTTTTGGCTAAAAAGTTACAAAAATATTTCTTGTCTTGTGGAAGTCAATCTGGCATTGGTCTTGGCTAGACTTTGCCTTGATAGTATGAGTTTTTCAAATATATTATACAATCCTAACTATTATTTGATTTTTAATTTTATTATCAATATTATTTATTTTGCACTGGTAAGGATCAATGATAAAATGGAACTCTGTCATGTCCCAAATTTGGTATTGGGTCACAATGGCCTAATCACATTGGCTTTATTCATTAGAGTTTGTCAAATTGATGCTAAAGGTCAAATAATTGCCAAGGAGGAAAATTACTAGTTTCCTAGGTTTGGGGTGGAAGCTTTGGGATTTGGAATAATGGGGATAATAAATGATGTTTGAACATTAGAATGGAATAAATATTTAATAAAGGAGATAAATAAATATATACAAGTGAAAATCAAAGTGGCATTTCATGATGAAGACACATGGAGGAAGTGGGACCCACATATGGCTAGATTTCCCCACTACATTTGGCATCATTCTCTCACCAATTCGAATTCAAGGTGAATGGTAACATACTTGGGGGAGTCCAAAAGGTATTATTCATTGCATGACTCATCCAAGGTCGAAATATAGAGGAAGAGTAACTCCCATGGAAGAGGAAGAGGCAATTTGGAGCTAGTGAGACACTTGGGCTAGATTCCCTAGCTCTATGACAACAATGATGAAGATGCTATGACACCTATGACACAAATCAGACCTGAAGGCTGACATATGACATATATGACATGTCAGGGCTAAAAATAGACTCCAAGAGGGCGCTCAAGGGTGTTAGGGCAGCTAAGATGCTTCCACATGTGATTTGGTGGAAGTGGGAGACTAGGAATTGTTGTACAAGTGGCGTTCTTTGGAATCTCTTCCCAACTTGAGTTGGCATGAGTCTCTTGGAAGGAATTCGACCCATGGAGGACATTAGAAGTTTATAAATGTCAATAACAAAGAATGAAACCAGATTTTGATCATTTGTAGAATTTGTAATTGCATTTGTGAAGAGGGAGAGCTAGTGGATGACTAGTTTCTTGCCTTAGCCAATTTCGAGGGTGAAAGATTCCCATCCAAGTTGGTAATTGGAAAGGCCATTCAGACCTTTCATTTGGAGCTTTAATGGAGTCTTTATTTGCAGGTGTAAGCTACAGGGCAGCTCATGGTTTCTTCTATTGCAGCTCACTCCTTCAACCATTTCCGGTTTTGATGGCATATTCTTGATCCTTGAGGGAGGGCGTTTTTGGTGAGCTATTGTACTCTTTGGGGGAGCTTTTAATGCCCCATTTCTTTTGTAATATGAATTAAATACTCTGTTCTTCATCTCCAAAAAGTTTCAGGTCGAAATTCCAAGTAGAAATGTATAAATCTCATTTTTAATGGAAGAACAATGCCATTTCCCCACTACCTTGTTGTGAGCCAATGTATTGATGATGATTTCGAATGGATGGATGATTCTCTGATATATTTGTGGTCAATATAATTCCATGGATGTCTTCTACAAGTTTCATGTACTGTACTTGAGCATTTGAAGTATTTTTACTTAGTTTAATTGCACTGGGAGAAGAAATAGTGCCATTTCCCCAAGGGTCGAATTGGTGATTTTTGCAGTTGAATGGGAGAGAGTTGGAACAGATATAATAATCAATTAATGGTGCACATGAGACCTTAATAACATCCTTAATACATTCCCTACCTCTGTTCAGAAATTTGAGTGGCTTTGGAGGCATTTGGGAAGCCATTTTCAATACTTACCCCAGGGGGATTTGAACCCCAAATTACTAGTAAAATTGCATACTTGGTCCAGAATCTTAAGAGAGTTTGCAGAGGTATTTTGGTGGCCATATATCATCCCTGAAAATCATATTCAAGTCTTAATATCATTCATACACCTTCCTTGAATATTTGAAGGCATTTGGAGTCAATTCGAGACATAGAGACCAATACTAGTCAAAGGCAAATTACTAGTAAAGTTCCCTACATTGGCCAGAATTGAAAGAGTATTTGCAGAAGTATTTTAAAGGTCCAAAGGAATCCTTAAAACACATATTTATGTTATAATCTCATTCATATACCTTCTCAGAAGATTTGAAATCATTTGGGGCAAATTTGGGACCTAGAGATCAAACTAGTCAAAGGTCGAACTAGGGAAAAAAAGTGGAAAATTGCCATTTTAATAAAATTCCTAACAAGGGACATTACAAACTCCATGTTGGTGTCATTCAAATGATATTTCAAAAGTCATAATTGGACTCAAAATCAGCCGAGGGTTAGACTGGACTTCGATCGGTATTGACTGACAATTTGGTTTATGAACTGGTTTACTAAAAAATACTAAAGTACAATTACGACAACATTTAGCAGTAGCCAAATCAAAGGATCATATCCAACAATAAAGAACACTTTTTTCTTCTAAATTGGGAATGACCTTGGCATGGAGATCATAGTTCTTGTATACTCGGTGACAAAAAACAATCATTTTTCTCTCCCTGTTTTTTTACACCCTCAATGAACTATGGAATCTTGTCAACTGTGAAAATTTCATTAAGCATTCTGAGAACAAACTCATTTTACCCTCCATGTAAAGGACCATATAATTGTCATGTCCCCTCCCATCAAATCGAGCCAAGGAGATAACGTGACACTAAATCCGGGCATCTAGCCCCATATCCATTAAGTAAAAACTCATTGATAAAAAAGACATATACATGTACATATTGTAATTAAACATAGCGGAATTAAAAATCATCTACATATCTATCATACATTCAAACATTAAATAACAAACATTAAATAATTGCATTGCAGAATTTGACACATGAGAGTACTTATCTTAAAACAAGTATCCCCGAGAAACCAGCTATGCGACTGCAACGTTCCACCCAACCATAGGCCAGTTGTGCTTATGAATCTCTTGATACAACTGCCACCCCCGAGCTGGGCATGATTTTTACAAGGAACAAGGGAACAACAGACTCACACATAGCCAAACATACACGAAAATGAGCCAAGCCAATCTACAATTGGGTTTATCAGGCTGCTAAGGAAATGGAAAGCAAGAATTGCTAAGCTAGTGAGCTCAACCACAGAGATATGGATGCCCTCTACAATATCTATCTATCTTGGCACCCACAATGGCTACACACCCCACTCAAGGAAGTATTTCCTTCACCAATACGTAGTCCCTCAGGCCATACCTTCCAATCTAGAGTTTTCCAAGGTGTGCATAGAAGAGTAGCCAGCCCTTTTGGTCTTTCTGAGAGGTTACTCCCCTCACTAGGTTTATCAAGCCAATTCTATCCACTACCACTCCAAATTTCTTGCTCACAGGTTCAAACCAAAACAAAGATGCACATAACAGCAAAAACACAATTGCTGAGCATGTAGAAAAATATTTTTACAGTGGGATGTCCAAAATGGGGTTTCCATTAGCTGCAGAAAAACGTTGGGCAACCAAAAACAAAATGGCAATTGGGGAATCACCCTGGGAGAGCAAAATCATTTCCAGAAAACGTTTATGGGCATTCAAGGGACAAAAACGGCCTCCATAAACCCCAAAATCGTGGCTCCCTTCCTCCCATCCATTGTGCAATAAAAAAACGAGTTCTCAAGCGTGGAAAATGCAGGAAAATAGTGAAAAACGTGATGGGGAAAGTCCCAGTTAGCTCAGACTGCGTGAGAGGGCAAAGGCCATGGGTGAAAGATGGTTTTGGGCACCATTTCATGGGTGTTTTCTTGCCCAAGAAGCAAAAATACGTTTTTCCAGATTGATGGCTTGCCCATACATGAAATTGACTGCCATACCTCTCCATTGTAATGTCCCCTCCTATCATACCAACATGATAGAGAGGATCATTTTGCTAAAACCGGGAAATTGGCACCGATGCTTACTAAATAAAACATCCACATATATAAAAAGACAGGCATGCAGATGTACAATCTAAGCAAACACAGCAGAAGTAAATCATGTGCAGAATTAACACGCATCCATCATACATTCCCGATTTTTATGCCATATCATCAATTTAAGAAATATCAAATTTGCAAATGAGAATACTTATCTTAAATCAAGTAATCCCTGAGAAACCAGCTATGCTTCTGCAACGTTCCACCCAACCATAGGCCAGTGTGCTCCTCGATCTCTCAGCACCACTGCCACCCCCGAGCTGGGCATGATCTCCACAAGGAAAAAGGGGAAAGCAGGCTCTCACATAGCCAAAGATATACCAGAATCAGCCAAGCCAATCAGCAATTGGGTTTCTCAGGCTGTTAAGAGATGGACAGAGGTGAATTTCTAAGCTAGTGGCTCACCCATTGAGCTATGGATACTTAATTGGGCTCATCAAGCCAAATCTATCCTCTTCCACTCCTGAATCTCCTGCTCACAGGTTCAAACCAAGGATGGGGTTTCTACCAGCTCAGAAAAACGTGGGAACACACAAAACGAAATGGGAAGATTGGGAAACAACCCAGGGAAGCCAAATCCGTTTTTAGAAAAACGTCCTTGGACATTCGGGGGAAAAAATGACCTCCATACAGTCCCCAAATCGTGGCCCTTCTCTCCCAAGCTACTGTATATGCAAAAACGAACTCCCAGGCATGCAAAAATGCAAGATTTGGATGAAAACGTGTAGGGGAAAAGACCCAGCTAGCTCCCACTGCATGTGTGCATGAATGCCATGGGTGAAGAGTGGCTTTGGGCATAATTTCGTGGGGGTTTTCTTGCCCAGCAAGCCAAAACTCAATTTCCCAGGTTGTTGTCTTGCCCATACATTAAAATTGACAGCCATACCTCTCTCATCCCAAGGCATTAATTGTCTCAACCAATTCTTGGAAGAATTAAATGATGGGGTGCATGAGACCAAATGGGTAGTTGAGAGTTCATGGGTTTCCTCAATGAAATGGTTTAACACCATGGCTCAAGGGTTTGGTTAATTTCCCTCCCTATTCCTTGTAAAGATCATGCCCCCATCTCTTTGTTGCATTGCGTAGCTGGTTGTGGGTTTTTCATTAAAGTTGCATATTTACATGATGTCTAATTTTACATTGTGCACCGCTAGCACAAGAACTCTATGCATCTATTCTAATTTCTGATACATAGAATGATAAATCAATGGCGGGGCCTTGGCCTTGAGCTCCTCACCATGACTAAATAACAATATTTACATCATTTACAATATTAATGCAATAGGGTCAAGCTGGGGACATTACATCCATTCCCAAGGCATTAACTGCCTCAACCAACTATTGGAAGAATTAAATGATTGGGTGCATAACCCAAAATGGGTAGTTGGTGGTTTATGGGTTTTCTCATTGACACATGGATTAACATCATTGGCTCAAGGGTTTGAATAATTTCCCTCCCTATTCCTTATAAAAATCATGCCCCCATCTTTTTGTTTTGTTGCATAGCTAGTTGTGGGTATTTCATTAAAATTTGTATTTACATGATGTCTTAATTTACATTGTGCATGTCCAGCACAAGAACCATAGGCATCTATTTTTAATTGTCGATACATACAAAGCTAAATTGATGGCGGGGCCTTGGCCTTGAGCTCCTCACCATGATTAAATAATGATATTTACATCATTTACAATTTTAGTGCAATAGGGTCAAAATCGGGATATTACAATAATGCCCTAGTTGCCCCAGTAAGAGCAATATAGACATCAAAACCACTGGAAGCAAGGTGTCCTATGATAGTTGTTGAACAGTTCATTTCATTGTTTGTATGAAATATGAAAACCACATCAATGGATCTTTCTAGTTGAGGATTATGTTTATATGATCTGTCACCTAGTGAGTCCAACATATATAGAAAATTATTTGAATAATAAAGGTTATTGGAAGATAAGATAGGTAGCCTCCCTTCAATTCTTAAGGTAAATTCTCTTGTCAGTTGATTCCTCAATTGGATAACTCCCATATCATAGGATTCCTTCATCTCCATCTATGTATGAAATTGATGAATGGACAAGAGCATTGTTCAAGCATCCTGGATCATAAAGCTTCATCCCTTGATCAAGCCCATGGACAAGTGGAAGTTTGAGATGATGAGGGAGAGATTGGGATTGGTGGAGTATACCTCCCTCACAAAGAGTGCTATATTTTATGTGGTTGTTTGGTAGTTGATTCTCTTTCCTCATGTCACAGCAATTCCAATTGGTCCATCACCTCAAGAATTGTGTAGAGCTATTGATGGCACAACACTAGGTTATGTTAGGGGCAATTTGTTCTTATGTCAGGGTGAGTTATGAGGGTGCCATTTAATTGTTCTAAAGCTAATGCTTCCTAGGGAATCACCATATCTGGTCCCTTCTCAAGTTGATTGGTAGTTTAACACACCGATAATATTGATTTTTTAGGGTGGCTTGCTTAGGGAATATTTTCATATTGCACCCAAATCTAAGTTTTAACAATTTTAACATTGTTATAACCTTCAAAAAATTCCCAGACTTGATAGATAACCTCCATGATCAATGCTTATGCACCCATATTTGTGTTTCAAGGGAAAATATACACCCAAACTTACACTAAATTCAAGGATATGGCTGCTACAGGTGTCCACATTTCTTCTATAGGATTGTATGATGCCTAGAACTGCTTATAGGGATGATTTTCATTCCCTTTTTATTGTCAAACCTACTTCTTACTTACTGAAATACACCCATATTGTTGTTTTATGGTGGATTTAGGGTCATATTCATAGAACCACCTTTTGAGGCCTGAAATGTACCACATACTGACTCATAATTGACATCTAGGGTCTTAAATGAACCTAGAAGATGCCCAAAATTGATATTGCGGCTATTTGAGGGCTATTATGTTCCCATAATTACTTATACTACTGAGTTATGGTAGGAATTACGATAATAATTTTTCAAAAAACCCAAATCTTGACATACTGCTTCCTTTGCTACTATTCGTACGCAAAACTAAATTTCAAGACCTCTTTTCCGTTCATCTTCCTTTGAAGACTACACAGAATTAATGCTTGACTCATAGAGATGTCCCGGGACTGAGATGATCTTTGATTTATTTCTCACGGGGGTAATACAGTCCTTGATCATACCCAAAAATATCCAGAACTACTCAAAGTATGCTCAAATTATTCATCTAAGAATGCAACCGTCTGTATCGCCACAACCATCTCAATCAACAGATAGTATTATCTCCATCAAGTTTCAAGGAGAGAATTAAGTGAATTTCGTTATAAATTCACCATTCAAACAAAAAGAAAAAATAAATATTTTAAAATTTTGTGAAAGATGTGTAAAACTAAATGTCAAGATTGAAAGGTTAAAACAACATAGATATTTGTGTTGAAAGCAAGAGTTAGAAGTTGGAAGTAATTCATGTTAAGAAAGGAAGTATCATAACTAGTTCAAATTTCATGTCAAGCAAGGTGTCTATAAGATAAACCAAGCATTCATCAATATGAAATTAAATTTGTTATCTTGTGCAATTAATTTAGAGTATCTTTAGAGTAACTTCCAAGCTGTCATTGTCATTTCTCCTAGCTTTGACAGCCCAAAGCTTCTTAGAAGTAAGGGCATGCGGAACTAAACAATGGCCACCACATATCTTATGCACATCAGAAATTTCCTAAATGAATCTAGAGTTAAACAATTAAATAAATGTTAATGCCTCAAGTACATTTATAATGTTTTCATAGTGTAATATTACCCTAAGTCCGCTCGTTAGTGATTGTGTTTGAATTTTGGGATAGAACAATTTGAAAAAAGGTTTTTCAATGAAAAAATATATGATAAAATGTACCATTATGTTCCACAGAGAGAATTAAGTGAATTTTGTTATAACTTCTTATATTCAAACAAAAAACAAAACTAAATATTTTTGAACTTAATTTGTGTTACTTTCTTGTATGGTATATTTTAAGCTTATTACAGATCCTGGTCTGATCAATTAAGATTTGTTTGTGTATAATAATTTTAAGCTTTACTAGTTTTGGTTTGGTCATTTCTGTATTTATGCATTGTAGTTACAAATATGATTGAATATCTCTCTGTCTATGTTTTGATGTATGTTTTTATATTTTATGCACATGATTACCTGCTTAATTTTGAACATTGACTGCTAAGAAACCTTTGTAGCCATCCAGTTTAAGAATTGACATGGAATTTCTATTTTTTCTCCAATATCTGCAGTAGTTGTATCCTTCTAAACAAAAGATGTATTTATTAGCACAGTGATAGTTGAGATAGATGATCAATGGGAAGAGAGAACAAGTCAGTGTTTTGAATTATTTTTTTTTCTACGAACATTTTTTAGGTACTCTGAAAAATGTGAGAAATTTTGTTGCAAACATGTTTTAGGTACCATGTCAATCCATCAATGTTTATTTTCTTAGAGTTTCCCGACTTTATACATAGATGTGTCTAGTATTTCTAGATTTTAAAGCATATGTATTAAAGACATGCTGAGTTGGTTGACATTATAGTAAGCATTCTATGAACTGGGTTGTTTTCTCGGGCTTTTGTTTTAGAACAATTAGTTTTTCATTATTTAGATGTAAATCCTGGCATGTTAGTGCTAGCGAAGGTTTCTAGAGTAGTACCATCTGGTGCAGTTCTACAGCTTTTAAGGGATCTAAAGGCTTTCTGTCCTCTTAAGCACATGTCAGAGTTTGGTGTTGCAAAGCCAACCGAGAGATTTTAGGTACTTGATATCTGCATTTTAACCTCCTTCATTTACTTCTTTTTTTTGCAGTAGACCATAAATTGCTATTTTGAGTTTTTGTGAGTTTGCATTTTGAAAATATTAAGTATGCAAGAATTTACTCCTAGCATGAAGGACTGGAAGGGAAGAAAATGATTGTAGGCTAGTTTGCTTGTTTTTGAGCTATGCTGTATACGAATTTGCTGTAATTATTAAAAGGTTTGATAGTTTTTTTTTCATGAAACATCAATCCAGTGTATATCTATCATACACCAATTTTCTGGTACGTGGGCATGTTGGTCATGGGTATGTGTGGAGATCCTCCCAAAACATTTCAGGGTATGCCATGGTTCTTGTACATAGGGGACACAAGTACTACTGATTAAAATACCTATTTTTAAACTAAATATTGTTATTAAATAATGAAAATCATGAAAGCAGTAAGATGATAACATCATGATTCACAGTTCAGCTTCAAAGAAAATCCCAACATTAAACAAATGCCCGATACTAATGACACTAAAGCAAATGCTGAAAATGAATTGATTTAGGGTTTGTAAGGGTTTAATAAATGGTAGGAGAGTTGGTGGGACCCATTAAGAAATATAAGTTACAGTGAACACCAGCAACATCTGGGTACATAGAGTGTTTGGGGCTCTTTATTAAATTCCAATCTCATACCCTCATACATGATAGAATCCAATCCTGAAATGTTGCAATCTTGTCAGTGTTGAAAGGATGAAATTCTAAAAATGGTTTAGTCCACTGAATTTTGAATGGGATATGGAATTCCATTTTATTCATATGAATTCCGATGATGTTGGAACCACTCTCAAACATCCTAGACTATTAATGTTAAAGTTAAAAATTTAATTAAAATGGTAGTGAAGTCAAAAATAAAGGAAAATGTTAACTTTTAGTTTTTGCACCGAGAGTGGTGAGGTGCTCTACAACCCAGTGTGGCGGAGATGTTGTCATGTAACGTGGGTAATGCTCACGTGGCTACAACAAAAAATTAAATAAAGCTATTTGGCAGCATAGTTCTACTTAATTACTAAATTTTACATAAATATTAAAAAACCGAAAACCCTGATATATCAAGCATGGAGAGGAATCAAATTGCTTGAGGTGTGAATTTTTTTAAGTCAAATTTTTTACACATTAAAAAAAATGATACAAAAAAATTTGATGCCCCTTGGTGCATGACCATATATTACCACTCACAATCCTAGTATATTAGAGAGAAGTTCAAATATACAACCCAATCATCACCCAAATCACAAAAAATGTCTCATAGATAAAATCAGTGCACATTTTGGAACACGAGAATGCTAATTCAACTCATTTCCAAAGGTTTCCCTAGAATCATTGACTTTAACAGGAAATTGAATTAGGATGGAGTGACCCTGGTCCCTTTCACAATGTGATGCTTTGGATCAATAGTTTGAAGATTGAACCATTCAGTTTTGTCAACCATGACAACATCAAGAAAAAAGCATCAAGTGAAAGCATTACATGCAAGAGCAGAGACACAACCTTTTATAGATTATTCTTCGAGGAGAAAGCATATTTGAAGGGGGAGGAAATATAACAAAATTAAATGCACCTATAATACTGCTATTACTACTACTACTACTACTAATAATAATAATAAATAATCAAAGGTATCATGTCTATTCAGGTAGGTGACCATTCAATGTATATTTATACACAAGGTCAATGCTTTGGTTCATTCTACTCTCTTTCCTCATCCCAAAATGTCATCCTCCAGTTTCCCCATCACTGAACCTTGAGCAGATTCTGATGGCATATCAGATTTGTATTTTGTATTCTGTTGCAACAAATCTTGTCTGCATATGTCTTTGTTTTTTAGTTTTGAAAGATTGATGATTTTGACATTATAATCTCAAATCTTTGTTATGTTTAGGTTGGAGAAAAACAGTAGTTTCATGTTTTGGGATGCAAGTCGAAGCGAATATTTGTGACACATAAGAAGACTTTGGTACATTTTCCTTTTTAAGATGTACATAGTTTGTGTTCATTTTTGAGTATTTAGAAGTAAGTTGTTTATTCTAATTATACATCGTCTTTCAATATTGTCAACTTTCACAAAAATATCTCTTATAGTATAAATTAGTTTACAACATTTGGTAAATTCCTTTTGTAATCATTAGGGTTTGTGTATCTATTAATTTTTCATGGCTCTATATGTGGAATATTTCAAGAAGATACTTTAGTTTATTTGAAAATGTTGGATATCATCCTTTGCACATGATTCATAGAATGAAGCATTTACAAAATAAGCTTTTGTATTTTCCTCTACATGGAAGTTATTTGAGCCATGCTTTGCATTTGCAACATATTTTTGGTTTTTCTCAGTACAAGTTGCATGCAAGTTGTATAATTCATAGTGGATTGCTTGATTCACAATAAAAAATTCAAGGATTAATTTGGGTTGGAAAAAAGATTTCATACATGTCCATTTCTTGAAATTATTTATTCTAGATGTCATTTGTCTCTGAAAACCAAAAGAACAGGTTATTGTATATACACTTCCCCTCGAGATGAAAAAAATTATTAAGGAAAGCAATGCTAATGTCCAATTTGATGCCATTTTCAACTTTATTGGGTTTAGAGTGCCAGATCCATTCTCCTACTTGTGTTCATTTTAACCGTAAGTTTCTTCAGAGTCTATATCTATGTTCTCTTTGTTCATAGCCCTTTCCAATAAGATTTGTTTGTGGCTACTGGTGTAATAGTATAACTATGTTGCTGAGAGTGAAAATATAAGAGCATGGTCTTCTCAATCTTGTAATTGTTCCAGATCTTGATGTTTACAGTCCATAAAACACGACGTTAAGATTCTAATTTGATGGTTTATGTGAAAACAAAAACATAGTATTCCTAAATTTCTATCACCTCAGATGACACGGACGATACCTTTGGCACCACCGCCATTGGTATTTCTGTTAGAAAAACAGGATCGCAGAGCAATAACAATAAACAAAAATGCAAATATAATCTCACATACACTTTACAAGAGAGACACAGATATATCATGGTTCACCCAACTTGGGCTACGTCCATACTGAATTTGCTAGTCCTTATTATTATTACCGTTCAGCAAGGTGAAGGGATACAACCTGCAGCACAATCGCTACACTTCCTCTTCTCTGTTGTCACAGTCTCTCTCCTGATCTCAGAGATCTTTACAATGCATAAAACCTAATACATCATCATCCCTAGCCATATTACAATGTCTTTATTTTATAAGGGAAATACAATGGGAAAATACCACGGGATACCCAAAACCATGGGCCCGCAAAACAGCTGGCGAAAACAGCCCCAAAAATTTTCTTCGGGGGCGTTTCCCCCAAACCCCCTTTTCTTGGGGGCACTGCCCTTGAACCCCCGGACCCCCCAACCAGGGGGGATGGTCCCCCCTGGAACCCCGTGGGGGGGCAATGCCCCCCCACACCTCCCCGCTAGGGTGACTGTACAGTCCACCTACATATCATATAAAACTGGGGTACAAACACGGCTGATATAATATCATCTATGAGACTAGAAGATCTCGCTCCACAACCAACAATCTCCCACTTGGAGACTGATCACAGCAACTCCACCGCTGCTGCACTTGCTGGACTTGGACTTGAAAAATTTCTCCTCTTCACCTTCATGCTAGAAGGCCAACTGAAACCGAGCACGAACTCAGTTTCTCTCTGGTCACTACCTTTGTGAACATGTCTACAGGATTCTGGCTAGTATGTATCTTTTCCAGCTTCAACAGTTCATCTTCCAGAATAGAGCGTATGAAATGGTACTTGAGTTGTATATGTTTAGTCCTAGAATGGAATGCTGAGTTCTTTGCAAGATGAATGGCACTCTGGCTGTCACTATACAATCTGCTATCATTGTGCTTCTTACCCACTTCCTCCATAAACCTCTGCAACCAAATCATCTCTTTACTAGCCTCTGTAATGGCAACATACTCTACTTCTGTTGTTGAAAGTGCAACAACCTTCTGTAGTTTCGAAATCCATCTTACTGCTGTTCCACCTACAGTAAACACATACCCTGTGGTGCTCCTCCTGCTATCCTTGTCACCTGCCATATCTGCATCAACATATCCTTGTAGAACAGTGTCTGAACCTCCAAAACATAATGCCTCAGTGGTAGTATCTCTCAAATACCCGAGAATCCACTGTACTGCCTTCCAATGTTCTTTACCTGGATTGTTCATATATCTGCTCACAACTCCCACTACATGTGCAATATCTGGTCTTATGCACACCATGGCATACATCAAGCTGCCAACTGCTGATTGATAGGGAATCTTGGACATGTAATCTGTCTCTTCTTGTGTCTTGGGACACATTTCCTTACTTATACTGAAATGGCTAGCCAAAGGTGTACTTACAGGTTTTGCATTCTGCATTCTGAACCTCTCCAACACCTTTTGTATGTACTCACTTTGAGAGAATGTCAATTTGCGATTTTTCCTATCTCTCGTTATTCTCATACCAAGGATTTTCTTTGCAGCACCCAAATCCTTCATCGCAAATGAATTAGCTAGCTTCCTTTTGAGTACATTTATATCCTGCATGTCAGACCCTGCAACAAGCATGTCATCCACATACAATAACAAGATAATATATCTTCCATTGTCTAGCTTCTTGAAATAAACACAGTGGTCAAAATGACATCTACTATAACCTTGTTCTGTCATAAACCTGTCAAACTTTAGATACCACTGCCTTGGAGCTTGCTTCAAGCCATACAAGCTTTTTTTCAACCTACATACCAGATCCTCCTTACCTTTGACCTCATACCCTTGTGGCTGCTGCATATATATTTCTTCCTCCAAATCCCCATGGAGGAAGGTTGTTTTTACATCTAACTGTTCAAGATGCAAATCTTCTACCGCCACTAGACTTAAGATAGTCCTAATTGAATTCATCTTAACAACAGGAGAAAATATTTCATCAAAATCTATACCTTTCTTCTGTGCAAACCCCTTTACAACAAGTTTGGCCTTGTACCGCTTCTTACCTCCTTCTTCTTCCTTCAACCTGTAAATCCATCTGTTTTGCAATGCTCTTTTACCAGCAGGCAACTGAACCAAATCCCAAGTCCGATTTCCTACCAATGAGTCCATCTCCTCATTCATGCCTTGCTCCCACTTCTTTCTAGTTTCCACCTGCATTGCTTCTTCATAACATTCTGGTTCACCAGAATCAGTCATCAATAAATAATAAATTGAAGGAGAGTATCGTTCAGGGAGTCTACTTAACCTGGTAGATCTTCTTACAGTTGCAGGAGTTTCAGGTACTTGCTGCTGCTCTTGCTTTTCTGGAACCTTCGGAACTTCATTTTCTTTAATTTCATCAAGCACTATGTACTCTGTGTTTTCCTTTTCCTGTTTATTTCCCTGCAACTGATCTTTATACATGACCTTTTCATTGAATATCACATCTCTACTCCTGATGATTTTGTTATTTTCATAATCCCATAAACGATAACCAAATTCATCAACCCCATATCCAATAAAGGTACATTTCTTGGATTTAGCTTCAAGCTTTGTTCTATTTTCTTTATCAATATGGACAAATGCTTCACAACCAAACGTTCTCAGAAATGAGTAGTTTACCTTTTTATCTGTCCATGCTTCCTCTGGAATACCACCATCCAAAGCACTTGAAGGTCCTCTGTTTATTAAATAAACAGCAGTATTTACAGCATCCACCCAAAATTGTAAGGGCAACCCTGCATGCAGTCTCATACACCTTGCACGCTCCATGATCGTTCTGTTCATCCTTTTTGACACACCATTTTTCTATGGTGTTCCTGGGACTGTCTTCTCTCTACGAATCCCATGGTATGAACAATAACTATCAAACTCCTTGCCGCAATACTCACCTCCATTATCAGATCCGAGACACTTCAATCTTTTTCCTGTCTCATTCTCAACCAAAGCTTTCCACTTCTTAAAAGTAGCAAACACATCAGATTTCTGTCTAATGCAATAAACCCAAGTTTTTCTAGTTGCATCATCAATAAATGTAACATAATAATGAGAGCCACCAAGAGATTGTACCTAAGCCGGTCCCCATACGTCTGTATGCACAAGCTCTAGTTTTTCATTCTTCTTCTGTTTCCCAACCCTGAGAAATTTGACTCTCTTATGTTTTCCATAAACACAGTTTTCACAGAATTCCAAACTTACCTACTTCAAATCCGGCAGCAAATTCCTTGAGTTGAGAATCTGCATCCCCTTCTCACTCATGTGGCCAAGCCTATGATCCCACAATGCTGTATCTGTTCCGGTGGAAGCTAAAGAGATAGAATGGTCATTATTATGAGGACATAAATACAACGTACCTACTCTGTCTCATTTTTCTATCACCATTGATCCTTTAGTGATCTTCCACCACTTTTCTCCGAACGTAGATAAACAGCTGCCATCTCCCAACTGCCTTGTTGAGATCAGATTTCTTTTCATAGCAGGAATATGCCTAACTTCTTTCAACAACCAATCAGTTCCATTCTTAACTTTTATCCATACCTTACCCATTCCAACAATTTTACATGGCTCATCATCACCCAATAAAAGATGTCCAAAGTCGCCAGAAACATACTCATGAAAGTATTTCCTATGGGGTGTAGCATGACATGAAGCTCCTGAATCTACTACCCAATAATCACTAGTATTATCCAATGCAAGAATCAAAGCATCTTGTAACACATCACCTACTACATTTGCTTCCTGGGTAGTTTCCTTCTGTGCATCTCCTTTCTTCTTTAGAGATTTGCAGTCTTTCTTCAGATGTCCTTTCTTTCCACAGTTCCATCACTCTATCTTTCCCAGTATGGACTTGGATCTGCCCGTTTTAGACATTCCACGATTACCTTGGCTCTTTCCTCTCTCCTTTTGTCTTCCCCTGCTCTCCATGGTCAACGCATTACCTGATGTCTCACCTGTGCTTTTTCTTCGAATTTCCTCGCTAAGAATAACAACAATAACATCATCAAATTTCAAGGTGTTTGAACCAGAGACAGAGTTACTTATATCCATGACCAAGCTATTCCAGCTTTCTGGCAATGAACACAAGATTATAAGAGCCCTAACCTCATCATCAAAGTTCACACTTACAAAACTTAGCTGATTTGTAACCGTATTAAACTCATTTAAATGATCAGTAACAAATCCACCTTCAGACATCTTCATATTAAATAAACGCTTCATTAGAAATACCTTGTTGGAGGCCGAGGGTTTTTCATACAACTTACCCAATGCGCTCATCAAACCCTCTATTGTCGTTTCTTTTGAGATATTGAAAGCCATCGACGAAGCCAAGCTCAACCGTATTGTTCCCATAGCCTTTCTGTCAAGAACCTCCCATTCTTCGTCCTTCTTAGCCGTCGACTGCTTTGCTTTTCCTCCCAACGGTAGGAATAGATCCTTCTGGTACAGATAGTCCTCTATTTGCATCTTCCATAACCCAAAGTTTTGGCCGTTAAACTTCTCGACCTTAAACTTTCCTTCTTCTGCCATTGCTCCCACTCGAACCAGAAACCCTAGCTTCCTGCGGGTTTAACTGCCAAATAGACCTTTGGCTCTGATACCAATTGTTAGAAAAACAGGATCGCAGAGAAATAACAATAAACAGAAATGCAAATATAATCACACATACACATTACAAGAGAGACACAGATATATCGTGGTTCACCCAACTTGGGCTACGTCCACACTAAATTTGCCAATCCTTATTATTATTACCGTCCAGCAAGGTGAAGGGATACAACCTACAGCACAACTGTTGCACTTCCTCTTCTCTATTGTCACACTCTCTCTCCTGATCTCAGAGATATTTACAATGCATAAAACCTAATACATCATCATCCCTAGTCGTATTACAATGTCTTTATTTTATAAGGGAAATACAATGAGAAAATACCACGGGATACCCAAAACCATGGGCCCGCAAAATAGTTGGCGAAAATAGCCCCAAAAAATTTCTTCGGGGGCGCTGCCCTCGAACCCCCACTGGCCCTCGGACCCCCCTGGAACTCCATGGGGGGGCGATGCCCCCCCGCTGGGGTGACTGTACAGTCCACCTACATATCATATAAAACTGGGGTACAAACACGGCTGATACAATATCATCTATGAGACTAGAAGATCTGGCTGCACAACCAACAATTTCCTCCCCCATCCAGCTACTAAAGGTTTGGAAAGTACATAATATATTTTGTTATTCTTTGAACATTCATTATGTTATCACGAGTTGAATTTATCTGTAATTGTTATCATTTTATTTTCAAATAAATTTACTCCATGCATATAAGATCGGTCTGCTTAGATTTCACCTTATTTCTATGTATAAAGAATAAAGATAAATTATGTGTGACTAACTTGATGCATTCTTTGTACAAATTGCAGTTCAATAGCTTGCACTCAACCATTGACTTCTACTCCTCCTGGTGCACCATGCGGTTGTGTATATCCAATGCAAGTGGAGCTTGAGCTTGGGGTGGCACTTTATGTTTTTTTCCCATTGGTTTCAGTGATGGATGCATATATAGTAGCAAGAACGTTCTTGAAACAAATCCAAGTAAGGATAATGGGAGCAAATGCAGATGCACAAGAACAGGAAAAAACAATTGTGATTCTTGATTTGATACCACTCAGAGAAAAATTTGACAATACAACTGCATTCTTGATTTTTGAGACATTTTGGCAAAAGAAGGTTATCATTAACATGACCCTTTTTGGTGACTATTGGGTAATCTTTGTTTCTTACCTACGTATGTAACCCTTTTCTAGAATTTGGCAAGATGGTGTTAACTGTTGGAAATTTTATTCTCATATCAATCCATAAGGAATTCTATTTAAGGGTGCTAGCTCAATGGTAGAGCACCTGCCTTATATGCATGAGGTTGGTGGTTCGATTTCTCCATGCCCTATATATATTCTGAAACCACTAAAAAGAGATAAATGACTAAAAAATTACCAAAATTTGGATATAAACGACCACCAGTACAACATGAGAGATAAGTGACCAAAATATGCATATAAATGACCACTTTTGAGTTGGCAATCGCTGGTAGCAAATTAACCGTAATTTATCACGCGACAAAAAATGTGGTCATAAATTTGGTCATTAATTGGGACAAATAATGAACAAATATATGACCAAATATACGACCAAACATATGCCCACAAGATAATCTATAAATGACCAAGATAAATATGACCACATTTTTTGTCGTGTGATAAATGACCACTAATTTGCTACAAGTGGTCATTTATATGCGGATTTTGATCGTTTCTTTGGTCACCTATCTCTCATTTTGGTCCTTTTTTTGGACATTAATTATTGCTAATACACATCGATGCTCTAATTTCAAATATGCACTTTAAATTACTTCAATTTTTTAAAATATTTCCACACTATACCAATGCATATATACCATGTTTGCACCTCAATATGTGTGGTGGATAAAAGAGAACCGTTGTGTATTTATGTATAATGCACACCAAATATCAAGAAAGTGTTTTTAGCCAAAATTTATGTAATGTATTTATAAATATATTTACTAGATAACCCCCATTTCATTAAATATGGACTAATCTTAGTCTAAGCAAGGCATATATTTATTATGAATATCGGTTTCCAATTCTTGAATTCTTGGTTTCCAATAGTTGATATATCGGTTTCCAATAGCTGTGATGTTCGTTTCCAATGCCTAATTTGTCGGTTTCCAATGCCTAATTTGTCAGCTTCCAAAAACTAATATATCAGTTTCCAATAGCATTGTTGCCCATAATATGAAAAAATAACAAGTTCCCTAATTCAAGTAAGCAAGAGATTGAGCCACTACCCTTACTTCTGAAGAGAATGAGCTACTTCCCTTTCTCACATATGACTAGTCATCTAAGTTGCCAGTTTCCAAAATCTAGTATATCAATATGACAAAAATAACAAGTTCCCTAATTCAAGAGAGCAAGAGAAGGAATTGTTTCCCTTTCTTCTGAAGAGAAGGAGCCGCTTCCATTTCTCACTCACTATTCATTCTCATTCTTGGGACAAAGAGGAGGAGCACTGGCCTTTTCTCGCACTCAGATTTTAATTCCCAACTATACATTGTTTTTTAAACATTAACAATTTAAATTTAAGTTTTTTGTACTTTTCTCTCACCAGATTTTAATTCCGAGCTATACATTGTCTTTTTAAACATTAAAATTTTAAATTTAAGTTTTTTTCTATGTCGACTGAGACCAATAGGCATTTTTATCAAACTTGTAAGTCATTTAATATGTCTGTAAATCATGTATATGTTGTAACTGTAATAGCATTCCATACCTTCTTGCTAGTCGAAGTATTATCAGAAATTTTCAAAGCACCACTTTAAATATGGGAGACAACATATTAGGAGATCAATTATGGGTAAAGGGCCATTTATTGTGGTCAGACAAGTCGGGAACGATGAACTGTTTGAGATCAATTTATCCCACCTATTGGGTCCCAAAATAGCCCCTTTTTCCTATACTTATCAACACCTTTTTCCCCTGTTTTGCCTTACTTTTCCATAACCCAGGTAGATATCTTCCCAAGTCAAGCATGGATCTTAACAGGTATAATCTATTATTGCTTTACCTTATTAATGCATAATATTTTTCATGGTTATGAACTTTATCTTTTGATTTGCGCTAGCATGTATTGATTTGATAAAGATAGTTCAGAGCCTTGAAAGAACAGAGGTGTAGAAGCTCGCTGAACTTATGAAGGAAAGGAATACGTGGTGTCAGCTGTCCCTCCCTGGATCTGGTTCCATATATTGATGTGACAGCTCGAGCATCCTTCCATGAGGCCAGCTGCAACTAGGTCACGCTAAGACATCCAAGCATCTTCTCTTCCAATCAATTGGAATCTGTTCGGTCTATTAACCACTTGGAGTAACAGCGCAGGCCTGAACGCGGACAACTTCATTCAATTGTATTCATGGCTGTAACTGTTTTTGTTTCATTTCGGCAGCCTAAAGATCGTACATCTTCATGGTTGCTCGATATTAGTGGGACGAAATTATGTCACCTATGTATAAGTATGAGAATGCATTCTGAGCTTGGGGTTGGTTAGTTAGCATTTGATTGTAAGAGCTGTAACAAAGAGTACTGTAACTATGGTTGTATCATTTTAATATAAGGAGCAACAATTAGTTATATTCTTGTGTCCTAATTTGTGTTAGTTTCCATGAAATATATGTTAGAAGGACAAGGCTCGACTTCTCATAGAGATCACTGAGTTGAGTAGATGTTTTAGTTTTGTTTCTGTTATTTTGGTGTGGAATGGCAATAGGCATATTTACAGTGTGCTACAACAGTAGTTGTTAATGATTGCATTTTCCTTTGGCATGCTGCAACAGTGTGGTGTGATAGTCGACTGTGTAGAGTAGTTTTCCTTTTGATGCAAGTGTGTTAATTTGTTGTTACAGTCAAGCTTGTGATAATCTACAGTAAGATCTCACAGCTGAAACAAGACTCACCAAACTCACTCAAGAATTGCAGAGAAGAAGAGAAGAATGTTGTCACGTCCCCTTCCATCAATCCAGTGCCAGGAAGGAAACATGACCAACATACCGGGATTATTGGCAATCTCAGCCCCATACATTATTACAAAATTCATGGATAAATAAAACTTATGTGTGCAAATACATACTCAATATAAACACAGCGGAATTAAATCATATTTGCACAAACACAAACAGAAATGCATCAGCATATCTATCACAGGCATATGATGAATCAACATGCAGAGAATTCAATCTCGCTCTCATGCTATGCACATACTTCATGTCAATTTCATTAAGATAATCATTTTAGTTCATTAACATGGACAATTAACATTTAGAACAAAACACATAATGATCATAATTTAAACCACAGAGTCTACTTATCTTTGTGATGAAGTTGTCCAAACAACTAGCTATGTGAGAGCAACGTTCCACCCAACCATAGATCTCTGTCCATCCTATATTCTTTCAGCTGAGAGATTTCCCCCGAGCT